>MUAA02000134.1:0-360893 GCA_014180765.2 Marchantia paleacea
TCAAAGGAAAGGGATACTTTGGTAATCAAAGTCTTCATTGAATCAAGGTTCCACTCCGAACATGACATCTCCAAGAACCATTTCCCCTAAAACCAAGATCACCACACTATCTCCCTCCCAAAACTAACTTCCATTGAAAAACTACTTGAGAGGTGCTTCTCAACCTCTCCTATTTATACTACTTAGAATCTTACCCTAATAACTACAAAGAATCACCATGTAACTTCCTCTTACCAAGTTTAAACGAGGTAGAGATCACAAACCCCAATGAAAAGGGCACATTTAAGAACATGATTTATCCACTTTGGATCTTCTAGAAGCCCAACTACTCCCTAATTGACTTCTAGTGTACCAAGTCAATCTCGCCCCTAGATTTAAGGGGTCTTCATTAAAGTCCCAACCAATGAAAACTAGTCCAAGTCAAGGGAAGTCAAGATACCCATGTGATGGAATCTATTCCTTGACTCATCTTAAACAACAAAATAGTAGTTCTCATCTACCACACCAAAAGTTACTCTATATTTTCCTCCAACTTAACCATAACTAGCTAAAACATAGTCATGACTAAGATAAACTTAGGCACAATTTAGATATACTTTCATTTTATCCTATATGTACAACCCTGGGTCTTACATTTACCCCGGACCAAGATTTCACTCCGTCCTCCGAGTGAAAAAGAATCTGATCGTCGATGAAACGGCTTCAACTTGTCGTGATTCACTTAGGTCAAAATGTCGTCCTCCCCAACTCCTTCAAATCGTAAGTAAAGTTTCCCACACCTTGTGAACTATGAAAGGACCAAAGTATTTTGGAAGAAATTTCTTTCTTGCTCTCTTATATCTAATGGAATCGTAAAGCATTACCCAATCACCTTCTTTGAAAATCTTCATCTTCTTCGCCCCAAATCGATTATCATGATACTTCTTACGCAATTGTTGAGCCCGCTCCACACGTACCATGGCCACAGCTCGAGCCTCCTCCAGCTCCAACAGTTGTTGACATCTTGATTTGATAGCTTCTACTCCATTCTTCCTCTTTAACTTCCGTTGGATAGTTAAGAAGGTTAAATCAAATCAAATTGAATTGGAAGCTTTGACTCGACACCATATACCATACGGAAAGGTGAGTACCTTGTTGATGTCTTCCAAGTCGTCCGATACTCCCACAAGATAGCATGCAGCCTTTTGTCCCAATTTTGCTTGCTCCCGTCCATGTGCGCATCCTTGGTAAACATCATGCAAAGCGTATAGTTGGTTATTCGCCAACCCATTAGCATTTGGTTTGTAGGAAGTAGTCACCCGTGCCTTGATGGAGAAATGACCTAGCATGGCTTGTATAATGCTTCCAACAAACTCACCACCTCTATCGATACAATTTCTAGAGGGCATCCGAATCTAGTTATTATCCTCTCATATAGAAATCTACCCACTTCTTCCTCACTAGTAGATTTTAGAGGTCCAACTTCTACCCACTTGGTTAGATAATCTGTAGCTACACAATGAACTTGTTACCCCGAGGAGTAAGATTCAAGGGTCCTACAAAATCTATTCCCCACTTTTCAAAAGGACCTAAAATAGGAACTGATGTCAAAGGAGGATTTTCATGGACTTTTAGCAAAAGCTTGACACACATCACAACTCTTGCAAAATTCCACACAATCTTTGAAAATGCCCTTCCAATGATAGCTGCGCATCTAGGATCTTAAATGCGATTACCTTCCCGCAAAGTGTCCTCCACATACCGAGCCTTCATGAAACTCCTTCATAAGTTGAATTGACTCCTCCCTTCCAACAACCCTTCCGAAGTAGTCCATTTGCCTCCTTGATGAAACAACACGTCCTCTATGATGGTATAAGGTTCACATCGCTTCACCAATGCATTCTCTCCCGTGAATGCATGCCTTGGGGAAACTCTCCCTCCGAGATGAAATCCCATATCCCCTTGTATTCAGCCGGTACCTTTGTTATGGTGTCCATCATCGCAAATCCTCATCTGGAAATGTATCATCCCTTTGGTTGATCTCCTTCCTCATCGTATGCTCGAGAGACATCAAATCGGCATTGGCATGTTTCTTACCGAATTCGATCCTCAATGATGTAATCAAACTACGCGGTAACAACTTCCATCCGGCTATCCACCCCTCGACATTAGGCTTGTTGAAAATGTACTTTAAAAGCCTTTGTGGTCGAGAACGATAGTAAACTTCCCTCCCAATAGATAGTGTCGAAACTTCTTGAGTGAGAAGATCACGACTAAAGCCTCCCTTTCAGTCCACTTGAATAATTTCTCTCACTTTGCACCATCTGTCTACTAGCATAAGCAATTGGATGATCATGGCTATCTTCATCTAATCGGCTTAGAGTGCATCCTATAGCAATGTTTGATGCATCCGTGTAGAGAATGAAAGGTTTACCCCAATTTGGTTTGGCTAAAATAGGAGCCGTTACCAACGCCTTCTTAAGAAGTTCGAGCAATTTTGCCTCTCCATCCTTGAGGATTAAATCGTAATCCGTCCCTTCTTCATGTAAACCGTCAAGGCATAAGCTTTGTTGGAGAAGGAAAAGATGAACCGTCGATAGTATCCCACCATTCCAGGAACCGCCTCAACTTGGTCAACGTCACCGGAAAAGGTAAGTCGAGGATGCGTTTCACCTTTTTTCGGATCCACCGCTATACCATCTTTGGAGATGATGTGCCCTAACAACAAACCTTCCTCACATCCAAAATGCATTTTTCTGGATTGAGCGAGGCCTTTGGCTTTCTCCAACCGTTGTAGAATTTTGATCAAATGATCAAAATGATCCTCCTTCTTCCGTATACACAAAAATCATCTATGAAATCTCGCACAAATTTCCCAATAAAGGTTCAAACACCTTGTTCATGAACCTCTGAAAAGTTCTTTGGAGCATTACATAGACCAAAGGGCATTACCCTAAAGGCAAAAAAGTTCCCCATGGCGTGGTAAAAGTGGTTTTGAGCTGATCTTCGGGAGCAATTTGAATTTGGTTATAACCACTATAACCATCTCCAAAACTATACCACTCATGACCTGCCACCTCCTCTAGAATCTCATCTATGAAAGGTAAAGGATAGTAATCCTTCTTTGTGTGACATTCAACTTCTTGTAATCTACGCATACACGTAGCTTACCATTCTTCTTCTTGACTATCACAATAGGAGAAACCCATTCAAATTCTCTACCTCATAGATGAAACCCGCATCCTTTAGCTTGTCGATCTCCTCCTTGACCACCACGGCCGTTGGTGGATTTATCAACGTTGTTTCGACGTCTTGGGCGAGCCTTCTCCTCTAACTCAATGCGATGAGTTTCTAAGGTTACTTCCTTCAAATCCTTGTAGCTAAAGGCAAAGACATGGATATATTTTCGAAATATATCCAAGAACCTTGACTTCTCCTCCATAGTAACCTTGGGACCAAACTTGAGAGTGGAGAGCCGTCGAGTTATCTCATCTTTACTCATCTTCATCTTGTCGGGATCTTTCACCACCCCGGCCTAGGAAGTAAATCCATTGCAGCAAGAACTTGAACTTGAACATCATCGTCCGAGGTATCTTCAGATGATGTCTCCTCATCGATCGACATGTTGGTGTCAACCCTAGAAAAAAACTACCACTTTCTTCACTCTCGGACTACGGTAATCACTCGTAGGTCTATCCAGTCGAGACCGCTCCTCCGCCACTTGTGAGAGGGACCTTCACTCGATGGTTTCGGCCCTATCTGAAGGTAACCCTTATGCCACCCGATCAGTTGTCCTCACGGCCCTCAACCAAGGTCTTCCTAACAACAAAGTCGTAGCTAGCCTCCTCAAGCACTTGAAAGGACAACAAGGTTTGAACTCCCATCACACTTACCACCACCTTGTCCACCACTCCAATGGGTCGCACCTTTTGCTTGTTGGCCATCCCAACAATGATGTTGGAAAGGTCTTGAAAGCTTCATCCCCAACTTCTTCAACAAACGTTCGACATGGCATTCACCTTAGATCCACCATCCACTAGTACATCCGAAACATCACGTCCATGTCGTACTTCAATCTTGAAGCTTTGAGTGCATACCTCCGAGGCGGCGGCATCCCACCCTCCTACTCCAACATTCGCCATGGAAGCTTTCCCTTGGATCGTCGCTTCTTGGTCCTTTTGGAGCTTAGGCCTCCCTCAACTCCCTTTCTTATCGTAGGATTTAGAGCAATCAATTTAGGTTATATTGGCTTTTGATTCCCCACATCCTCCACCACGTCGTATTTGAGCTGGGTAGATGAAATGGAGAAATCATCCATTCCCAACTTCTTTCTCGGTGCTCTCGGTTGACTCACACCTTTGGATCGAGTGCTCCGGCTTGTTTGATCTTCCATTGAGATGGACTCCTACGCAAATCTTGCTCTCTTCTTCTCGTGTGCAAGAATATCAACTCGGAACTTATAGAGCTCTCTCCCTTCTCAAGCGTGCACTGATGAGGAAACACATCAATGATTTTTACTCCCTTATCCTTCGATTGACTTGGAGCGGGGGAGTAGAATTGTTGTATCTAACTCCATCATGTTGTCGAGGATTAGGACAATTTCGTTGGAAATGAGGGCCTCCACAACTAAAGCATGAACCTGTGTGAAGTTCCCTTGTGGTGGATTTCCTTTTGGAGGATAATTCCCATACCCTCTAGATCCTCCCCTACATTACGATTCCTCCTCTCCCATAGTTGTACTACGTTAATCTTGAGATCGCGAGTGTTTACGTGATAGATTTCAACTCATGGTGCAAGTCTACCTTGGAGAATTTACTCTTGGCGCAAAGAACAAAAGTAGGAGTTGCCATTCTAACCACAACAGGTGGTGATGCTTCTCTAGCCACCAAGCTAGAATCATCGTCTTCTAGGCTCTCCTCCATTCGAATAGCAATGCGAATAGCCTCAACCTTAGAAGAGGGCTTTTCATATCTCACCTTGCTCGAATGGGAGGCTTCAAACCTCCGATGAAGTTCTTTGTCAACATCGCCACAATCCCCCACCATGGTTGGCTCGACCTCGTCTCCACTCTTTCTCAACACCACACGAAAAGCGTGACTCCGGCTTCTCCGTTCTCTCTACGTATGATCTCACCTTCTCACTCTCTCCTTGCTTCAAAAAGGTGACTTCACACATCAGCTTCGTAACTTTCATCCGGAAGAAAGTTTTCAACAAGATTCTCCGTCAAACTCTCCCAAGTGTCTTCCTCCACATGCTCCTTCTTGTACTCATTGTACCACTTCAATGCGAGAATCCTCCAAGAAGTCGGGCAAAAGTATAGCCCATTCGGGTTTCCTTCTCTCATTGTTTCCTATGCAAGCTCTCTTGAAGTCTCTCACAAAAGATTCTACATCTTCTTTCTCTCTCCCATAGAACACCGGAAGCTTCCCCATTTCCAACTCCTTTTGTCGTTGTTGTTGGAAATTTATACGGGACTCCCTAATACAACACAAACAAAACTAGCTCCATTCTAGAGTAATTCATCAATGGCAAAATGAAGCGGAATTGGTTGGTCCAAGATTGCCATGGCTCTCTCTCTCTCCTAAACACACTATGAGCCTTACCCTCATCGACATCTTCTCGATCATTCTGAAAATGATCTCCATCTTGATTAGAACTTGAGCCACATGGAGATTTCAACTTTTCGGTATCTGCACTCAATTTATCTTCAAAGCCCTCCACTAGTGACTCCAACGAGCTTTCACGCCACTACACTCGTGTCCTAAGGGAAGTCCGGTCCTCCACAATTTTTCACAATAGTTTCCACTCTTGGATTCATGGGGAGATGATGGTCCCAGGATGAAGGTTTAGCTCTCCCACGTTTCGTCTCTCTCTCAACCTCCGATCTTTGGTCCTCAAAGGACAACTCACAAGCTTATGTCCCTCCTCTCCACAATAGAAGCAACTCTCACGTTTCGCTCTCGGGGAACTTTTAGTGTCCTCTCTTCAAACTCCACTCTGAACTCCCTCGTGTTCGAATCGCTGAAACAATCACGTCCAGCCCTTGAGGGTATCTTAGATAACCGGATCTTCCAAAGAGGTTGATCTCCCATTTTCCAATGAGTGTCAAGTCATCCTCACTATGCAAAACACTCATGCACTCACTCTCTCGGAATGACCATAAACAAGGAAAAAGTAAATCTGAAAAGTAAAGCAGTTTTGCTCACTTTTATACCCCCTATACTTCAGGTATCATAACTTTCTCTATAAAAATGATCTCTCAACGAAATTTAAACCCACATGTAGCTTAGCTCTTGATATACAATCGTGCAAAGTTTCAAATCCTGATTCAATTCTTTAATGAATTGATAAGCTCTGTACACTTTTTTCCCGAGAGCTATCTTTCAAAACCCGTCAAGACCCTAGCAAATTCTAAACATCATAACTTTTGATCTAGACATGATATGACTGTTATTTCAAGTGCAAAACGTATCCCATCTACTAATCTAAAATCAATAAAATTATCGGAAAAACTTTGGAAAATAAAGTTTTCCTCCCAAATACATACTATAGCACTCTCGCCTCATCCCAAACAACACTTAAGTAAACAAAATGTACAAAATAACTTCCAGGCTATCATATAACACTACCGGATACACAAATGGTACATTACTATGCATCATGATCTCGGTTCGCTCTTCCCCACAGTCCTCTCCATATGAGTTCTCATCGTTGCGCTCTCACGGGCAATAAACTGGATTCGAACATCTCTTCTCCTTCTAGGCGAGGTCCCGGCAGCGGAACCAAAAATGTGACCTCCGGGCTGACTCTCACTCAGGTTTACCTCCGATGGCTTTTTGGAAGCTCATCATGAATCTAGAAGGACTTAGTCCCACCCTTTGCCCATGATCCATTGCTCACTCTTACACAAACTCTCAAAGTCCAAGCTCTATTATGCACATTATCACCAAGAGTAAGATATCACTCAAAAGGAAAGGGATACTTTGGTAATCAAAGTCTTCATTGAATCAAGGTTCCCTCCGAACATGACATCTCCAAGAACCAAGCTCCCTAAAACTAAGATCACCACACTATCTCCTTCCAAAACTAACTTCCATTGAAAAACTACTTGAGAGGTGCTTCTCAACCTCTCTATTTATACTACTTAGAATCTTACCCTAATAACTACAAGTAATCACCATGTAACTTCCTCTTACCAAGTTTAAACGAGGTAGAGATCACAAACCCCAATGAAAAGGGTACATGGCAACATGCAATTGGTCCACTTGGATCTTCTAGAAGCCCAACTACTCCCTAATTGACTTCTAGTGTACCAAGTCAATCTCGCCCCTAGATTTAAGGGTCTTCACCAAGTCCAACCAATGAAAACTAGTCCAAGTCAAGGGAAGTCAAGATACCCATGTGATGGAATCTATTCCTTGACTCATACTAAACAACAAAATAGTAGTTCTCATCTACCACACCAAAAGTTACTCTATATTTTCCTCCAACTTAACCATAACTAGCTAAACATAGTCATGACTAAGATAAACTTAGGCACAATTTAGATATACTTTCATTTTATCCTATATGTACAACCCTGGGTCTTATAGAACCTGCATGGCTACACCAATGCTGATTGGGCGGGGAGACATTTCGGCGGGGAGATCCACGTGCGGATATGCGTTTGGACTTGGGAAAGACGTGAGCTAGGCTTCTAAGAAGCAACCGACCGTGGGTAACTTGTCTTCCACGCAGGCGAGTATCGTGGTGCTATGAATGCCACTTGTGAAGCAGTTTGGCTTCGTTCCTTGCTTTATGATATTGGAGTAGATTATCCTAGTCATACAGTTATCCTAGCTGATAACATTAGTAGCATGATGTTAGCTAACAATCCTGTCTTTCATGCTAGGACAAAACACATTGAGGTGCGCTATCATTTTGTTAGGGAGAAGGTACTTTCAAGTGTAGTAGATCTTAGATATATACATACAGAAGATTAGGTTGCAGATATCTTCACCAAAGCTTTGCCTAGAGAGTCGTTTGCTACTTTTCGACATTGTCTAGGAGTTCAGGATGTACAGTTGAGCTTGAAGGGGAGTGTTAATATCCCAAGCTCATTGAGTTGATCTAGGGTTGTTACGTACCTATGGTACAGATCTGTTTAGGGCTAACCCAAAATTAGGGTTTCCTTGTACTCACCCTATATATATACAAGGGAAGTCAAAGACTTGCTCATCTCATTCCTGTACACTCTCTCTTGTTCCTTTGGTGTGCTCTACTCTTCTTGGAATGATTCCGAAGAATCTATTTCTCAACAAAAACTTGCTAGTAAATTAAACCTGATTTGAAAACAGATTTTGATTTTACAAACAATACAAGAAGTTTTCTTAGTACCAAAGTAATCACAGATTTAATTAAGAAAAGATACAGTTGAGCATTTATCTTAAAGTACATCAATCGCAGATTTGAGGTTTCGTAGTCTTCAAAATTCCCAAAATTTAGATCTACCGCCACAAAGTGATGAGTATTGCAGATCTTGATTCAATTTGGCGTATGTTAGTGTTGACGAGAGTAACCAAGAAGAAAAAGAACATTATGCTTTCTTTTAAGTTCTGGGCAAATGTGAAGATCACTTTGCAAGCTGGAAGCCAGAACGACTGTGCTGCACCCTGAGGAAGCAGTCCTCTGCTTACTTAAACGCACGTCCTTGGTCAGAATTCTAGCTGATCCAGTTCCTCTCTGCCTCTAATCTCTGCATCTCCCACATCTGTCTATCAGATCGCGGTCAGGAGGACAACTCGTCTGGAAGCGGACGCTTTCAGATGAGTTTTCCTCTTGATCCGGATCACTGTGGCCATTCTGGTAGTCGTCACGAATCTTGATGGCGGTACTGCATTTCTTGGTCGTCATCCTAGTGATCCCAACGAAGGTGAAGGGCTGGGTGGAGTGCTCTTTCTGGACCCGGCAAGTTGCCACAGGAGAAGGGGGCGACGACATCAGAAGAGTTGAGCAATCAGGAAGCCTCCTCGCTCCTACTCTCTCAGTATTATGTAATTTCCACTCCGTCTTGTGCTCATGGATGTCGTTGGCGTCACTCTAGACCCCGGCCTTATGTGCAGCTATTACGCTGCTCTTGCTTTTTCTGGAGACTCGTTCTTCTGAGTGTTGCTTTGTGCTTCCTGTTTTGTGAAATTGCGAACGAGCATGACGTCCGTTGCCCGAAATCCCCTAGTCTTCTTCCTCTGCTGAAGTCCATACGATATGCCTGGTACATCGCACTTTATCGTAGAGTTCGCTGTGCTAGCACCTAAGATGCTGACCCTGCATTCGTCAGACAGTTCTCTCCCTACGACTTCCATACAGTACCATTTTTCGCTCTTATGGTCACCTCGTTAGCTAGGATCGGGCTCGATGTCCTTCTAAGCTCTTCGTTAAGAAAACTAAATGAGATTACCGAAACTGCAGTTCAAGAAAAATCGAGCACGATCTCGCGAGAGTAGGCCGAAGTTTATCCCAAAAGGATGATTTTCAAGCTAAGAAGATTGATGTCTTCAATCTGTTCATTTCACAGACAGCAAGGAGAAAGAGATTTGACCTCCTAGTGATGAGATGTATGACAGTATTCGAGTTTACGACCACAAACGAGGAGACAGGTTAGGTGAACTCACATTCAGATCTGCCACAATGAACCTTGAAATGGGCCAGAAAGCTTACCCCTTAGGAACTCTGTCAGCAGCGTGGTAAGCTTGAACATATCCACATTAGATGTTTCAAGATTGACAGCGATTTCTAATCCATGGAATGTACCAAACGTCTGTGGCATATAATGGTCACATTTCTCCACAAGAAAACTTGGTCTCTAGAAAGTTCGTCTTTGCCGACCTCAGTGCAGGGTCATTTTCTGCTTAGTTGAAACTAGGAGAGAAGTTTTCACATATCTATGCCCTTTCCGCGTCCCATTCTCTACTGGTTCCCGTTTAGTTTTCTCAGGTGAAAACTTGAGATTTCGACAATGGATTTTTTCTGTATAATTTTTCCTGCCGGTTTTAAATTTACAGTCATGCCGCCGATTTTAAAGCAGTCACGAGAAAAAAATCTAGAGTACAAATTTCTGACTAAGTCCGCAATCAAATATCTGGAGCACTTACTAGTAACACTGGCTAATCTGAGCTAGGGGCTTGTTGTACAGAGGAAGTTCTATCGTGCTGCTGGCTGTTGAAAGTATGATCAGTTGAGAGAGTCGACCAGGTGGTAAAAGTGGACTTTGTGTTAGGACTGTTCAAAGAGATTTCATCAAAATCAGCTCGACGTGTTGCACTGTCCGAGAACAGAATAGACTCACTCCGATTCATGCTGAAAGCGAACATCGGGAGGGGCTTGGTAACTGGGAGCATGGGAAGAGGCACCTCTCCCTTCAAGATGGCCAGACTTTGCCTCATGGTCGGCCTTGAGTCCGCATCGGGATGCGAACACAGGAGTCCCACTTGCAGAACGATGGTCATCACGTCGGGATCAAACGCTTTCTCCAGCCTGCAATCAGCTGCTTCCAGAATTCGATCGTCCCTGTAGAGACTCCACACCCAGTCCACCAAACTCTGGGCATTTTCGGAAGTACTCGAGGCTCGCAATCCCGAGGCGATCTCTAGAGCCAAGGCTCCGAAACTGTAGACATCTGTTTTCTCCGTGGCTTTTCCGTTGTTGAACAGCTCCGGTGCCATGTAGCCTACAGTTCCAGCGATATGCAAGGTGCTATTGGGCGCTTGGCTGTGATCATATAGACGAGCGAGGCCGAAATCTCCCAGGCGAGCGTTGAACTCTGCATCCAGCATCACGTTGCTGGCTTTCACGTCCCGATGGACAACTCGTTGCTCCCACTCCTCATGAAGGAACGCCAACGCTGACCCCACGCCGCTCAGAATTTTCACCCGTCTCCCCCAAGACAACACTTCGCCTTCGGGATCCATCTTCTTGTCGAACAGCAAGTGGTCCAGGCTGCCATTGGGCATGAACTCATAGACCAGCAGCAGCTCGCCTCTCTCGTGACACCATCCCAACAGCGGAACGAGGTTTCGATGCCGAACGCGGCCAATAACTTTCACCTCCGCCACGAATTCTTGAGCTCCTTGCGAAGAAGTCTTGGAGATTCGCTTGACTGCCATGACCTCATCAGTCTTGGACAGGGCTCCCTTGTATACCTTCCCGAAACCCCCTCCTCCTAACAGTTGCTTCTCGCTGAACGACTTGGTGGCATTGCTGAGCTCCTTGTAGCTGAATTTCTGTGGCCCGCGCACGGAGTCCAGAATCCCAAACTCGGCCACCTGGAACGATGTTGCTCGCGGCCTGTATTTCCGGACGTAGATCACCGCCCCCACGAGCGTGACCAGAAGCATGAGGCCCGCTCCACCTGCGACTCCGATTGCTATGGGGAGCACATTCTTCTTCTGCGCTTCGTGTGATATCCAGACGTCACCGAAGAGGTTCTGAGCCGAGCCATTACTGCTGAAACTCCACTCGTAAACGGAGTGTTGCGACATGTGCATCCGCTCTGGGGTTTTGTCGTTGCCCGTGGAAGCACTGAATCCCACGTACATTTTCTCGCGCAGGACGGTCGATAGATCGACTTCGCATGTCAGCAGAGGTTGCACAGGCCTCGCCTTAGAGAGACTGATGGTCACAGAGACCAATTTCTTCCCCGCGTCGTAATCGATCCACGCGTAGATCCAAATCTCGTCATCTGACGTCAGGTTGAACTGTCTGAACTCACCTGCGGCGTAATATCCTGCCCGCTGATTGCACTTCGAGGTCAGGCTGTCAACATTGACTCCTACATGGTATCGTTCAGGATCTTGAAACTCGGCATTCTGAACCGTGTCGAACTCCACGGCGAAGTTGCCCAGCGGCTGGCCGTCGGTCGTGCTGTTCAGCCATCCCAAGTAGCTGCCCGCGTAGCCGGTCGAGGAGTTGTCAGGAGACATGATGAAGGCGAACCCTTCGCCAGGATCATACACGCTGTTCGACTGGATCCAGAAGCTGAACATGGTGCTCCACGACAAGGAGGCGTTGGTAGCAGGATCTCGAAGTTGGACGGGAAGGATGGCCAGGCCTCGCCCGGATGCGTCAACGTTCACAATTTCTCCCGTGGGAATCGGCTGAGTCAAGCAGAGGGCCGTGCCACCTGCGGTGAATCCAGACGCAGGCGCGAAAACATAGATGCTCTCGTTGGAGAATGGTACCTTGTCGAGCCCCGAGTGCGTCGAGTACCAAAAATTGGAGGACTGTAAACTGTTCTGCTGTGCCCGCGTGCAACCAAGCAGAATGCAAAAACAAAGGTAGATGAGGAGGCCCCTGTGTCTCGGTCCACCCATCACCATCAGCGTGCTCTGTTTTCGCCGTCCCGGTGAGCGTCCTAGTTCCTCCTCTAATCCGGATAGCTCCCTCGCCCGAGAGACGACGTGCCTGATGGTGATAACTCGGAACGTGTGTTGTCAAGCAAAACTCTGGAATCAACCGTATTTTTTATCATCGGTTCTTGAAACCGAAATCAGATCGAGAAGGTAGAAATCAATCAGTCTCGACGATGCAAAGTCGACGATATTCGCTAGAAACTGCGAGTCTGAAAGGAGGGGGATCTAACAGAAGGAATTCATGAAATCAACACATAGATTGGTTTTTTTCGTGTCCGAATGCGGACTCTGTCTAAGCGGCCGCCGAGGCAGTTGAGCTCGCTGTAAAGAGCGCCAGGAGACGTGGGAAGACAGTGTAGTAGTACACCTGGGACGGTGCTACTCCCGAGTCCATGTTGTGTATGCCAGAGGACCGCCCAAATTCGGCGATCGCTAGCGGGGCTCAGCCGAAATTGAACGGGCAAGGCTCGAGGATTCGACGACGATGTGGCGTCTTGTTGTTCGGACCGCTCCACTTGCTGTGTGGAACAGGAATGGCCTCCCAGGAATTCTGCAGAGTTTGATCGCAGCTCTCACGCATCTGGCACCTCGAGCCTGATTGCTGTGATCATATACGTTCGGGCCAGCAGTACGACCAAGGGCCAGCAGGAGGTGAGGAGAGGCGAAGGCGCTGAATGACCCATAAGTCAATTGTGACTTGATCGGATCATCGGCGGGGCCTAATCTTTGTCCTAAGCTATCCAATCTTGATCCACGCCACCGTGCCACTGAGAAATCCCTTTTTAGCAGGACCTATTCTTCATTCCAGTTACTGTCCTTGTTCTTGCCTGTGTGATGTGGCACAGGGTAGTGCATTCATCCATGCAGATGTTGACATGGAATATCGTGAAGGGAATTGCTGTGACTTACATTTTGTAAAGTAGGGTGTGGTGGGATCACGTTCGTTCATTTACGACTGAGGCCTCTTGTTCTTAAAATTGATCAGCACAGACAGCATTCATTTTCCGGAAAAAATGCAAGTGACTTTTAGCACCTCTGGAAGTCTTTGAATATAGTTGAGATTTTAGGATCATCCTTCGAAAGATGTTTGGATCCCCGGTTCATGCGGGGAATAGTAACAGTTTTCCTTGGCTTTACATATCTATATGGATGAATTGCCTTTGGTGACACCAACTGCGGAGAATGCAGTTTTTGGTAGGCTTCCCACCGGGTGTACACACACTAACACTCTATCTTGACACTTGACAACAAATACTACACGGTGCGATGATAATGCTCGCCCACAAGAATGAATAATATGCAGGTGACTTAAATCCATCGGTCATATTAACTTTTACTGGACATACTGTTGTCCAACCTATGGTCGAGTGTTGAAAATTCATTTCCAAGTTGATAAAGACACAAATAGTGTGAGAACTTCGATAAATGCAACTAGAATAGAAAGCCACAATTTCAATCATATTCCAAATGTGCACTCCCTATACGTTAGTCACATGTTTACTCTGCTCCCTTACTATATATAAATATGAATTATGCTGTATATCTTTCTTTTGGGATAGTGTTTCGTGACATCGGGTTTAACTTCCATACGTCTCCCTTTTCAGAGTACCGTAGATCAATGGACTTATACATAGTGTATCGTCTCGTTAATTTGAAAGCTGATTATACAGAGACTTATACACTCAAGATTGAAACATCATATAGTAAGGATTCATGCTTTTCTTAACAATATGAAACACTGTGCATTTTCGTTCTTTAAAATAATAAAGACTAAAAAATGAGGTGCAGTTCCATATTTTGGAAAAATCCTGTAACGATATGCGTCCGGTACACTGATGTCACGATTTATGTACAGGTGCCCTTCCTTAAATATGACATTATCATTCATAAACTTAGTGTTCAAAGAGTAAGTTTCAAATGAAAGTTCATTTGAGTGTAGATTTTAAATTGAAAATTAAAAAATATAGTTAGATTATTCTATTAATTAATGTATAAATTTGAATTTTTGTAATTAAAAATTAAAAAAATTAAATTGTTTGGTTTGATAATTTTTTTATTTTATATTATAATTTTGAACAAAATATTAATATAAATATTATAAAAATTATTATAATATAATATGTAGTGCAAGACACCACAATATACCATGTACGGATATAATAATACCTGATTTTAGTAATTCATTTGTACCAATTGCAACTCCTTTCAGAGTGAGATATCAAGATTGACTTTCAAGATGATCGTAACCTGAAAGGTTCTAATATATGTTTCTTCTAGAACAAGAAATTTTTGTTAGTTTGTGCTTATTTGATATTCTTTACCTCGGAAGACAGCTATTATTATTTTCTTATTCCCTGCTTATTATCAGATAGTTGCTAAGGGTTCTAGGTATCCCATATTAAAGATAAACCGAAGATCATCACAGTACATCCATAAAAGGAGATTGGCATCTTTCCTTATGCCTCATTCAAGTATCATCTAACTTCAACTTATCTTGAACCTTTGGCCCAAGATCCATGTCGCATCGTTGCAGTCAGATATATTGCAGATCTCTTTTTTTTATTTACCAGTCTCATCTGAATCTGCATGAACACCGCATACTCCATCGCAGAGCTTCAAGGAGTGCTATGGGGCACATACTGGATCTATTTCCCAAAGTAAGGAACACGTCTAGCTTTGGTGACATATATTTGAGGAGCACTACTAATCCAGTTTCCATCGTAGCTTAAAATGATACACTCCTTAGATAGGGTACCTTTGTTACAAAGGTACACCAACCTCTGGTTCACTTATAGCTAACGCATCTGCAATTAGCAAGCTTAGGACTTGGGGCAAGGTTAGGACTTGGGGCAAGGTTACTGCGGGTGCTGCGGTCATGTGGGAATTATTGCAGTATTGGTGAACTCAATCTTGCTCCAAAGATGAGCAAGATTGAGGCTCATTGAGCTCAACCCTCACCACTGTAATCATACGAATCTGAGGAGATTACTATTCCGTCCGACTCCAGTTTCGTATTCCAGTCTTCGTTGTGTGTGGACGGGTTGAATTTATGGAAAGTGCTTTCCCGTCGAGTACACAGGAGCCTATCTTTAAGGCACAGCTTTAACCCTCAGCCCAACCAGTGTCGGGACAGAAGCTCCGGTTGTACTGGTCGAAAATGTTGTTCTTATATCTATTACCCAGGAAAATGTGTTTCCTGGAAGAAACTGTCCTGACATTATGTTATCTGGTATATTTACTGCAGAGAACGAGGAGTTATCTTCGGGAGCAACTGACTTTCAGGCAACGTGCAATGATTTGGAGTGCCGAGTCTTTCAGTGCCAGCTCATATTCAAGGAAGCAGCCGTACTTGTTCCATGAAACTGCGCACATCAATCACTGCTTCTTGGTACGAATTAGTTCGCTTTCGATGACAAGTGTTAGCTATCATGGGATAAGAATAGCTAGAAGTGTTAAGCATTAAGTGGCAAACTGGATGAAGTAGAAGTAGTCATGCACGCACGATACTTATCAAAGCATAGGACCTTGTCAATGGAGGTCAACGCTGTCCCAGTGGCCGTCGAATTTGTACAACAGCTGATTGAACTTCTTTATAATTTCTTTGAAGCTTGTTTCGACATAGTACCCTCTCCGCTAGTCGAAAGACAATTTCCTAGAAATTCAACGTAGTAGAGCTTTGGGTCTACGTGTATAGAGTCGGTAGCCGAATATTCGAATGATCGACTTACTGCTTCACACTGCAACGCTAACTTACTATTGACGATGATTTTATCTACCTATCAGAACATTCTTTTTAACACCTTCTGATAAGCAGGAGGTTTTCGTGGAATCAAATTGGGCGTTAGCCAGCTGTGGTAACAATTGTGTTTGTATAGATACCTGCGTATTGAGGAAGGTGAAGGCCTTCAAACATCATCTAAGTTCAATTTGTGGGCTCCTGTTATAACTAGATTTAGGCTGACAGTGTATTGAAATTGAAATCTGGCGCTTGTGCCAGTTGACTTTGAACGCATTTTCTTGCACAATGGTACCAACAACTCAGGCGACCAGCACATAAGTAGTGAAAAGCTCCAGAAATATACCCTCAGGTTGAATGTCTATGTTCTTGTACCTATGTGATAGCGATTTTGGGCATCAACAAGTTGATTATAGACCGATTAGTGGAGTGAAATCCGAGGTCCTTATCGTGTGAACCTTCTACTTTTGCAAAATCAGATGAGTGCTAACTCGAGTGCTGCAGACTCTCTCATGGCATTGGCAGTTCTATAAAAGTGCTTCGTGTCTACTCCAGGCTTTACAGTGGATGTTCAGTGCTACTTGAAGTTAGTTTAATTATTGACAGGAATGCCGTTTGTTTGTTTTTCTTTTATTTTTGGTTCTGAAGAAGAACCAAAAAGAGGCCTGTCTGGGATTGACAGGGATGCTGTCAATTTCAGCTCATCATTTCCTAAGCTTAGTCAGTAATCAACTTACTGAGCCTGCGGTGCGGCTTCATACTGTCGGACCATCATCTAAAAAGGAACAGATTTCTCGGTTTATCAATTGCAGGGTTAGTAGCAGATCCAAACAGTGGAGTCTGAATTAGATTGGAAAGCGAAGTTGTGCCCTGGGGACACAGCAACGACGGAACCTTGCTTAAAATTGGGCCACTGTTATCACTCATCCCTCTACGTCGTGTGGTCACCAGTAGAATTTAGTAATATCCTGTCAGCACTGTAAATAGGACATTTGTTTGACGATAGGTACATGAACATGGCTTTCAAAAACCCGGAATTTGATCGAGATTTCATGTAGGAATATGACCGCGAGATACTTCCTTGCTTGGTATGCTGGACTCGAACCAGGTCATATGTTCGAGTCCCTGCTATGCAACGTCCTGTTTGTGATGGACTCATTACCGGTTGATTCCAAGCAAGGGATGGAGCGCATGTAAAAGCACAAGGCATCTAACTAGTTGCGCATGCAACTAGTTAGATGCCGCGGTATTTTCAAAATAGGAGTCTAAAAAGTAATCTTGGGTCAATCTGGGACTACGATCGTGTTTCGAGTCGTCCTCGACGGAGTGTTTGTTAGGGTCGAAATAAGGTCTGTTCGCAATGAATGTTCGCTGAATGTATGTAGACCCCTGTGTACTAATGATGACTTATGAGTACGCAGGCTCCAAAGAAAAGCTAAATACCTCTTAGAAGTTGAGAGTGAAAATTAAACCACGAGAGGAGCTTTTACCATACGAACTCTTGCTTTGCGGGGAATATGTGCTGATGAACAGCATGAAGATGCCCCGCCAAACGTGAGACCCACATCACCTGTTCATTACTGGAACCTCAGGTCTCCTGAGCGATTTAGTCAGCAGGCCTCATGGATCTGTATCCCTAGTCCATTACTACAACACAGTCGCCGGTGATTTTTGTATCTATCAAAATCGTGTTGATTTCGAGATTTTGTCGAACGCAACAGACAAATAGCACCCTGAATGTTACAGAAGAAGAAAACAGCTGCAGTAAAAGATTGCAGAACAAAAACTCCATAATGTAATTTTCTTGCGCTTCATTTCAAAAAAAGGCTTTTTCTCTGCGGGTGAATTCTAATCAAGGCCTTCCCTGTAGACAACCAGGGATAACTGACTCTCCAGATCAATCCACCTCTCTCTAAGTCGACCCTGCCAAAGAGTATGTCACTAGATCGAATCTGGATCCCTAGGGTCCGCAGCGAGAAGCATACTGTTGTGAGCTATGAACTGTAGCCAAGGCATAGCCACTGTAGCCTGTTGAGTATTGACCTTTGAGAACAAGTAGAACCATCTTCTTCTCGAATCTACCTGGAACCTGCACCTCATCATGTTTTCGCTTCTCGAAAGAGAAACGGTTACCTTTAGAGGCTTCACTCGAACTCTGATGATGTTTTTGATGCTGTGATCAGGCGACAATATTGGCCAATCAGACATCCAACCCACGAATTCGTTCAAAACTCTGCACATTGCCGTACACAATTCTCAGTCGTACAGTTCTGGTGGAGAATTCTAACCAGAATTCTTTTCAGGTCAACAGCGTATCTGCCTCTACACGAATCCAAGAGAATCTTCAAACTTTGGCCCAAACGCTGTCAGAGGCCAAGAATAGGGAACGGGCAGAGGGTTGTCCCTGCCTCGAGAATACTGAGACTACTACTACCGTCTCCCGAGATCTGCAGCTCAGATTTAGCACGAGGGAGAGCTTAGATAAGCAGAACCAGCATGTATCGGAGAAACAAACTCATCCACGAATATCAGTAATGGAAAGTTCTGTAAGATCTAGATTAATGACATGCAACCATGGTCTTCAATGCCGACCCGCTCAAGATATAGATTTCACTCTTCTTGAAAAAAACCATTGAAAATAAAATGTAAGAGAAAACTAGTTTCGACTGAACTAACCATGGTTAGACAAAGTGACCAAAATTTGGTCTCTTCGTGAAGTTCAAACTTAATATCGTTTGTCTAATTTCCTTGATCTTCGATCAGACACTTTGGAAATATTATACATAATCTAGAATTCTGATAATGAAATCGTCCACTCCGCCAGCCAGATCTGCAATCCAAGGGGTAGTCCCCACGATGAAACGTTTGGGCCACATGCCCTGCTTTAGCCAATGCCCCACGTCATTGAAAGTCCACGGGCCCTGGCCACAGAGGGAAGGGAAGGGAAGAGACCAAACACACAGGACACCAATTTCTCTGACACGATTCGCAATCTCAGTCCTCTGAGAACTACAACCTCATCTTGTTTAGACCGGGGTCGGATATGCAATCCATCCATCCATCGCCTAAAGCCTCTCAAAGCATTTCTCAAATTAAAAGATCAGCTGAGTGGTTCGGTTCAGTTGAGAGAAGTTAGAATAATTGCTGTGAAACGCACAGTCAACATCATCAACGTCACCGAGCGTCCTGCATGCACTGGATTCTCCTAAACCAAATACAAGACGGCCAGTCGTTCAGTCGGTTGAGATGAGGACTTCGTTTGCAAAGGTCCAAACGCGTGACTTTTGACAGCGACCTTGCGCGAGACCAGTGACACCATGGAAAGCATTTGAGACCGAGGAAATGAGGCGCATAATAATTTCCACAAGCAAAGTAGCTCCAGGCCAAAATTTTGACTCAGGAATTATATCAATTGAAATAAAAATAAATACACATCAATAGATACAGGGCGCACGTGCTCTGACTATTAGAGCGAGATTTCGATCTGCGGACTGTGGGTCATGGGCCCACCACGCTTCCGCTGCTCCACTCTGATCAAGATAATTACTACTTACACAAAACTTTAATTTTGATATCACTTTGGATCACTTTATGGATTCCACCGTTACGCAAGCACATGATGCACAAACTGCAGCTCAAATTTCTAGCAGATGACTGGAGTCAGTGGACATTGGACTGACTGCCGCAAGCTTGTGGTCAGCTGATATAGATAAAATGGTAAGTGAAAATGATACAGATAAAATAGCCGCAAAAGTCAAAGAGACGAAGGTGGTGGATGATGCAAGAAGCACGAAGACCGTTGTATTTCCCAATCATTACACTTTACACAGTGAGCAAAGGTCTACGGGTCCGATCACTGCTGTGCCTATCGAGAGAGAAATGAGCACCATGTTCATGACATGACGTGCGGAGGGCTGAGATGTGATTCGCAGGGTTGGTTCAGATATTTATTCGTTTAGCTCTTCCACATGAAAAAAGGAAGGATGCATTCAGTTCCGTAGTAATAGTGTTCAAAATATGCCAATTTCGGTTATCAGTTACATCCAGCCCTGCCTGACAGTGCTGCGATTGCTCAGTAACTGTGAATCTGTTTTTCGTTTCTTCAATAAACATTTCAAGTCTCACTGATGAAAGTCAGCCTATTTTTTGTCGAATGAATTTTTGCGATCTGATCAGCAACGTGCAAGTCAGTATTCTGTTCAAAGGTTATGTAATTGTTTACATACACTCTTGAGTATAATAATACTCGGTGTGGATCGTCTAAATTTACATATACTTGGAATTATACATAATACTCCAATACTCGGTAGTGTGGATTGTCCAGCCACAGAATCTGTGCGTCAAGAAGCACAGATTGAAACCAGTATATAGTAATACGATCCAAATTTATTTACATATTGCATGATCTCTGTTAAGAGTGTTTGGTCTGAACTATGCACAGATTTTCTCTTCACCTGATTCCGCATCCTTCTTGTTGGTAGTATTCCAGAATCCCGCAGCAAGCATTTGGTCACGTCTAGTAATCCTTATCGGTGCTTGTGAACTTAAAGAATACAGATATGCACAAGAAAGGAGAAGACAGGGTTCTGAGTCTCGTATTTTCTTCTGATCGAGATGTAGGTTGATAAGTTGCTAGATTAAAGTCAAAGTTCTCTCACGATCCTCCTAGATTCCAATTACATTTATGGCCTTACGTTTTGGTCTTTGTAAGTCTAAGTCAGTACGTCAGTTAAGGGCTTCGCGATTTATATATATATATATATATATCATGTCCCTGATCGAACTTCAAACTATGGATAAGCTAGGAGAACTGATCTCCCAATATTTCAGAGCTCAGATAATCTACTTGATTTAGTTCACCTGTTGGCGCATGTCGTGCACATCAAAAAGATGAAGTCTTACCCAAACTGTCCTCCCACATTCCAGACCAAGTATCTTCTATCACAAACTGCAAAGTTGATTCGTAATATGCCAACTGCACCAGCTATCAGCTCCACATGCATATCGAGTATACTGGATCAGGAATGATGGGAACGAATGAACGATGGGGCAGAGACTCAAACACATGCATCTCATCGAGAACCATGGAATCTATTTTTGGTGTTGAAGTCGATGTGGTTGCAGTTGCATAGCCGCTTTTATTCCATGGGTCAAATCCCGAGACCCATAATATCACCACAAAACTGAAAAACTATCATAATAAGAAGGGACAAAGTATAATAACAAAATGGATGGGAATACCCCGTCAAAGGTTACAAGGATGGAACCAAACGGGTAACATGGGGCTAGCTCCAATAGTATTACCCCTATAGCACCTAACATATCCCAACTAATCTAACTGTCTACAAACAACACAATATCCAAAGAATTATCATTTAAGGTGATTATTCTCTTATAGATTTTACGATCTAGTATTATATATATATATAGTAACAAAAATACGTTATCTAAAATAGGTTATACAATAAGTTAAAGAAAATGATAGCTATGTTACATAATATAGTATGTTTGCGTGCAATCATTGAAGAACATGTTGAAATCGTTGTTCATAATTTTATATAACTCCAAAACTAGAATAACAAAGAAATGAACTCTCTACATATTTCTATCCTCGGGAGATTTTAGTTTTGCCGCCCATCATAATCATCATCACCTTGTGTCTTAGTAGATTTATCAAGATGAGCTTTGTGGGCCCATGAATAAGGAACCATATGATCCAAGCGGAGTCGTGGTCGTGCTTTCCATGGTATGGTATCCATCGGGCCGAAACTCGTCCGGTTCCCAAAAGCCCTCGGATCACGGCCCACGGTCCAGAAGTTCACCACGACCGTCCGTGGAGTCGGCAGGAAAGTCGTATCCTGCGAGTGCTTGCAGGGCTCGACGTTGCCTTGGGGAACGTTCAAAGTCCCTGCCGGTTGAAGGCGGAAGCTCTCCAACATGATGCCTCTCACGAAAGGCACACTAGCCAAGTCCGAGTCGTTCGCCAGGCGTTCCGTCCCCACCACCGCATCAATCTCCCGTTGAGCGTCTTGCAGCACCCGAAGATGGCGGAGCACACAAGCCATTTCCCAGTCTATGCTTCTGCAATGCGATACAGTCTCGGTTCCCACCAGAAAAAACTCCTGCGCAGTCAGTGGGTCGATCAGTCAGGCCAACACCTGCTCTATGAGCTTCAGGAATTTCAACTCATATCGATGTCATGAAGACTTCAAAAAATTCTGCCTTGCTTGAAGTCATAGCTGGCTGGCCGTCCGTCGCTCAAGGTCCAGGGCAAAAACGTTTGGCTATGCTGTAGTCACCCAAACGAATACTAGTCACGAGTAATTGGAACTATTATCAGTCCATTATTTGTCCTTGATCCGAGTCTCGCGGCTCGTTCAACCTAAATCAAGTACCATGCGAAGGGGTAAATAAGTACCATGCCGTAGATAAGCGTGTACATAAGAGAGAACTCAAATTGAAGCAATTTCTATGTGGTTGCAGTGATGAGTAAACGAGGACTTGAGGACCTAAATAGTCGTTGTAATGTAGAAATATGTGTTTTCCATATTAAAGCATCATGACTCTTGCTTCTCTACAATGTAATTGGGTATTGATTCATTGACAAATGTTCCGTGGAAAACATTTTAGTTTTGAGAAGTGACATTCAAAATAAAATTTCCATTATATGATCTAATTCTGACGGGAGTGCAAGTGCATGCGGAGTTAGAAAAGGGACCCCTGCGCCTTGAACACACCAACCAGTGGCAGGCATGGGGCCCTGACGGTACATTGAGTGAACTTCTGCCTCTTGCAATTGTCAGATAGATACTTAAAATTATGCAGAGGATGGAAGGAAGTTCTATACCTTCGACTGCATGGAGATACAGTAGTATCTCTAATGATTTGGTCAGTGGATTCCTTCATATTTAAGATGATTCACGACATCCAAGAGCCGAGCTTTTATTTCTAGCCAATGGTTCTACACACTTTTGTCGTCCCTTCAGGATCAATGGTGCCTTTGAACTTCAGCTTGATATCTATCGCTATCTTCATGACTTCCAAACGATCGGTTGATTCTGAGAGAGCAAATGACATTTCCAACATGCATAGCTTCGTGCTAGTGACGGAAGGATATGCATTAAAGATTGCTTCTGTATGCATCTATATATAATCAAGCGAGACAGAACTTTCACGGCCCGATTCAAGTCAGATCTTGGGCTTGCAGCTCCGGTTGCGCATCCTCAAGAATGAGCAGCATGCAGTGTGCACACCGTGCATACTGAGCTTATATGAAGTTGGCGATGCCATCAACCATAAAGTCTGTAATTGGGTTCACACTTATACACAAACGTTTGGTTTGAACGTTTGTGTGTAAGAGTGAACCCAATTACAGACGTTGTTTTTGGTCTGGGAGTCAATGAAGTACTAGCCCATCGTACATGGCTCTGAAGTCATGAAGCTCGTGTTGCACGATTTTAATATCTCATAATAGCGGGATGTTTTGTTTGATTGTGGATCCACATTCATGGACTGCTCTGAAGATGCATGGATCCTATTTGAGTATAAATTAATCACTTCAGGTGAGATGAGTTTGAGAATCGCCTCAGAAGAGCAGCCATGGCAATTGGAGAAGCTCGATCAAGAGATCATGCAAATGTAGTGACCAGGGAGTGCAATGAGGATCACGACGAGTACTCACTAGTGCTGGCGTTCACCATAGTATAGCATTGATTATGAAAAGTTGCAGGACCACGGGTGACTCGACGTCTCTTCCAAATTCGTTATCAAAGCATCCGTTTCCGAAGTAGACAGTCGTGCATGTTGCATCTATTCAGTGCTCATACCACGGGGGGAGTTTCTAGATTAATGCCTTCATAATATAAAGAGCAAATTAAATTTTATTTATTTATTTTTTAATCAGAGTTGTCTTCAGTTTCTTTTTGCGAGATAAATGAAGATAATTTAACTTGATAACATCTTTGAAACAGACTTGGCACATAGTATGCAAACATCTTCATGTGTTCATACTTATGAGAGGTTAAACATGCAAAACTCCAACTTAGACGCTGAATGACATACGAGCCATTCATAAATTTCGTGTCAAAAACTCGTTCAAGAATCAAATTTCGTGTTGTGCTAGATATATCCCCATAGTCACTAGGATATGAACTAGTGTAATAACCTCTTCATGCAATCTCCGCTTTGATGCTGAATACAGGGGCTGCAGAATGGAGTTTAGAGTTCACAACGATCGACATGACAGCCCTTAAGTGAGCACAAAGCAACCTCCAGTGAACGTTGAAGTGAAACCACAGCATCTATTTCACTGCCATCTATTGCACCTACTGCAAGGCCAGATCAGTTCAGACCTTGTTTTGTAGATTTAATTCGATACGAGCATTGTCTTTTAGTGGCCAGTATCCTCTTGCCTACCAGACTTAAATTTCAATAGATAAACAATGCGGCTATGGGTCAAAGGATGATCCAAAAGCCAAGCTCAACTCCCATATACAACTATTTGCAGAACAGTCTCATGTATCATCATATAGATTATTATAACAGATAAGAGGAAGCCCAATATACGTGAGAAAAGACGGCATTTGCTTTAAAATTATATGAAACAGATCTATGGAAGTACTTCTAGTATTTTTGTGTGACGCACACATCACATAATTCAAGAAAATCCTTATCGCGTAGGTCCAGTTGTTAGCATGTACAAACTCAATCCGCTCTCTCACCTAAATTTTGAGAAGTTGAAATTCCTTCTACAATGTCCTAACTCTGAGAACCCAACTCTAAGTACAGAGAAAGAAGACTTGTGACAGGCTTTCTGTCACACTTGCTTGGTTCTATGTAAGCCGGTTGCTTCATCGTCAAGTTTGGAGAGAAATTGAAGAAATAAAAATATCTTAAGTTTGTTCGACTTTCATACTTACTGAATGATTTTAACATATCTTTCAGGTTACATGTAGACCAGACATTATAGCAAAAAAGGAGAGTGTTTTAGAATTTGGATCACTCAGAAGATCATTCCTACTTCATCGAGAATTCTTGATTTGATAGAAAATTCAAATAAAAGGACTTGTATGATATCCAGAAATAATTTTGTTGTATCTTCTTGCATCCAAAAAATGACAGGAGTTGATCAAAATCAGTCGGTCTGTCAAATATAAAACGTGCTCCATATTTATTTAGATACTCAAATTGAAAAACTGTTTCTAGAAACCATCTTGGCTAAAAGCTCGACTCTTATTGCAATTGCTTTGTGTACGGCTTAATGAATGTTTTTCATATTCTTGTCTACAACAGAGGTACAAGTTGGTCAATGACGTAATGTTGGGGATGTAAACAATCTCCCGATTTCTATGTAGATTCAAGAAGAACTTACAATGCAAAATATGACTGGATCTTAGAAGTTATAAACATAGCGCTAAAATTAGCTCTACGGAATGAATTGCTCTGTCTACTGGTAAAAGGAAAAATGAAAAGCACAAATGAACATATGCGTGTAGATACATGGAGTATTTTCCATGTGGTCGGATTGGATAGCTGATGTGGGTTTTCATCTCTAAATTATGCCATCATTTTTGGAGTTGTACGTCTACGATGCCATCTCTGGCATGCTTATATATCGAATACTGCCATCAACTGAGCATGCAGGAAGTTTATCACAAGTAACATGTCCAGACATAACGAATTTGACACAAGTCGTCATCATGTATCTCTATTACTCTATGTTTGAACAAGGGCTAAAGCAGAAACTAATCACTAATCGTCAACCAACAGTCATTGTGATGAGTTTGTGACTGAGACTCCAACAAGGGATGTGAAATATGTCCACATCTTCGAGGGTGATGTAAATCAGCATGATATGTCCAAGAATGCGAAGTGAAAAGATCATTCATTGGCTAAAAATTTCTGAACTACAAAGCCCAACAATTTACCCAATCTAACCAAGAACCACCATCTCAATCATAATTGGAGAACTCAAGTTCTAATCTTTAGAATTGATTCTCTCAGGATTGTGTCTTGGGAGTTCAAAACCTTGATGGAGACCTTGAACAATCGACAACTGGCTTATCCAGTTCAAATAAGAATTCTATAGGCCAGTTCTTGATTATTAACCGTCTAATCCACTATGTCTAAGAATCATTTTGTCCTTGGTAGCCGTTGATAATTTCACGTGACTGTACAACCTCACAATGTTCACACCAGATCAAGAATGATGAGGTAGACACTACTTGGATGTGTCACTTGCCTCTTAGAAGTTTCGAGACAACAAGGTGAAGAAAATCTGCTTGACTGTTACGGGATTAGTACTGCTTCATCACATGAACTCAGATGATGAAGTCGATAATTTAGATCATCCCCAGGCTTTAGGTACTTAGCTGGCACGCTAGACGCTTGAGTACACGATCATCGTAACAAGCTCTCTTCAATGTAAGTACTTCTCTAGCATAGCAGATGAGCCTGTCACAGCTCTTGCGTTGTTCTTATTTCTCAACAGCTTTCAGAAGGCTTGACCATTTTCCATCAAACAATAGTTGTGCAAGAAGAGTACTTGTACTGAAGGCAAGCTTTCCACATAGGAATTTGCTCTTATGTGGTGGGCACAAATCGTGCACTATACGCTGTAAGCATTAGAAAATACAGCTTATCGTAGCGCATTTATCGTAAGGTCTTCCGTAAGGCAATACTGTGCTCTGATCAGATCCTTTGCCCGGGTGGACAAGCTCAGAAATATTGATCCGTCGAACAGTGGATTTTGCTGACCTTGACACAGGAGGGGAAACCCGGAACCCTGGTGCGTTGTCATTCCGAGCTACGGATAGTCAAGATTTTATTTTATAGAGTCCTGATGACATGGATTGACTTTCAGACTTTACGTTTTGGACATCAATATCAATCCATACACGTTTGACAACATCTCAGAGGAAGAGTGTCATGATGCCAGTTGCAAGTCTGAACGAAAGGAATACTTGTTCTTTTTATCTGTGAGTTTCACATCATACTTCTGTATGAGGTACTTAAATAACTGCAGTACTTAAATGAAAATCATGGTTCTTGTACCGTTTAGGGATCGAGACTTGTTAGTACATCCATGGCACTTCATTCGGTGATTGTCGATCCCTTGCCTAACTTAAGCTTTAGGATGCAGAACAAAATTTAACGCAAATCATAAGCAAAGATGAATGACAAGAGTTTAAGACCTTGACTTACTACTCTGCTTTCTACATTCTATGACAGCTCATGATCACCGGCAGAAATCAGCGCGAGCAGCTGCCCGCGCTGATTTCTGGGACAACAGTTACAAGCTAGGGTTGCTTGTCTATATTTTATAGATGAAATTCGTGAAGGGTCTTTGAAATTCTCCAGCCGCATGCCCTTGTTAGACACCAAATTCCATGACAAGAGATAATTATGAAAAATAGACATTTCTTAATCTGGAATATGTGACCGCGTCATAATCGACAAAACATGAATTATAAAATGTAATGCTATCAAGTAATTGAAGGAAGAAATAAATGCAAGCTGTTGTCCAACTTGACACAGTGATCTGTGCTGAGAAACGAGGAACATTCAATGCTATGTTATTCCTCGAAGGGAACCACAACAATCTTGCATTGCTGCGTCTAGAAGAGTTCGATCCAACAAATGAACTATCTGGCGGCCATGTTTGAAAGAGACGTGATAAACAGGATTGCAACCTCACATGAATGGTGACACTCATGTTACGTGTATACCTGCCAAACTGGATGTGCCATACCAGGCTCCACGACCACTTGTAGATGTTGGGACAATATAATATCGCTCCTGGGCATTAAAACCGCTGATGATGGTCCAACAGTATATGTTAACTCGCTCCAGGCTGAGGAAATTCATTTTATAAAAGTAGACTGTTACTAAGCTAGATACTAACCACGATAGAGTTTGCTTCAAATGAGTCAAAACTACTTTGACCTATGTGGTCTATTTAGATATAGGACATGGTCCACTCGGAGAAGACTTTACTCGGCTAGAGTTGGCAACGATCGCGCATCCACAACAACTTAGGCAAAAATTTATCCATAAACCAGATGAAGACAATTCTCCCTACTGAAATACATGCAAAACATATACTACATGCAAAACATGCCTGGTGTCGGTTAAACATATTACTGAATCAAACGGAGGTCAAAATTCTCAGTATCACCAGGATTAGACAGCAATGGTTCTCTGCTTTCAATACCTGACTCTTTGGCAGATTCTGATGGCCACAATTTCAGCCTCGTTTATATAAACGAGGCTGAAATTGTGGAGTCTAAGATGCCGCCATGAGTGTACTCTCTTGTTTATCTTCGACACTAAACCTGCATAAACACCTAACTTAGCTGCACAATTTCACTTTTATGTACGACTGTCTAAAAGTTGTATGTTAAGTTTGTGCGTGGAAGTCCAAGGGGCCCAAAGGGCTAGTTAGGAGATCAGAATGAATCAGCGGAATCTCGGGGCATTAAATAGTAGTATAGCGAACTGAGACACAAGTCACCTGCGTATGGTGTGGTAAATGTGAGTTGTTCACACCGGACACGCAACAAAGAGTTCAGGACACAAACTGGCAAATTAATTGACAGTTGTGATTGTGCCCACGCATTCGATTTGATTGACTGCTGAGACGATGGGGAAAGATGCGACGAGTCTTGAATATAATCTGTTGTGAATCTCAAAGCATGTGTATAGTATCTCTCATTAGACACTAATTTAGTATCGTTGTTGATACATTACTAACGGAGATATTTGGCTGGATATACCCAATGTAAGCTATATCTATTGCCAACTGCTGGTTGGTTTGAGTATTTCACTATGAAAAATCCTCACGAAGTCATTCCGTACAACTTTTCTCGAGGTTTACTTGGTTTCAGAGGATCCGAACTGGATAATTTTGAAGTTACCTTAAATTTTGACTGCCGATCTCATAGACATAGTCGGTGTGAATAAGATGTGTGAATATACTGAACGAGACTATATATAAGCTGTTTATGTTATCAAAGAACCTGTCCGAAGAGTGCGCACCAAATTTTCAGCACACATTGTTTGCAGCAGGTTGGATGCTCAGCGGTATTAGTAGTCCTGAGTACGGTATCTCAAATCGAGGACAAAACTCGGTTCAGCCTGCTGAGAATAATACAGTTTCACACTCGACAACGAAGACAGGACCAGTCCACCTCCGAGTCACTATATGGCCTGAAAAAGTGGCAGTCTTGCGACCAAATTGAGCCACATTATTAACGATTGCTAAACAGCTGATAGAATGGTGCAGCTGCAAGATTTTGAAGTTTTGACTCTGCTGAGAAAGCAGACCCTGATTCGAGTCCACCGTCACGAACTCACGGAGACCTTCAGACTCCAAATTAAGGCTCTGAGTACGTACTTAGTCTATCTGGAGATGAGAAAAGCTCACTCGAAAATCCTGCCCTCTAATCCAAACCATTCCAGAGTCACTCTTCATCTCCCTTATCTCCTCTGAGCTACGTTCTCCCCCTTATTCGTCACTGACACGGGCAGTGGCCCATTGGAGGGATAAAAGGCTTTCCTCACTCACATGCTAACTTAAACGTCTCCAATTGTACACAGCTCTCTCTTTCTCTCGCCCAAGAGCACGGACTCGGACGAGACGTCGTTAACGGCAACTGATATTCAAAAGTCTTGCCGATGAATGAATGCGCTATACGTACATACACAGCAGGCTCGGTCCGTTCGATACTTCCGACTCTTGACAATGTACCGTCCCATGCCTCTCGAGCTTCCATATCACCGCAAATTAAAGACCAAACGTCGAATCCAATGTCCAGTTGTACTGTAAGGTAATATAATGTAACGATTACAGACGAGCGCTTTTCTGGGGGCGGCTTGCATTGCATCTCAGGGCGTTGATATATAATCCGGGTACAAGTGTTATGCTCGGGAGCTCGATCGACACTTTTCGCCAGCATGATCATGAAGTTCAGGTCAGGTCAGGGCGATAGTCTTCCGATGGGACCATTGGGCGGAGAAGCGCTCTCTCTGTTGATTCTGGTGAGAACGTGGTCCGGAGATCGAGACGGGGACGGGGAGCTCGAGGCGCTGTTGTTGAGGGCAGGGAGGGTCTTGTCGACCAAGCGGTCGCGATTCGACGTGTCGAGGTTGCGTGAGCTGGCCTGCCGGGTAACCACTTCTGGGTCGGAGTCGGGCACGAGCTGGAGCCCGGCGGTGGTGACAGCGAACCCGACACCGTGTCGTCCCGGGGGCGCGAAGGCGAAGAAGACCCCGACGATGAGCGCCACGAGAATGGGCGCGGTCTTGATGACGGTGCCGGGGAGGTCGGGGTAGTAGCAGGTGGTGATGGGCGCGGCGAGCATCGAGAGCGTGCCGAAGGCGACCACGTCCAGAATGCCATTAACGAGGTCGGACAGGTTCACCTTGTACACCTTGTCGTCGGTTCCGGTGAAGTAGGAGTCGTCTCGGCGGAGGTCGCCCGGAATGTTGGATCTGGCAAACTGCGGATTGTAGAGCCCTTTCGTGGTGACGATGCCGTAGTACACCTTGCCGCTCTCGGTGGTGACGCTGTCGATGAAGTTGAGCACGAAGACCAGCCCCACGAATGTCCCCAGCAGCATGCCCGTCATGATCTTCTCCGTCATCCCGCACATTCCGTTGTTGGTGAATAACGGCGCCAGCGTCGAGAACGTCAGGAACGTCCCCGTCGGCAGCAAATTGGCCAGATTCGTGGCCATGTCGCCGGTGCGGGGGGTCTGTGCTGCCAGTGACGACATGCAGCTCTGCTCTGCTCTGCTCTTCCTTTCTTCTGCAGCAAGTATTTTCGATCGAGGCTCGGAGAGAAAGAGCTGATGTCCTTGTCCCGCAATCTATACTCCCATGGCCCTCGATCCACTCGTGCAGCAGCAATCGTGGGTCACGCTGGCTCCTCCGGGCTCATGATCGGTCGGTCATGCGGCTGCACTGCAGTCTCTGTCTTAGAGTCACAGGTCTTTGGCTAAGTGAAAATCTGCGCGTGAGTTACTGGATTCTCCGATCTGATCAAAGTAGGTGATCCAATCCAGCTTAGGCAGCCGTCGTCTTTGTGAGGATGTCGGTGGAAGGGCCGATATACGGTCACGGGTGCTCGTGAAATTCATGAATTCGCTCTGCCTTTGACGGTCCGATGTGGCCAGAAATGCCGATTGCCTGCTCTAATCGAGGAAGTGATTACGGAGTGATCAGCGCCTCCCTGTCTGGAGACAACGATGAAGTCTCAGACTGAAGGTGGGGTGTATCGGTGGCTCGCTCTTGGACATGTACGACCTCGCTCGAAGCTCAAGTTTCAGGGCTGGAAGAATGCTTCATATACAAAATCCCCGATGCGCAATCCACTGGAAGCGTGCCGGGGCTTAAGGCCCTCCTCATCATGTGCTTAACAAGGCTGTGTATAAATCAGCTGGAGGCTCAGATGGGTCCGTTTCTTCACGTGTATGTATCCGCAAACGGTAGCCTTACGTATGCATAATTGGCCCCTTCTGCAGGCGGCGGCAGACCATCAGGATCGATATCCAAAACCATCCACTAGCTACCAGATTAAAGGAGTTCGGACTAAAGCCTTCAAAGGTGTTCAATCAGATCATAAACTCTAATCCTCGGCCGGCTGCTGCAGCTCGTAATAAGTAGCTCCAGCAGACCGAGTGACGAATTCCACCAATCTAAGAAAAACTCGACTTTAAGTGTGGAGTTACCATCATGCGATGATCAGATCGGGAGCTAGAATGAGATTAGTGAGCAAACAAGTACGTGATTGGGTGTAGAGGATCTTGGAATCACGATGTGATCTGAGCGCAGAACGCTCATCGTGGATGAGGTGCACATCGATATCAACGCTGTCATTTGTGTCGTTTGATTTCTTCTGTATGTCGTCATGGATGCACCTCAATCCCAGGCCTCTGTCGGTCAGTCCAGACCTCACGGCTGCTGGATCGACCTGACCTCTCTGAAGCCAAAGCCACTCCTCCACTGTGGGGTGACGAAACCATTTCATGTTATGTTTGTAAGTCATTCACTGAGTCTGATCATCACTGCCTTCGTCTTGATCCAGAATCCGATGTCGACAGCAAGCGTAAATGCACAATTATTGGTGCTACATGTCCTCAATTTGATGTGGTGATTAAAGTATTACTTACTCAGCAGTGCACGTGGAGGTAGGTTTAACTAGGTTCAAAGTCCCCTCGAGTGATGAGCATTTCATCTTCATTAACTGCATCTAACCAAGTGAAGTCGGGCCGTAGAGGACTCAAGAGAATATCAGAGATGTCTTACGTAGCTTTCTTGCAGGTGGCAATGGGAGGGATAAGAGTCTTAAAGCGTTGCTGGTCTGTGCAGAGACGAGGAACTCGAACATCGTCACGGGCAGCAGAGCTACATGAGAGCTTATAGAGGCCATCGAGTGCAATCCGTAGTTATGAAAGCAATGTGTGCTGACCCTCGCTTTTAGCACAAATGGCAAAAGAGTTTCCCCGAGAGAGAGTTGACAAGTGTTGACAAGGCCTGTGGGCCTGCGTGCATGCAGGTCATTGTAGATTCGATCGACTAATTAAAAGTTTGAATCGGTGGCCGTCAAGAACTCTAAAAGGCCCAGACATTGGATCTGCACCTTTGTAGTAAACTGACTGACTGCCTGCCTGTGAGACTAGGAGCTAAGCCACTTGTTAATACTGTATACTGCTCGGTTCATTGGTAAGAACAGTAGCCACTAAGATCCGGTTGAAAACTACCAACAGCTAGTCCTGAATTTATGGACTGAATTGAACGTACTTCAGCAGTTACTGTACTTGTATCATTACCGACTTCTTCATGTGATCGAGCTTGCTGTTCCCATTTTCAGCCCCGATGGCTATGGACCAGATAGATCGTGGAAGAACTGTGGATCTCCCTGGCAGCTTAGAGCAATCAGATAATTTCCCCCACATGATGCATCTATACAGAGTACTACCTCACTAGAGCAGCAGTCCCAGGACGTCTAGCTAGTGCTGGCATGTGAAGCCACAATCCGCAAACAGATTCTACAAGGACTCTGATAATTTTCATCACAAACTGCTAAGCATTTAACATATCCTGAGAAAGTTGTTTTTTCATCTTTCGATGTTGTAGAGTATATTTCAGCCTGGAAACATACGCTCTTATAGGCATTCCAGACCCCTGCATTGCTCTTCTTGGAAGCTGCCGGTTCCCGAAAGAATTCTTTATTCATTGTGGCACTTGTACAGGTGCTCGTTCTAGCTAGAAGGTTCCCATAACGACTTGTCAGCGACTAGAAGTTTCCTCCTTGACTGAATCCTTGCTTGTATACACTCGTATGCTCTAGTCATACATGCACTGGCAGGGTAGCTGAGTCTTGTGCATGAGTTGAAACGTCGGCTGCTTGTACCCCGTCAAATTCGAGGAAGGCATTCGGAGGAAATGTGCTCAAATCGCAGCACGTGAACTGCCATGCACGCAAGGCCCGGAACGAAAACCTTTCCGGGCCCTTCTCACGCGCCTTATTGATGTAGCCTGGTAACGGAGAGCCTCGATCAATCATACAATTTGACATCTATCGTGCCACCCTCAGCTTCCCAGCACGAGGCTATGGTGGGCTCCACCTTGTGAGGATCATCAGCGGTGAAGTAAGCGGAAAGATCCTCAACCAGTCTGTGCCCCTGAACTTTCTGCAGAAGTTGGATAAGTAGTTTTCAACTCCCACGCCTGTCTCACCAGTTTGATAATGCTGTACATGGCCCTCTCGATCTACACTGAGGTCACACTGGGGAACCAAGGTCTGAGGCTGAGAAGACTGAGAGCTTATCTCCAGGCGACCTATGCAATTAATATATGGAAGCAATGGTCGTATTTGGTCCAAGATTCACGTCTAATTGCATGACGTTAGCTAGCGACGGTCGTTGTAGGGCTGCTCAACTCCTGCTTCCTGTGCAGTTTATGACGCAAGCCTTGTTCCTAGAGAATCATGGGGACCATCTCTGTCTTCTCCTGACAATGTTTGGTACTCGAGTTTGAGATTACATGGACAGATCAAATTTCCAATTTTCCCCGTAACACACGTACTTTAACAGGAGTATGGCTCAATGGTGTGTTTGGTCAATAGACTTTGAACTCATTCTCTTCTAAGCTCCTTGTAACCTTGTGATCCACATTATCGAGGTTACTAACTGATGAGGTGTAGTTTAGCAGGAGCTGTACACTTTCTGAAGTCAATAGACTGACAAAGGCGGGTTCCATTGTCACATTCTTCGATGACAATAGAAGATACATTGCCCTTAATAGAAGATACGATACGTGATACAAATACAAGGAATTTGACAAGATCAAAAGGTTTTGGTACTAATTTTAGTAGCACGTATGTTGTATCGAATCACAGAATGTACCTACCTACTGTGACCAACTGCGACCGTGCAATAGGCTTGACTATACAATGAGGCAGTGGGTTTTTACCAACAAGATATAGAGAGGGGAAATATCGAAGCTACCATAGGAGAGAGCACATCTGCTCGAGAACTATGTGAGCCAACGAGATAGAGAGTCAGAGCAACTGTTGCTGTAACTTGGAATATTATGAAATAGTCCTGCTCCGGTAGCCAATCACTAAATGCTCGAAACCACTAGAGTCAGACCTCCCTGATTACGTCATCGACGGATTGTAATAATTTGTATCCGCATACCAGCTAGTAGTTGCTGATAGTACCGGTTTGGGTCGAGTAACTTGCTTGCATGCACCTGGCTATTATAACTGGAACTTGATCATATCCTTTTCAAGATGTGTTTCGTATCGAGTCCTGCTACCAATGTGGTTTACCGTGCAAGTCGGGTAACCAGTGGAAAAAGTCAGGGTATGGTATGAAGGGTAGGACTTGTATATCAAAGGGTCTGTCGATTCCATTTGGGACCTCTCTTCCTTGGAAAATTACCTTTTGAAAAAATGAATATTTTTCACGGTTTTTTTAGTTGCGTTGTGTTTGAGTCTGATGATGTGATTTGCACATAGTAATGTTATTTGATGGTCCCATCAATTAAAATTACTATCAGACGAGTTCTAAAATCAGTGAAAACAAAACTGTCAAAAGCATGCGTTCTAATAGGAAATTAATATATGGCAATATCCATAATAAATTAAAATAATGATAATATAACCGTCTTACTTTAAAAATTTCAACGAAAAGTGGTATGACATGGGAAAGTTTCGTCAGTGGATTATTATTGTGATAATGTGCAAAATTACCGATATATAGTTCATCGTCTGCATTGATTATGTCGTGCACCCACAGTTGCTTGTGGTAGGTGTGGAGCAAGAATCGATAGGAACGAGAAAAGAACGTTCCTCAATTGACTGCTTGTGTTGTCAAAAAACAAAGTACACATGTGAATGCTACAAAATGCTTCTTATAATATGTCGCACCCGACTCACAGACAACCGGGAGTCCGTGGTTTTCACAAGATAAATCAGAAAATTTCTCCCCATGTAAAGTGACGTTTCTCTTTCCTAGCTAGTCATCACTATTGATAGGATCGTGATCATTCACGATCCTATCAATCCTCCTGTTTATAGAAATGGTATCACAGCAGAATTTATAGTACATACTTTTGCCATCTCATGTTAACTGGAAGAGGTTCTGAGGACGACAGGTGAATTTGATATACAATAGGAACATGGAAGGTATTTGCTCAACTAAGGTTCATGTGGGAGTTTGTACCATGCTGAGACTTTTGTTTGTACCTGACAAACGAATAGATTTAGATTTCCAAGACTAATCACCAGTCTACACAGCTACATGTTCTATTTCACATAAACCTTCAGCAGTAGTTGAAGTATTTTGCATTGGCCATGAAAAACAGTAAAGAAAGGTATCATAGACCCAATTAATCCTGACCCAATCTCAAGCTGCAAGGTTGCATGCCGCTACTGGAAAGTGACATTCCATTCATGCTATTTTACGTCTTAGTAACTTTTAGGTCTTTGGGAAAGATAAATCATTATGGCACATTGCTATTAGTAAAGCAGACAGAAGTCCGGATGTGCTTAAATTGCGCTTTTTTCCTCAATAAAAATCACGATTCACGAGATGTTTTCTTTTGGATGGAAAGTTGGTGCTGCGGCGACGACTTTATGTCGGCCTCTGTCACTGGCAGTGTACTCTGTCATCGCGTGTACCGTACATGTATCTCCATTCAGCAAATATTTTGCGTATCCTCTCGTACGTACGGCATTCCATATGGAGACCGCGGAGCACGTCATGACACCGACACAAAACTTTGCAGCCAGTTCACACTTTGCTAAGATTCCACGACGACCACAGAACTGCCCTCTCCGCGCCTTCCCCGTCCTTCGCCTTTCCTTCCTGGACTAGCGCCGCGATTTTTACATTTTATTCCTCCGTTTCGTTGTAACCAAGGAACAAGTCCTGTGTCATGTGATGGAGCAAGCCGCTGGATGAGAGGATTTTTCTTTCTTGCGTCCTCAAAACGAGATTAGTGGAAGGATTCAAAGTATTTTCACTGTCTGTCTACGGCGTAGCTATTGAGTATAACCTTGTGATTTCACGAGTGTTTTGCTCTACTTCTTGAATTCCAGGGGTAGTTTACATCATTAAGAAAGCACAGAAGACTCTGATGTGGGAGGAAAAGTATGGAATCTTATCCATGAAAAATTCAACAATGACATAGATCTTGGTGAGCGGGAAGACTATCTGGTAATCTTGCAAGTGCTCAATAATTCAACGAGAGCACTCAGTAACTTTATTAAGAGCCCAATAGGTTCGTCAGTGACTAACCCAAACGCCGGACGGAAAAAAACACAGTCTTCTAAGTTCTGAGGAATGGTTGCAGTAGACTATACTAGCTAAAACTCCAACCACTATCAAATGTAGCGCCAACCGAAGTTTTGACCGAAGGAAGTAAGGAGCCAAATGCTGGTATGTAGCAACATACCGAGACAACGGAACAATACAATGCACATTTGCCTAGGCTTGGGGCAGACTCTATCCGGGGTGCCTCTCAAAAAGGTGAACAAGGAACAGGTACGAGCAGATGCGACGCAAGAAACGGTGAAGCTTTGCGCAAGGTATGACGCACATGGAGAATTGTAAAATGAGAAAGCAAAAATGTCAAAATTTATGCAAGATATTAATTCAATAAAGAGTAGCAGAAGAAAGTGGGAGAGCTTTAATAGGCTAGTAGGTTATCAGCAGGGATTGAAATAGGATGAATAGCGCCATGACCACAGTCCAAAAGCAAAATTAGAACTTTGACTCACTTTCATGCACATACATATCATGCGAAATTGTACTTCCAGGTCATAATAAACATCGCAACACATAAACTATCATACATCACCACAATATTTTTACTTTCAATGCTTCTACAAGGTTTCTCCACTACTGTCAACCCTGAAACTCGAAGACAACAAAGACATTTGAATTGCGCCTCAAACATGACTCTACTTCTGGAATTTTGTTAACGGTTGAGATCAGTTGGATCAGTTCTAAGACCATCCAATGGGTGTTTGGAGCTATTAAGGTCTTTTTTAAAAGTATTAAACTAGATACTTCCAATCAAACCAAGAAAGTCGATATATAAAAACCATAGCTTAGATTGGCATAAGCTAAAGGGCAATCTCAGATCAGGAGCTAATCCCTAAGCTAAGTTCGAAGTTGGACTCACGTTGAGCTCATATAGCCCTAGAGCTCAGTATGTGCCTTTCAGATCTTGGTCCAGAGCTCATGAGAAGTCCTTTCTAATGAGACTTGAGCTATGTGAATTTAATTGTGAGCAATAACTACTCTCAATTGCATCCTAGATATCTTAGACACAAACTCAAAATGTTTCCAAATATTGAGGCTCTCCTCGGTGTTACAATTAGCGTAGAAACTAGAAAATGTAGTTATTAATATCCTCATGGAGTTGAACGAGATGGGAACAAATTACATCCAAGGATGGGATCCTCAAAAGGACGGTTACATGGAGCTGATTTAGGTAATGAACCGCACCATAACAGGGAGGAAGGACCAAGACGCAGATGATCCAGCAATTGATAGAGTCGGTGGGACATCTGGAGAAGGAGAAGGCAGAAGTGCAACAAGAAATGGTAGTAGGGAAGAAGGCCTATGATGAGATTTGCAAGATCCGGGGAGCGGAATTAAAATTCATGGAAGTCAAGAATGAGAGGCTCCGGAATCAACTAACGGAGGTGACACGTCAATTGCACAAGGTTGATGTGGAGAGACCAGCTAGATTAGAAGTTTTGGCTAGTAAATGTACGGAGTATCTGTTTGCCCGATGTGACGAAGTTGAAGTTGATCGATTGGAGAAATTGATGATGTCGCATGGACATTTCTTTGCTCTGAGAACGCCTGAGCGCCTGGCTGTAGAAGAACCCTCCTAAACCTCATGTGAGTTGACAATCTCTTCTTCCTCTCCTCATCACTCCACATTCGAGTTTATTACAATCGGTAAAACTTCAATGGAAGAAGATTATGATATCCAATGATTAGACCATTAACTTTCGCTCAAACTCCACAGAAAATTACTGTACAACCTTTTTGTTCTCTTGGAAAAGTTTCATATGTTTCTCTCTTCTAGATCTCTCAGAACAATTGTCAAGTTACACACTATATCACAAGATGACATGCAAACCCCTGTGTACTAAAATCATCACACATCCCAATCCTTGATTTCAATTGCTCTTAAATTTCATGAGAAGGTCACTTATCTGTCAAAATTTAATTGTGGAAAGTTTTACTGATGAAACTTTCTGATAGCAAAAGATATGATCACTGTACTAACTTTGTGACAGTCAGTGCAATCCTGCAACTCTAAATGTATATACAAACTTCAACCTATCACTCTGTACTCAAAACTCATCCAATTGAGTCGAAATTTCAGTCCAAACACAAGCTTAAGTTGTAAATTGTATCTCAGTTGAATCAAATTTCTCAAAACCCTTGTAGGATTCTCAGAAACACCCCAAATACACTCAAAGGTATAAATTTCTCTCTCTATATTTGAATCACCATATCAAAGTGACAAACCCTTTAAATACATCCATTTATGAGCCCTTATTGTAGCTCTTTGTGTCATCTCTCCAATCCTATCCCCAAATCTCCGAATGTCCCCCCTGAAAGGTCTCCAAAACCCCTGAAAACCTCAAAGAAGTTGCCTCAGTGCCCTCATTGGCCAAAACTCCTAGACCAATGAGAATAGAGAATGTTATTTTGACCTCTAGTGTGGCCAAATTAGCTCCATTTTAACGTAGAGCTTTACAATTATCCTAAACACACTACCTAGACATACTATACACAATATGAGTTTCAACATCCAAGTCCTACAAAGTTGATCCAACGGTGGACTCTTATACCGCATTGAAGTGGTATAATGAGTACAAGAAGAAACATGTGGAGGAAGACACTTGGACCGAGAATCTTGTTGAAAACTTTCTTCCGGATGAAAGTTACGAGACACTAATGTGTGAAGTCACATTTTTGAAGCAAGGAGAGTGTGAGAAGTTGAGGTCATACATGGAAAGAATAGAGAAGCTGGAGTCATATTTTCGCGTGGTGTTGAGAAAGAGTGGAGATAAGGTGGAGCCAACCATGATGGGGATTGTGGCAATGTTGACAAAGAACTTCATTGGAGGTTTGAAGCAAGGTGAGATATGAAAAGACTTCTTATGAGGTTGAGGCTATTTGCATTGCTATTCGAATGGAGGTGAGCCTAGAAGACAATGATTCTAGCTTGGTGGCTAGAGAAGCATCACCACATGTTGTGGTAAGAATGGCAATTCCAACTATTGTTACTTTGCCATTAGTAAATACTCTAGTGGTAGACTTGCACCATGAGTTGAAATCTATCATGGAAACACTCGCTGATCTCAAGATTAACATTGTACAACTATGGGAGAAGAGGAATCAGAATGTAGGGGGAGGGTCTAGAGGCTATGAAATTATCCTCCAAAAGGAAATCCACTGCAATGGAACTTCACAGTTTCATGCTTAAGTTGAGGAGGCCCTCATTTCCAGCAGAATTGTCCTAATCCTCAATAACATGATAAAGTTAGACACAACAATCCTACTCCTGCTCCAAGTCAATCGAAGGATAAGGGAGTATCGTCTATTGATGTGTTTCCTCATCAGTGCACGTTTGAAAAGGGAGAGAGCTCTATAAGTTTGAAAGTAGTTATTCTTGCACGTAAAAAAAAGAGAGCAAGATTTGCAGAGGAGTCCATCTCAAGGGAAGATCAACCAAGCCAGAGCATTCGATCCAATGGTGTGAATCAACCGAGAGCACCGAGGAAGAAGTTGGGAATGGATGATTTCTCTATTTCATCTACCCAACTCAAATACTCAAATGTGGGGAATCAAAAAACCAATATAACTGTTGGCCAATTGATTGCTCTAAATCGTATGATAAGAAAGGAGTTGAGGGGAGGCCTAAGCTCCAAAAGGACCAAGAAGCGACAATCTAAGGGCAAAGCTTCCATGGCGAATGTTGGAGTAGGAGTGATGGATGTCACTGCCTCAAAGGTATGTACTTAGGCTTCGAAGATTGAAGTGCACATTAATGGACGTGATGTTTCAGATGTGTTTGTGGATGGAGGATCTGCAGTGAATGCCATGTTGGAACGTTTGTTGAAGAAGTTGCGGATGAAACCTTCAAGAACTTCCAACATCATTGTTGGGATGACCAACAAGCAAAAGGTGCGATCCATTGGAGTTGTGGATAAGGTGGTAGTAAGTGTGATGGGAGTTCAAACCTAGTTGTCCTTTCAAGTGCTTAAGGAGGCTAGCTATGACTTGTTGTTAGGAAGATATTGGTTGAGGGATGTGAGGAATGATGATTGGTGGCATAAGGGTTACCTTCGTATGGAGCCAAAGAACCATCAAGTGAAGGTTCCTCTGTAATAGACAAGTTACATTAGAAACAAGGAATTGTAATATTTATTGATTTGTTCCCAAGGGAATGAGATGTTAAACAAATATCAGGTGGGGAATATGTGAGTTAAATGTCTTTAACCAACTCTGGAGGATCACAGTCCAAAGAGTGTCTTCAGTTCATACTAAAACCCATCAAAGAAATTAATGCACTAAGAAATTCCCAAGTATAGGGTCGTAGTTAGATGTGTTGGTAGGATTTTTTGTGTGTTTTATTAATAAAGTGTTATATTCGGGGGAATGCGGAGTGTATTCTTACGAATATGTTGAATTAGAAAGTGTATGAGTAATGTAGGAAGTCACACGAGTGAAATCATAAGTTAGGGATGTTAAGGTGTCGAACGGTTGCCCAAGCAGGATTGGAGGCTAGTAAAGTTGTGTGCCAAGAACCTGTAGATTCAGTGTGAACGAGGTATCAAGCTAGTGCTTGATGTTAAGACAACAAAGGATGAGAGTACATGTGATGCGTAAATCGATGATGGGGAGAATTCGTCCTCTCATTTCGATGGCATATTGGACGTCCACGGAGTTACTAAGACTAAGAGAATTGGGAGGTGTCTTCATGTCATGGCGATGGGATTACGTGTATCCTGAGTTATGCGAGGAACTGAGGCGGGGGAAAGCGATTACTTCGCTTGGGAAACGCGCACAGTCGGAACACTGGGATGCAAGATTGTGAGCCAAGACACTTGGACGCAACTATGACGAAGACAAGGATTGTGTGGACTATGAAGGGTCAGCATTACACACTGGGTTCAACTTCAATGAGCGTAAGTGGTTCAATCCCAAAGAGCCGAAGGGGACAAATGGCTACAAGATCGATCTCATCAAAGATGGGGTTAGGAAAAAGGTTGCATTCACCTTAAATCAACTGTTCTCGCCCCAGTGAACTACTTATGTAAGCATGCATAAGGTGAAAATCATGGAAAGATTCGTAGGAGGGTACAGTCGCATCAATTGGGGGGAGATTTTTGCTCGGAATGTTCAAGCGATGGCTGCCAAGTTAAAGGAGGATGAGAAGACTATAGTGTACATCTCTTCTTTTCTGTTAAATTTATACATACGATTAGAGTGGTTAACTCCAAAGGAGCGGCGCTTGTATCATTTGGAGTCCGGTCTCTCAGACATTACGGCGAGAAGCGATGATGACAGTAGTGGATGTACACAAAGTATTGGAGGTATGGCTACGCCTGCACCGGAAGGACCGACTTTGTTGGATGATTTGGACTCAGATGCGGTAGCCCTGAATTTCGTTAGGAAGAAGAAGAGGCCATCAGAAGAAGGATATTCTCACCCCAGTCCCCCAAAAAAGAAGCTGAATGTGGGGAAGCGCATAGAAGAAGTAGTCCCGCCCAAGACGTCTCGATCGAAGATGATGGTAGTGAAACCGGGACCAAAAGTTACCAAGGAAATTGCGGAACCTTTGGCTTCGGTGTTGCAGTTTTTCCCGAAGCTCGAAGCAATGGTGATCTCGGTGTTATTAGAGTTGAACGAGATGGAGCCAATGTACATGCTGGGGTGGGATCCTCTGGCGGATGGATATTGTAGGACCCTAGTTAGGAATTTTAAGCTTATTTTTTTGTTTTTCGGAATAAAATGCATGATATTCGGCGGAATTGAGTATTGACGAATACAAAGATGACTCTTAAGGCAAATATGCATGTTGAGTAAGAGTATGTATAGATTGAATCCAGCGGGAGCAATTCTGTTTTGGTTAGGGTAAAGTCATAACTGTATCGTGGAGCAGTGGCGGGTGTAGAACCAGTAGAGTGACACGATGAAGAAGCGAGTGGCATTGCGATCGGGAGCACGGAAAGCTATTCAATTCTCCCCTCAGCAGAAGATGGCGAGTGTAATTAGACCTTTGGTGCCAAAACCGGACAGGACGGTGGAAGAGTTGAAGCGATTGAAACAATTGGACGGAGCATTCTTAGCATGGCGATGGGACTATGTGTGTCCGGAGCTGTGTGAAGAAGTGAAGGCCAAGAAAGTCGCCAATCCGATTGGATGGAGAGGTTATCCCGATTCATGGGATGCAATTCTGTGGGCGGAAGCATTGGGCCATGATTATGCGGTAGACAAGAATGGCATCGACTGGGAGGGATCGGCATTGCATACAGGATTTGACTTCGATGAGTCCAAGTGGTTCGATCCTCGAGGAAGGAAGGGGACCAACGGGTTCAAGATTGATTTGACTAAAGATGATTTCCGACTGAAGATCATGTATACGTTGAATCAGCTGTTTTCACCGCGGAGAACTACTTACGCAAGTATGCATAAGGTGAGGATAGTAGAAGGATTCGTCAGAGGGAAAATCAAAGTCAACTGGGGAGAAATATTTGCTCGGAATGTGACAAAAGTTTGCTATGGGACAAAAGTTGAAAGCAGGAGAGAAGGGAGTAGTGTACATTTCCTCTTTTCTGGTACACATGTACTCAAGGATCGGGTGGTTAACTAACTCCAAGGGAAAGAGTGAAGTATCAGTTGGATGCAGAGAATGTTTTGCAAAAGCCGAATATGAGTGAAGCCAGTAGTGGATCAACGAGCGTAGGTCCCGAAGAAGGAAGCAATTTGCGATCACTGGGTTGCGGGCGAGATGCCTTCAGACGAGTTGGATGAAGTAATGCGGGGACTTGAGGAAGCTGTATTCGGAAGAGAAGATTCGCAATGAACTTTGGGGAAGGGAGTGCGAAGTCCGAGTGTAGAGGAAGTTCGAACGCCAGTCAATAAGAAGCGGAAGTTAAAGGAGATTGTTTAGCCAAGGAGCCCGGTGCCGAAAGTATCGAGGCCTAAGGTAAAGGCATCCAAAGCAGATGGTGGAGAACCGCTCTCTTCGGTGTTGCAGTTGGCACAGAAGCTAAAAAATGTAGTTGTCCCCGTTCTCATGGAGCTGAACGAGATGAGAACAGACTACATTCAGGGGTGGAATCCTCAAGAAGACGGTTACATGGAACTCATTCAGTTGATGAACCGCATTGCAATAGGAAAGAAGGACCAGAACCTGACTATTAGCCGGTTGATGCAGTCGGTGGGGCATCTAGAGAAAGGAGAAGGCTGAAAGCACAACGGGGTGGCGGCGGCAAAGAAGAAAGAAGGCTTATGGGGAGATTTGCAAGATCCGAGGAGCAGAGTTTAAGTTCGTGGAAGTCGAGAACGAGCGGCTTTGGAATCAACTGAAGAAGGTGAAGCGCCAGCTGCACGAGGTCGATATAGAGAGACCAGCTAGATTAGAAGTTTTGGCTAGTAAATGTGTGAAGTATCTTCTTGCCCGGTGTGATGATGTGGAAGCTGATCGATTGGAGATATTGACAATGGCGATGAACACTCCTGTTGATTCGAAGGAGAAACGAAAGGAGATGTACAAAGCGATGGGTCGTGACTGTTAGGAAGCGATGCGAATTCACCGGAGGGAGATCGTAGAACATATCAGAGAGTTGCAAATCAGCGTTGATGCTTTCGCCTGGCGTGAAGAGACATCATCAAAGGGTGCAACAGATCTCCAAAGTTGTAGTCGGACGCGATCCGTGTAAGTAGCGATTCGGATAGGACGTTAGAATTGTGTATAAATAGAACTAGAGTAGTTAGTGGAGACATCTTCAATTTGCAAGAGAAAGTCAAGATTTGTTCTTGTGTAGCCAGGGTAGAACGGAAACTCTCGAAGCCGAGCAGAGATCGCAGTGGCCTACCTGACTGGAGATCAGATTCCTGTGAAGATACCTAGTTGGGTTGGGCTATATACCTGAGTTGGGCTATCGCAGATTTCATCGGGAGAACTTCAGCGAGCTTACGCCTAGTGAATGTTACCTCTTGTAATTGGGGTCACCCAATCTTAGTAAAAGGATTCCTTCTAGAATTTCTTAGCGCTTTATGTCCTGATGGGTTTTTAAGTTATGAATTGATTCCACTCTTCGGACTGTGATCGTCCAGAGTTGATTAAAGAAGTCTAAACACACATATTCCCCACCTGATATTCGGTTAACACCCCATTCCCTTGAGAACGAATCAATAAACACTACAACTCCTCAATTTTGATGTAACCTTGTTGTTATAGATATATAGATCTAATCCAGATGATGAATCGACTCACTTTGGGGAAGGATGACTAGACAGACATCATTCGTCAGCTGACTGAGAATGTGGACAAGCTGTCCAAACAGAAAGCCGAGTTGGAGAAGAAGATACAGCAGTCCAAGAAAGAGTATGCGGTGATTTGCCGTAATCGGGATATCGAGGTGAAATTTGTTGAGAAGAAAAACTTGCAACTACGCAAGACGGTTGAATCAAGTGGACATAGAGGCAACAAGCAGGTTGGAGACCCTTGCCAATAGCTGTGCGCAGCACCTATTTGCTCGATGTGACATTGTAGAGGTGCAGCGGTTGGAGTAGTTGGTGGATGTGATAGAAAACCCATGAGATTCAAAGGAGCGACAAAAGGAGATGTATCGAGCTCTAAGATGAGATTTCAGGGAAGCCATGACTCTTCATCGGAAAGAGATCGCAGCAAATGTACAGGAGATGCAGTTAGGGATCAACGAGAGGCGGAGGTGCAATCGCGTGGCTTAGATGGACAGAGTAGATTTTGAAGAGAGCAATCCGTGTAGGAGACGGTTGGCGTAACAGTTAGGAATTCATTTTTTAATAGGAGTAGGAAGACTAGTCGCAGATCTCTTTTGTTTGCAAGTGTTCAATTCAATTGAACTGCAAATTGTAGCCAAGGTAGAACGAGCGCTTGCAGAGCTGATGTGTAGCACGAGTAATAAGCATAGACTGGGTCAAATACCCGTGAAGCTATCCTGGTATTTGTCCATGAGTTGTGTATGCTTAGTGCACTCAGGAAAACTTTAGCAAGTGTATCGCCTTATCTGAGGCTTGTAAGAGAAGAGATCCCCATCTATCAGTAAACGAATTTGCCAACGTATACTTGTGTCTTGTGAATTGATGGGATTGACAGTGATTGGATTAGACTTTAGTAGAGTCTTATCCTTGTGCTCTTCGGACTCTGCAGTCCATAGTAGATAAAGAAGTATAAATGCTTATTCCTCTTCCTGTTTGGTTGGTTGTGTACCTCATTCTCTTGGGAACGAACCTTTCCACTGCAATTTGCCTTAGTAATGCCTCTCTATGTCATTACACCAAGGAAATTCTTTTACTAATATAGGGTGATCCCAAATTACAAGAGACAAACATTCACCAGGTGTAAGCTCGCAGAAGTCCTTTTGAAAAAATCTTTGATGACCAAACTCATGAGACGAATTCTTGGGTATCTTCAAAGGAATCCAATCTATAGTCAAGTAGGCCACCGCGATCTCTGCTTGGCTTCAAGAGTTTCCGTTCTACCATGGCTGCACATGAACCATTCATGTTTTTTCTTGCAAATTGAAGATATCTCTCCTAGCTACTCTGGTCCTATTTATACACAATCCTATTGTCCTATTTTAATTGCTACCTACACGGATCGCGCCCGACTACATCTTCGGAAAGTTGCAGCACCTTTCGATGATGACTCTTCTCTCCAGGCGAAAGCATCAATGCTTATTTGCAATTCCCTGATGTCTTCTGCGATCTCCCTCCGATGGACATGCATCGCTTCTTGACATTTGCAACCCATGGCTTTGTACATATCCTTTTGTTTCTCCTTCGAATCACAAGGAGTGTTCATCATCAAAATCAATTTTTTTAATCGATCAGCCTCAATTTTGTCACATCGAGCAAATAGATACTGCGAACACTTGCTTGCTAAAACTTCTAGTCTAGCTGTTGTCTCTACATCAACTTCATGTGATTGCTGCTTCACCTCCTTCAATTGTCTTCGGAGCTTCTCATTCTCCAATTCCACGAACTTCAATTTAGCTCCCCGGATCTTTCATATCTCACCATAGGCCCGCTTCGCTGCCATCACTTCTTGTCCCGCTTCTACCTTCTCCTTCTCCAAACATCCCACTAACCCTGTCAATTACCTGATCATTTGCGTCTGTTTCTTCTTTCCCGTTACAGTGTGATTCATTACCTGAATCAGGTCCATGTAACAGTCTTCTTGAGGATCCCACCCTTGAATGTAGTTTTTTCCCGTCTCGTTCAGCTCCATGAGAGCGGGCACAATCACATTCTCTAGTTTTTGTGCTAACTCCAACACTGAAGAGAGCGGTTCTCCACCATCTGCTTTGGATGCCTTCACCTTATGCCTCAATACTTTCCGTATTGGGCTTCTCGGTCTAGCAACCTCCTTCAACTTCCACTTCTTACTTACTAGTTCTCGAACTTCTTCCACACTCTGACTTCTCACCTTCCTTCCCAAAGCTCCCATTGAATCCTCACGTTCGAATACAATTTCGTCAATCTCTCGCATTACTTTATCCAATTCTTCCGAAGGTATCTCGTCTTTATCTCTTGCGATCGGTGACTGCAAGCTACTTCCTCCATTGGGTCCCATGCTCGTGGTCAAACCACTACTGGCTTCACACATATTTGGCTCTTGCAAAATATCTTCTGCATCCAATTGATACTTCATTCTTTCCCTTGGGGTTAACCATCCCATCCTCGAGTACATGTGTACTAGAAATGAGGAAATGTACACCACTCTCTTCTCTCTTGCTCTCAGCTTCTACCCCATTGCTTGCACATTCTAAGCAAATATTTCTCCCCAATTGATTTTGATCGACCCTCGTACAAACCCTTCTATTATTCTCACTTTATGCATACTAACATAGATAATTCTATGCGGTGAAAACAGCTAGTTCAATGTATACATAATCTTTCTCCAAAAATTGTCCTTGATCAAATCAATCTTAAAACCATTAGTCTTTTTCCTTCCACAAGGATCAAAACATTTAGTTTCGTCAAAGTCAAATCCCATATGCAATGCCGATCCCTCCCAATTGATACCATCCTTATCCTTTGCGTAATCTTGACCCAGTGCCTCTGTCCAGAGAATCACATCCCAAGTGTCAGGATGTTTTCTCAACCCAATAGGGTTGACAACCTTCTTGGCTTTCACAACTCCGGGCATACGTAATCCCATCGCCATGCTAAGAACGCACCACCCAGGTTCTTTAATCTCAACAATTCATCGACCGTCTAGTCTGACTTTGGCACCAAAGGTCAAATCACTCATGCTGCCATCTTCTGTGTGGGAGGCAATCACATAGCCTCTCTTGCTCCCAATCGATTGCCGTTTGTCTCTTCATCGTATCGCCTTGATAATTCTGCTTGCAGTTGCTCGTCGATATGGTTACAAACATTATACTAGATACCTGGACTTCTCCTGTCATCTTTGATCTACTCATCTCACACTTGACATGCATATTCACCCTAAGAGACATATTCATATTTGGCCGTACTCATTTCCTCCGAATATCATGCTTTTTATTTTGAAAAATAAAAAAACAGGCTTAAAATTCCTAACTAAGGTCCTACACCCTCTCAATGAGGAGACATCATATGAAGACACCTCGGATTATGATGTTCAAGTACAAGTTCTTGCTGCAATGGATTTACTTCCTAGGCCAAGGTGGTGAAAGATCCTGACAAGATGAAGATGAGTGAAGAGGAGAATACTTGACAGTTCTCCACTCTCAAGTTTGGTCCCAAGGTTATTTCGGAGGAGAAGTCAAGGTTCTTGGATATATTTCGTAAATATGTACATCTCTTTGTCTTTAGCTAAAAGGATTTGAAATAAGTAACCTTAGAAACTCATCGCATTGAGTTAGAGAAGAAAACTCATCTAGTACGTCAGAAGCAACGTCGGATAAATCCATCAACGGTTGTGGTAGTGAAGGAGGAGATTGACAAGCAAAAGTATGTCGGCTTCATCTATGAAATAGAGAATTCTGAATAGGTTTCTCTTATTGTGATAGTCAAGAAGAAGAATGGTAAGTTATGTGTATGCATAGGTTACAAGAAGTTGAATGCTATTACAAAGAAGTATTATTATCCTTTACCGTTCATAGATGAGATTCTAGAGGAGGTGGCAGGTCATGAGTGGTATAGTTTTGGAGATGGTTATAGTGGTTATAATCAAATTCAAATTGCCTGTGAAGATCAACTCAAAACCATTTTTACTACGCCATGGGAAACTTTTGCCTTTAGGGAAATGCCCTTCGGTCTATGTAATGCTCCAGCAACTTTTCAGAGGTTCATGAACAAGGTGTTTGAACATTTTATTGGGAAGTTTGTGCGAGATTTCATAGATGATTTTTGTGTGTATCGGAAGAAGGAGGATCATTTTGATCATTTGGTCAAAATTCTACAACGTTTGGAAAAAATCAAGGACTCGTTCAATCCAGAAAAATGCATTTTTGGATGTGAGGAAGGTATGTTGTTAGGGCACATCACCTCCAAGGATGGTATATTGGTGGATCCAAAAATGGTGAAACACATCCTCGACTTACCTTTTCCGGTGATGTGACCAAGTTGAGGCAGTTTCTTAGTATGGTGGGATACTATCAAAGGTTCATCTATTTCTTCTCCAATAAAGCTTACGTCTTGACCATCTACATGAAGAAGAGGACATAGTATGATTTAATCTTCAAGGATGGAGAGGCAATGGTGGCGTTTGAACTTATTAAGAAGTCATTGGTAACGACTCCTATTTTAGCGAAATCAAATTAGGGTAAACCTTTCATTCTCTACACGGATGCATCAAACATTGCTATAGGATGCACTCTAAGTCAATTAAATGATGAAAATCATGATCATCCAATTGCTTATGCTAGTAGACAGATGGTGCGGATCGAGAGAAACTATTCAGTGATAGAAAGGGAAGCTTAAGTTGTGATCTTCTCACTCAAGAAGTTTTGACACTATCTATTGGGAGGGAAATTTACTGTCGTTACTGACCAAAAGGCTTTGAAGTACATTTTCAACAAGCCTAATGTTGAGGGTAGGATAGCCAAATGGAAGTTGTTACTGACGGAGTTTGATTACATCATTGAGGATCGACTCGGTAAGTAGTATGGCAATGCTGATTTGATGTCTCTAGCATACGATGAGGAAGGAGATCAACCGGTGGATGATACATTTCCAGATGAGGATTTGCTGATGATGGACACCATAACAAAGGTACTGACGGAATACAAGGAGATATGGGATTTCATCTCGGAAGGAGAGTTTTCCCAAGGCATGCATTCATGAGAGAGGAATGCATTGGTGAAAGGATGTGAACCTTATACCATCATAGAGGATGTGTTGTTTCATCAAGGAGCTGATGGATTACTTGGAAGGATTGTTGGAATGGAGGAGTCAATTCAACTCGTGAAGGAGTTACATGAAGATTCGGTATGTGGATGACACTTTGCAGGAAAGGTAACTGCATTTAAGATCTTAGATACAGGCTATCATTGGAAGGGCATTTTCAAAGATTGTGTGGAATTTTGCAAGAGTTGTGATGTGTGTCAAGCTTTTGCTAAAAAGTCAATGAAAACCCCTCCTTTGACATCAGTTCCTATTTTAGGTCCTTTTGAGAAATGGGGAATAGATTTTGTATGACCCTTGAATCTTACTCCTTAGGGTAACAAGTTCATTGTGGTAGCTACAGATTATCTTACCAAGTGGATAGAAGCTAGACCTCTAAAATCTACTAGTGAGGAAAAAGTGGATAGATTTCTCTACGAGAGGATAAAAATTAGATTTGGATGCCCTCTAGAAATTGTATCAGATAGATGTGGTGAGTTTGTTGGAAGCATTATACAAGCCATGTTAGATCATTTCTCCATCAAGGCACGGGTGACTACTTTCTACAAACGCAATGCTAACGGGTTGGCACAACGAACCAACTATACACTTTGCATGATGTTGGTCAAAGATGCATACATGGACGGGAGCAAGAAAAATTGGGACAAGAGGATGCATGCTATCTTGTGGGAGTATCGAACAACTTGGAAGACATCAATAAAGTACTCACCTTTCCGTATGGTATATGATGTTGAGTCAAAACTTCCAATTCAATTTGATTTGACGACCTTCTTAACTATCCAACAGAAGTTAAAGAGTACAAATGGAGCACAAACTATCAACTCACGATATTAACAATTGTTGGAGTTGGAAGAGTCTCGAGCTATGGTCATGGTATGTGTGGTACGGGCTCAACAATTGCAGAAGAAGTATCACGTTAATCTACTTGGGATGAAGAAGATGAAGGTTTTCAAAGAAGATGATTGGGATACAATTTACGACTTCATTCGATATAAGAGAGCAAGAAAGAAATTTCTTCCAAAGTACTTTGGTCCTTTAATAGTTCACAAAGTGTGTGAAAACTTAACTTACGATTTGAAAGAGTTGGGAGGATGACATTTTGACCAGATGAATTCCTACAAGTTGAAGCCGTTTCATCGATGATCAGATTCTTTCACTCCAAGGATGGAGTGAAATCTTGGTTTGGGGGTAAATGTTAGATTCATGGTTGAATATATAGGATGAAATATGTGTATATCTAAATTGTGACTAAGTCTATCTTAGTCATGGTTATGTTTAGCTAGTTATGGTTTAGTTGGAGAAAAATATAGAGTAACTCCTGGTGTGGTAGATGACAACAAACTATTTTGTTGTTTAGTAGGAATCAAAGAACAGATTCCATCACATGGATATATTGACTTTCCTTGACTTGGACTAGTTTTCATTGGTTGCACTTGGTGAAGACCCTTAAATCTAGAGGCGAGATTGATTTGATACACTAAAAGTCAATTGGATGGTAGTTGGGCTTTGACAAGATCCAAATGGACCATGTTGCCATGTACCCTTTTCATTGGACTTTGTGATCTTTACCTCGATTAAATTTGATAAGAGAATGTTACATGGTGATTACTTCTAATTACTAGGGTAAGATTCGAAGTAGTATAAATAGAGAGGTTGAGAAGCACCTCTCAAGTTAGTTTTGGGAGAAGTTAGTTTTGTGATCTTTGTTTTAGAGAGACCTTGTTTTGGGAAGTTTGATTCTTTGAGAAGTCATATTTGGGTTGGAGCCTTGATTCAATGAAGACTTTGATCATCAAAGTATCTCTTCCCTTTGAGTGATATCTTTCTCTTTGTGAAAATTTGCATCATGGAGTTTGGACTTTTGAGAGTTTGTTGCCGATAACACCCTCAGGAGACCTATCACTCAAGGAGTAGAGTTAAAATTACGGCTTCTAAGAGGCTAGTTTTTAAAGTTGAGTCTTGGAGAGTATACCTATGGTGAAACATAAACTAGTGCAAAATTCTAGATTCTTTGGAACTCAAAGTGGGTTTAGTTTGACTGTAATATCTCTTTTATGATATGATTATGAGCAAAGAGTCCTTGATGATATTTGGAGAATAGAAAAAACTATTGTGGTACACTTGTGTTTGTGTATGAAAATCTATGTATTATGATGTATAATGTCACTACAATGTATGTGCACAAAAAAAACACTTCTAATGATATTGTGAACATTGCAAACACTTCTATGAGCTAGGAATTATTATTAATGGAGCCTTAAGCTTCTAAGTGTTTACGCAGGAAGTCATATTTAGTCTTGCCTCAATTATTGCCAACCTTGATTTATGATGTTTAACATAGCGTGAGAAAGTTTAAAACAAGGCAGTTTTAAAGCCTGCAAGATTAGAGCAAATATTTTTTAAATCCAAAAACTATAACTCAAGTTTAACAAACCATTTACTTGATTAGGGTATAATTTGCATGGATTAAGAAGGATGGGGATTCAAGAATACTCTTGAAGTATATATGAGGGATGTGATGTCTATGAGCAAATCAATAAGCCATTAAGTCCATTTTTAATGAAATTGGACTAGAATTAATCTCAAAGCATGAGACAATGATTACGTTGATGTTTGGAATTTAAATGGCACAAACTTGGATCTAAGGGGCGTAGGAATTCTATTGAACCTAAAATCTTGATTATAAAGCTAAGACTAATGAATGGATAGATCTATAAACCAAACGTTGGATCTTAAATTATGGTTGGACATAAAAATCAAACACTTGAACTAAATATGAGACTATGAATGTTAGACTCCAACTAAAATCCAAATGATAGACACATACATAAGCATAGTATTCCATCATGGACCTAAAAATCAGACTAAGATCTAAATTGACACCATGGATAGTTGGATATGTAAGACCCATGGTTGTACATGTAGGATAAAATATGAATATATCTAAAGTGTGACTAAGTTTATCTTGATCATGACTATGTTTAATTAGTTATGATTAAGTTGAAGAAAAATATAGATAAGCTCCTAATGTAGTAGATGATAACAACTATTTTGTTGTTTAGTACGAATCAAGAAATATATTCTATCATGGATATCTTGACTTTCTTTAATTTGGACTAGTTTTTCATTGGTTTGAGTTGATGTGGACCCTTAAATCAGGGCAAGATTAACATGGTATATGAAAGTCAATTGGAGTGTAATTGGAATTCTAGAAGATCCAAACGGCCCAATTGCATGTCTTCATGTACCCTTTTTCATTGGAGTTTGTGATCATTATCTTGATTAAACTTGGTAATAAAAAGTTACATGATGGTTACTTTTAGTTACTAGGATAAAATTCTAAGCAATATTAAAAGAAAGGTTGAGAAGCACCTCTCAAGTGAGTTTTGAGAGAAAAGAGTTTTGGAGAAGCGCGTTTTGGGGAAATATTGTTTGGAGAGTGAAGTATTGTTTAGGATTGAAAGTTTAGTTTCGAAAAAGTTTTTGACTATCAATAAAGCATCTCTACCTTTTGAGTGATATTTGAATCTTTGTGAGTAATTTCAGTAGATTATAGAGTCTTGAATTTGAGAGTTTGTGTAAGAGGGTACATAAAGGTTATGGTCATTGGGCTGAAACATATTCTAGATTCATGATGAGCTTCCAAAAAGCCATCAAAGATAAGCGTGAGTGAGAGGTAGCCCCAAGATCACAAATTTCATAGTGCGTAAACTCCATGTCCAGATCTTTGAACTATATAGAAAGTTTCTCTCAAATTATTCAATAAATTTCTCATTTTGAGTTTATTTTGGAGCCAGAATAAGATTAAAACTAAGTGTCAAAAACTATGTGATACTAATCATAACTAAATAAGATCTGAATCTTGATGCTAATCTCTAAATGGGTGATCTTCCAAGTTGGCATTAAATTGTAACTTTTGCTAGAATAAAGTTTCATTATGCTAAAGACTCAAGAGTTGTAGATGTGCAACATGCTACCTAATGGATAGCATGTTGTTGTTCAGCACCAAGGTTCTGACCTTGGTGCTGAACTTGAACTTTGAATGTGAGATCTTGCTGAAGATTGAAGAGCTATAGTTGTGCAACATGCTAACCATAACCAAATGAGATCTAAGACCTAAATTCTGATGTTAAACTTTAAATGTGAGATCTTACATGTTACTTTGAATCGTGATCTATGCTAGAGTGAGGTCTCGTGCATATGATTCAAGAGCTGTAAGTGCATGACAAATACAAACTACTATTTGTAATTGAACAAAAATCAGATTGTGTTCCAAAGTAAAGGAATGGAGTACTTCATTGGGATATCCATGAACAAAATGATAACGTTTTCATATATCTGCAATCGATTTGTTCATTATTGCAAGGCACATATTGGCTCTCTTCATATGTGAGATAAGATTATACAATAGGTCTAACATACACTTGACCGTCAAAAAAATAACACTTAAAGGAAGACGTTGTCAGCCCATGAGCTTCAAACTTGAAAGCACTCTTATAACAGATAGGTTACACAAAAGTTTTGCCATTTGTAAAGAATTATAGTTCGTTCCCAAGGGAATGAGGTGTTAATTCACTGCCAGTGATAAATATGTGAGTTTATGCATCTTTTGAAGACTTTCGACATGCACTGTTTGAAGAGTGTTGCGAATAAGTAGCACGCGTCCACTTATTCTGATTAGCGAACCATTACTCATCCATTATATTGCACAAAATTACACATGTAATTGAAATTCCACTCTTGATTTACTGATGGGAGTTTGATCACTCCTTTACAAGCCGAAGTCGAGGTGATATTCTTGATGAAGTTCTACTGTGAGGCGAATTTGTCCATGGGTCATAGGCGAATACTCGGGTATCTTCACAGGTATCACGCACCAGTCTAGGCCAATTGAAAGCAACATTCAACAGCTTCTCAAGCACTTCATTTTACCTTGACTACACTTGCGGTTCTCAATCAACACTTTCAAAAAGAAGAGATAATCCTATTCTAACACTACTCCTATTTATACATCTACTTGCACCTATTCCTAACCGTCGTCTACACGGAGTGTCCGACTACTTCTTCGAAAAGTTGCTGGTCCCTTTGATGACGTCTCTTCCCTCAAGGCAAAAACATCGACGTTCATCTGCAACTCTCTGATATCTTCTGCGATCTCCTTCCGATGGACTCGCATCGCTTCCTAGCACTCGCGTCCCATGGCCTTGTACATCTGCTTCCTTCGATCCTTCGAATCCTAAGGTGTTCATCGCCACAGTCAATCGTTCCAACCTTTCAGTCTTAATATTGTCATACCGGGAAAAAAGGTATTTCAAGCCTCTACTCGCCAAATCTTCTAATCTAGCCGATCATTCAACATCAACTTCATGCAACTGCTACTTCGCTCTTTTCAATTGCTGTTGAAGCTTCTCATTCTCCCTCTCAAAAAACTTCACCTCCGCACTTTGGATCTTACAAACCTCACTATAGGTCTGCTTCACAGTGATGGATTCCTGTGTCGTCTCCTTCCTTTTCTTTTCCAGACGCTCCACTGACTCTATCAATTGCTTTATAGTCTTCGTATGGTCGTTCTTTCCTTGAGCTGTGCGGTTTAGTAACTAAATCAACTCCATATAACCATCTTCTTGAGAATTCCACCCTTGGATGTAACTACCTCCCATCTCGTTCAGCTCCATCAGAACTGGCACTACTACATTCTCCAACTTCTGCACTAACTGCAACACCGAAGAAATTGACTCCTCCATTGTCTTCTTAGCCTTCACCTTAGGCCGCGCTGCCTTTGGTGCTGGACTACTCGATTGAGCAACTTCCTTCAGCTTCCGCTTCTTGTTGATGGGCTCCACAATTATCTCCACACTAGAACTCCTCTTCTCAGTGGTTCCCACTGAATCTTCTCTCCCGAATACGGCTTCTTCGACATCCCCCATTGCTTTAGTTCCCTCCTCTGAAGGCATCTCCTAGGGATTCTCCCTCATTGGCGACTCTACACCATCTCCTTGGTGGGGCCCCAAGCTCGTGATCGATCCACTGCTGCCGTCACTCCCCTCTGCCCCACCTAGAGTGCTGATCACGTTTAGTTGATATCTTCTTCTTTCTTGTGGTGTCAACCACCCCATCCGTGAATACATGTGCACCAAGAACAAAGATATGTAGATCACTCCCTTCTCTCCCGCTCACAGTCTCTGACCCATCTCTTGCACATTCCAAGCAAAGATCTCTCCCCAATTGACCTTTATTGATCCGTCAACAAATCCCTCCACTATTCTCATCTTATGTATACTTACATAAGTAGTTCTTTGCGGTGAAAACAATTGATTTAAAGTATACATTATCTTCCTTTTGAAGTCTTCATGAATAAGATCAATCTTGAAGCCGTTTATGCCCTTCCTCTTCCAAGGATCAAACTACTTCGTTGCATCGAAGTTGAAGCCCGTATATATGGCCAACCCTTTCCAGTCGACACCATTCTTCTTCTTCGAGTAATCTCTTCCTAATGCTTTTGCCCACAAAAGTGCATCCCATGAATCCGGATGCCCTCTCCATCCTATTGGGTTCGCTGTCTTATTCGCTCGAACTTCCTCACACAACTCTGGGCACACGTAGTCCCAACGCCATGCTAAAAACTCTCGGCCTAAATTCTTCAATCGTAACAATTCTTCAGCTGTTCAATCTGGCTTCGGCATCAAAGGTTGATACACTCCTATCGGCATCTTCTTAATTGGAAATTGAATAGCTTTGCGAGCTCCCGATGGAATGATGGATCTTCTCTTCATCTCGTCTACTTGGCTCGTCGGCTCATTTTTACTCCTATGCGGCTCGTCGCACTTGTTGATGTTGTTGGAGATAGATAGTCTTGACTTCAGTATTATTAGATATCATATCAACAATCCGTGTGTTCATAGTGATGTCCACCACATCACTTATCCACGAGGAGTTGGATGGATTGTGGTTGTGATATCTTATCTATATTGTATCTTTTTGAGCACTTTATATGGAAAAAGAAAAACCATTGAGGTTACCTCTCAACTTTAGAGTTCTTGAACTATTTGAGTGATTTGCCCTCACTTGCCTAGTATTACAATAATATTAGATCTAACTTGCTTTTTTCTTGAATGTGGATTAGTCATCTTGGAATAATAAGACAATGATGATAGCTTTAAGATAGAGAAAAAGTGTTGGTAAGATGGAAGTGAAAACTCCAATACAAGAGACTCAACCCCAACCACAAGCAACTCCTATTAACAACGAAGATGCAAATAGGAGATGACTTCAAGAGATGGAAGATCAAACCAATCTCTTACTTTTTATAGGAAAGACATGTAAGCTGAAAGCCTATAAGGGCATTAGAGCCATGGGAGTTTTAGAAGGATGGATAATAAGAATGAATATACATTTATCACATTTTCATGTCTCTGATTTTACATCATGAATATTGAAGCATTTTTATCTCATGGATAAATGGAATACTACATGGTATCAAATGCTTTCAGAACGAGTTGCTTCCATTTCATGAAATGGGATGCAAGAGGAGCTTCTCTAGAACTTTCAAGCAATGGATTCTCTTCAAACCACAAGAATGAAGTTGTGGGATTTAAAGCAAAAAGGAGGTATAGATGAATACATAGAATAATTTTTTGATCTTCAAATATCCATTATGGATATAAGTGAAGCAAAAGCCTTGGATGTCTTCAAATGAGATTTGAAGGAGAGTGTGTGAAAAAAGGTTATGGTGAGCAATCCATTCATAGTGAATGAAACAATCGTAATTGTTTAAAGGATTGCAGATGCTTATGGGATCACACACAGTGAACTATCAAGCAATGTTTGAGATCCACTTGGCTCAACACCAATGGAGTTGGGAAACCTTCGACATAGGGAAGGATATGCATTGGCACGAGGACCACCACCTAGGTATGGAAATAAGGATGGATCACATTGCCAAGTTTTGTTAAACTCAATCGGACCACAAGAAGGAAGACCCATGTTACGATATTCTTTCAATAATATAGAAGGAGAACAATACAAAGATGAAGACGAGACCTTGCAGGGAAATGAAAATCACCGATAAACTTGCCTTGCGGCCTTACTGGTTTCACTCAACAAATAAAACGTGACGTTGGGAGAAACTAATGATTGAAAGCTCATGGGAGGAGTAGGAAATAAGTAAGATTGATTGTCACAAATGATGAAAGTACACAAGATGAGAGTCCTAATTGATCATGGAGCATCAGAAAATTTGCTGTCATGATCTGTTGCGATAAAATTAGAAATGACTTGATGAAGGATGAGAGTGAGAAAGTGGAGTTGCCAAATGGGAAAATTGAATCAACAGAGATTGTAACAGACAGGTTACACAAAGGTTTTGCCATTTGCATAGAATTACAGTTCGTTCCCAAGGGAATGAGGTGTTATCTTTCTGTCAAAACAACCAAAACAAGCGAGTTGATCCATAAGTATATACTGCACATACAACATAGTATTTTGATGATATTTTTTATAGTTGTATGTGCAATATATGCTTATGGATCAAATTGTGACATGATGCTAATGCTCAACTCCATACTCAGGTTCATTTAATAGTATCACTTCTGGAGGGTTATTTTTCAGTTCGTAAAATTGCTCATTATTTCACACAAGTTTATTTGGTGGATATGAGTTGCATAAGAAACACACATATCAAATGATGAAGACATGCACAATAATTTTGAGACAAACATTTTTGGACAATAAAAAGCAATGGAAGCTTGGGTGAACTTAAAAAAGAGCATAATGGACTGGTCTTGAGTTTGACACCAACAATCATGAGTGTAAGTGGGCTAACAAGAAATTATTTGTTGAAAAAAAACTATTGTTCACATTAATGAAGGTGCTCTAGAATAAGTATGAATATTGAAAATAACTTTTCATGTTGTGATTAGTGTGCAAAGTCAAACACTTTGCATAAGTGAATGTCATCTAAGCATAGTATTTGAGTTTGTACATTTATAGGATATTATGCCAGAAACATTGAACTAGGACGAGTGTAAATCACACTAATAACATAAACAGTTGTAGTTAGTTGGGTCCACCAACTCAGGTTGGATTACTAAAGTAACTCCATCTTGTGGGATGGTTCTCGGGAAGGGGTCTATGTTACTTAGCCTGCTCCTATGCTATGTTTATCTCTATATGAGTTACCCTTTTACATAATGTGGTAGTAGATACTTTTGAAACCCTCTAATATTCATCATATCCAAAATGAGAAAACCAAAGAAAAAAAAAGGGAAGGATATGTCATGCCACCGAGGAGCAAAGACAAAGACGGGATAGTATTTTGACAAAGGTATAATATGATTGTTCGAAAGAAGCCTGATAAATATATACTTCATGCTTGCATATGCGAGTTTGATCGCAGCGAGCTGCTCATAAATGTGTCAAGATAGGCTTGGGCAACCAGGACCCGTCTATCTGTTCGCTTGCTTATCCCATTGACTGACATTCTTCCAAGTGCATGATTTTACTCCAAGTTGGATAGGGATCTCAAAGTTTAAATGTGGGCGTCTGAACTCTACTCTTCGTTGGAGGGATTAACACTTGACTCTGAAGCATAAGGTGAAGAGTGGTTCATCGGAACAAAAGGGAGTTTCTGGTTTGATTCCATACTAGATTGGACGGTGAATGGGGTCTGTACGAATCAAAATGTCAATTTAGTATCCAAAGTTTCGGCTGTAGATGGTCAAAGATGGTCCGGGGTATTCATCGCCATTGTCAAACGTTCCAACCTTTCAGCCTCCACGTCGTCACACCGAGCAAAAAGGTATTGCGAGCACCTACTCGCCAAATCTTTTAGTCTAGCTGGTCTCTCAACATCAACTTCATGCAACTGCTGCTTCGCCCTCTTCAATTGCTAGTGAAGCTTCTCATTCTCCCTTTCGACAAACTTCACTTCCGCGCTCCGAATCTTACAGATTTCTCCGTAGGCTTGCTTTGCTGCGGCTGCTTCCTTTGTCACTTTCGCCTTCTCCTTCTCCAGACGCTCCACAGACTTTGTCAGCTGCTTTATAGTATCCGCCTGATCCTTCTTCCCACGAGCAAAAATGCGGAAAAGAATCGAATCACTCCATGTAACCGTCTTCTTGCGGATTCCACCCTTGGATATAACTGCCTCCCAATTCGTTCAGCTCCATCAGAACTGGCACCACCACATTCTCCAGCTTTTGCGCCAATTGTTCTTCTGAAGAAAGTGGTTCTTCTACTGCTACCTTTGTTGCTTTCACCTTAGGCCTCGATGCCTTCAGTACTGGACTTCCTAATTGCGCGATTTCCTTCAGCTTCCTCTTCTTACTGCTGGGCTCCGCAATTATCTCCACACTTGGACTTCTCTTCTCTGTGGTCCCCACAGAGTCCTCCTTCCCGAATATTACTTCTTCCTCCTCTCTCACTGCTTTTGCTCTAGTCTCCGAAGGTGTCTCCCTTTGAAGTTGGTCTTATTTGGCGATCGCACACCATCATCTTGGTGGGGTCCCACACTTCTCGTCAAACCACTGCTACCATTACTCCCTGCTGGCCCACCCAAAGTGCTGACCACACTCACTTGATATCTTCTTCTTTCATGTGGCGTCAACCACCCCATACGCGAATACATGTGTACCAGAAACGAAGAGATATAGATTACTCCCTTCTCTCTCGCTCGCAGTCTCTGCCCCATTGCTTGCACATTTCGAGCGAAGATCTCTCCCCAATTGACCTTGATTGCTCCTCCGACGGACCCCTCCACTATCCTCACCTTATGCATACAGACATAAGTAGTTCGTTGTGTGAGAAGAGTTGATTCAATGTATACATTATCTTCCTTCGGAAGTCGTCCCGAATAAGATCAATCTTGAAACCGTTTGTACCCTTCCTCTCTCTAGGATCAAACCATTTTCGCTCATCGAAGGTGAATGCAGTGTGCATTGCCAAACCTTCCCAGTCAACTCCGTCCTTCTCCTTTGAGTAATCTCTTCCCAGGGCTTTTGCCCAAAGCAACGCATCCCACGAGTCTAGATGTCCTCTCCAGCCTATCGGGTTTGGTGTCTTCTTGGCGCGAACTTCTTCACACAACTCAGGGCACACGTAGTCCCATCACCATGCTAGAAACTCTCCTCCTAAAGTCTTCAATTGTGCTAATTCTCCGGTCGACCATTCTGGCTTCGACACCAAGGGTCGATATACTCCCGTCGGCATCTTCTTCATAGGCAATTGAATCGCCTCTCGAGCTCCCGATCGAGTGACCGATTTCCTCTTCATTCCGGCTATTTGATTCGACGCTCGTTCTTGCTCCTCCACGGCTCGTTACGATCGTCGATGTTGTTACTAACTGCCCTAATCTGTTCGACGCTTCAAACCTCCTTAACAACTTATTCGTCTTGGCCATCTTCGCGCTTATTTCTCCTATTTGTATTCGGCAATACATACTTCCTCCGAATATCATTTATTTATATTCCAAAAACAAAAAAAACAGTCTGAAACCTCTAAACATGCCCTTACAGAGATATTAGCACGGAGTGTACAAATAGTCATAAGTGGATACAAGGAAAAGATTGAATGGAGAGTAATCAGATTAGCTCGATATGATGTCATCATAAGAATATCATGGATAGAGAAATACAATCAAGATACCAAGATAGATTTTAGAAGAAAAATGGTAAAAAATAGTAGATGGAAGATTTATGGAGATAGAATCAAATCTCAAAATAAAATCTTATCTCTCCTTGTGATTGGTAAAATCATCATTTCTAGAGATGATGTATATTTCTTAGAACTTATAAGATATGTTGTTGGTTCTAAGAACAATCTTTATATTATGAACTCATTCTTGAAGGCTTCATTCCCAACTTCTTCAACAAATATGGCGTTTTTATCATATCATGGCGTTCCAATATGGCGTTCACATCAGATCCTCCATCCACTTGCACATTTGAAACATGATGTCCATTAATGCGTACTTCAATCTTCAAAGCTTGAGAACATAGGGTTTAAGCCTGCTCTTAACTCCTTTCTCAATGTAGGATTTATACCAATCAATTAGTCAATAATTATATTGGCTTTTTGATTCCCCATGTTCTCCATCACATTGTATTTGAATTGGATAGACGAAAAGGAAAAATCATCCATTCCCAAATTTTTGCTTGGTCCTCTTGGTTGATTCATAATATTGGATCAAGTGCTCCGGCTTGGTTGATCCTCCCTTGAGATTCGCTCCTCTGCATGTCTTGCTCTCTTCTTCTCATGTGCAAGAATATCTACTCTTGAACTCATAGAACTCTCTCCCTTTTCAAACGTACATTGGTGCGGAAACACATCAATAGACCTTGTGCTTTGATTGACTTGGAGCATGAGTATGATTATTGTGTCTAACTCCGTAATGTTGTCAAGGATCAGGATAATTTCTCTGGAAATGAGGACGTCCACAACTAAAACGTGAAACTATGAAATTCTCTTGCCATGGATTTCCTCTTCTAGTATAATTTCCATATCCTGTAGAACCTCTCCTTACATTCTGATTCCTCCTCTCCCATAATTATACTACATTGATCTTGAGATTGACAAGCGCTTCTATGATGAATTTTAACTCATGTTGCAGATCTAGTACTTGAGTATTTACTCTTGGCAAAACAACAACGGTATGAATTGATCATTCTTATGATTCCATCTCCAATGATTTTTTGGAAGCTCATCATGAATCTATAAGGATATGTTCCATCCCGATGACCATAATCTTAATGCACCCTCTTACATAAACTTTCAAATTCAAGACTCCATAATCTCATGATAATTCTCACAAAGACTCAAATATCACTCAAAAGGTAGAGATACTTTATTGATGATCAAAGGCTTCCTCGAAACCAAATCTTCAACCCTAAATAAGGTTTCACTCTCCGAATAATACTTCCCCAAAATCAGCTTCTTTAAAACTTATTTCTCCCAAAATTCACTTGAGAGGTGCTTCTTAATCTCTCTATTAATACTACTTAAAATTTTACCAAGTAACTAAAAGTAATCATCATATAACTTTCTCTTAGCAAATTTAATTGAGATAGAGATCACAATCTCCAATGAGAAAGAATACATGGCAACATGCAATTGATTCACTTGAATTGTTTAGAAGCTCAACTACCCACCAATTGACTTTGGTGTATCAAGTCAATCTTGTCTTTAGATTTAAGGATCATCACCAAGTCAAACCAATGAAAAAATAGTCCAAATCAAGCAAAGTCAAGATAGCCCTATGATGTTTTCTATTTCTTGATTCCTACTAAACAACAAAATAATTGTTCTAATCTATTACATCAAGAGCTACTCTATATTTTCCTCAAACTTAACCATAACTAGCTAAACATAGACATCACTAAGATAAATTTAGTCACACTTTAGATATACTCATATTTTATCATATATGTACAACCATGGATCTTACATGAACTTTGTTTGAACTTTTTTCATGATCTCCTCATCCTACTTTGTTGCAGCCATCATTTGAGTCCATCAATCGGTTTGGATTTTCATCTCTATTTCATGTTATTGATGCACAGTATTCGTGTTAAGGCATATGCAAATTACTTCTTGCCCTCTACATAAACTATCTTCATGTTGAATTATTGATGTCATTCTACCCATCAAATTTATCTTTTGGAGAGATCCTTCTGAATTGCCAAATACACCTATGATTTGTGATCGGTTTATATCATTAACTCCTTGTCTCCCAAATAATGCTTCCAATTTTGGTGGCCAAAACAATGACTACCTCCTCTTGTTCAATAGTGTGATAGTTTTGCTCGGCGATCATCAATTTGTATGAGAAAAAAGCAACTGGATGCCAACCATCCTTCCATTCTTATTGGAGATTATACCCTTTATTGTACATGATGCATCAGTAATGAACTTCATTGATCGATTAGGATCCTTCACTTGGAAATAGGTGCATCTTTAAATGCTTGAAAGACTTACTCTTGTGCGGTTCTCCATCTCCATTTTTGATCTTTTCCTAGCATAGATGTTAAGGCTTTAGCAAGGTGGGCAAAAGCTTTAACAAATATGCTATAAAATTTGATAAGCCCTACAAAATTCTTTAATTAAGTTTGATCCTCTGGTGCTGTCTATTTTTCTATAGCTTCATCACTTGGATTTGCTCCGTTGTGACTCAATGACCTAAATATCTATTTTTGACTTGGCAAATTCACATTTTGAAGCTTTGACATATAACTAATTTTCTTACAAAATCTGAAGTACCTTTCGTAAATACTACCTATAATCTTCTAAGATTTTACTCTACACCGGAATATCATCTAAAAAATAATAACATATTTATCTAAATAAGGACGAACGATATTGTTCATCGATCCCATGAATGTTGCAGGTGTATTAGTGAGATCAAAATGCATCACTAATACTCAAAGTGATCATACTTAGTTTGAAAAGCTATCTTGTGAACATTTTCATTACGAATTTGGATCTGATTATACCTGCTTCTCAAATCCAATTTGATGATGTACTTCACCCCTTGACGTTGATCAAACAAATCATCCATTTGAGATAATGGATACTTTTTTTAATCATTTGTTGATTCAACTCACAGTAATCTATGCACAATCTCATACTTCCATCCTTTTTCTTCACAAATAGCAAAAGTGAAGCAAACATAAGGACAATTGCTTGGTTCTATGAACCACTTTTTTAACATCTCATCCACTCGAGCATTACATTCCTACAAACTTGTTTTGAAACAAATGATATAGAGCTTTGCAAGTTGATATGCTACTAGTTATCATCTCCATCTAGCATCATTGTTCGGATGGCCAACAAGCAAAAGATGCGACCCATTCAAGTGGTGGACAAGGTGGTAGTAAGTGTGATGGGAGTTCAAACCTTGTTGACTTTTCAAATGCTTGAGGAGGCTATCTATGACTTCTTGTTATGAAGACCTTGGTTGAGAGCGGTGAGGACTACATATTGGTAACATAAGGGTTGGCTTCATATAGGGCCAAAGAATCATAAAGTGAAGTTTCCTCTTTCAAATGGTGGAGGTGCAATATCAGACTTTTAAACTTCAAGTGATCACTGGTAGGATTATCTAGTGATTATTTGGAGTCTAAAAGTGAGTAGAGTGGTAGCTTTTCAGAGGCTCACACCAACATGTTGACTGATAAGGAGACATCATCTGAAGATATGTTGAACAATGATGTTCAAATATAAGTTCATACTGCAATGGATTTACTTCCTAGTCCATGGGTGATAAAGGATCCTAACAAGCCGGAGATGAGTAAAGAGGAAATTATTCAACGGTTCTCTACTCTCAAATTTGATTCCAAGGTTCTTACCGAGGAAAAGGCAAGGTTCTTGAATATATTTCACAAATTTATCCATGTTTTTGTCATTAATTAAAAGGATTTGAAGCAAATAATTTTTAAAACTCATCGCATTGAGTTAGAGGAAAAAGCTCATCCAGTATGTAAAAATCAACATCAGATAAGTCCACCTATGGATATGGTAGTGAAGGAGGAGATTAACAAGCTAAATGAGGTATGTTTCATCTATGAGATAGAGAATTCTGAATGGATTTCTCCTATTGTGATAATCAAGAAGAAGAATGATAAGCTACATATATACGTAGATTACAAAAAGTTGAATGTTATCACAACAAAAGATTATTATCCTTTATTTTTCATAGATGAGATTTTAAAAGAGGTGGTAGATCATGAGTGGTATAGTTTTGGAGATAGTTATAATGGTTATAACCTCAAATTGCTCATGAAGATCAGCTCAAAACCTCTTTTATCTCACAATGAGGAACTTTTACCTTTAGGGTAATGCACTTTGCTCTATGTAATGCTCCAGCAACTTTTTAGAGGTTCATGAGTAAGGTGTTTGAACTTTTTATTGGGAAGTTTGTGTGAGATTTCATAGATAATTTTTGTATATATAGAAAAAAGAAGTATCATTTGATCAAAATTATACAACAATTGGAGAAAGCCAAGGTCTCGCTCAGTCCAAAAAAATATAGTTTTGCATGCGATGAAGTTTTTTTGTTAGGTCACATCATCTCCAAAGATGATATAGTGGTGGATCTAGAAAAGATGAAATGCATCCTTGATTTTCCTTTTCCTGTGACGTTGATCAAGTTGAGGCAGTTCCTTGGATTGATGGGATACTATCAAAGGTTCAACTTTTTTTCTGCAACAAAGCTTACGACTTTATGATTTACATGAAAAAAGAAATAGATTACGATTTAATCTTCAAGGATGGAGAGGCGGTGATGACTTTCAAATTTCTTAAGAAGGCGTATGTAACGGCTCCTATTTTAGCCAAACCAGATTAGCTAAATCTTGCATTCTTTACACTGATGCATCAAACATTGGTATAGGATACACTCAAATCAATTAGATGATGATAATCTTGATCATCCAATTGCTTATGCTAGTAGACAAGTGGTGCAAGTAAAGAAAAATTATTTAGTGACTAAAAAGAAGGCTTTGATTGTGATCTTTTCACAGCCAAACTTCTTGAGTGATATTTTCAATCAAAAAGTTTTGACATTATTGATTGGAAAGAAAATTTACTATTGTTACATATCACAAGGCTTTGAAATATATTTTTAACAAGTATATTGCTCAGGGCATGATAGCAAGATGGAAGTTATTATTGGTGGAGTTTGATTACATCATTTAATATCAATCCGAGAAGAAGTATGCCAATGTTGATTTGATGTTTCATGCATACAATGAGGAAGGAGATCAACCGATGGATGATACATTTCCACATGAAGATTTGTTGATGATGAACATTATAACAGAGTAATTAACAGAATACAAGGAGATATGGGATTTCATCTCTGAAGGAGAGTTTTCCCAAGGCATGCATTCACTGGAGAGGATTGCATTGGTGAAGAGATGTAAACCTTATGACATCATAGAGAATGTGTTGTTTCATCAAGGAGTATATGGATTACTTAGAAGAGATATTGGGAGGGAGTAGTCAATTCAACTCATGAAGGAGTTTCACGAAGACTTGATGGAATACAATTTGTAAGAAAGATAATTGCATTTAAGATCATAGATGTATGCTATCATTTGAAGATCATTTTCAAAGATTTTGCAAGAGTTGTGATGTGTATCAAATTTTTGCTAAAATTTACATGAAAATCTATTTTAGATTATTTCAAGAAATGATTTGAAATTCATAGGTTTGACTATTTTAACTTTCTTTGCTTGGTAATCTAGGTTTGTGATCCCTTGGCTTCCTGGAATTCAGGTTAGGGTGTCGGTATAAAACACAGGATCTTAATGTGTTAAGTGGGTCCGCAGCGCAGTCTCTGACGCCGTTTACGTGAGCCGGATGCACGTTGCGTGAACCCCTCCAACTGCTGGAAATCTGTAACATGTGAAGTGCGGTTCCGTCCTATGATCTATGTTCTGCGGTAGAATCCACTTCACCGTCGGTCTCGAGTCTCTCGACGTGTCCCTTTGTGAGGCACTTTGAACATATATATGGGTGGACGGTGTCATATGTGCATGGACCGATACATATAAGGGCACAATTGTGCCGTATTAGCCCCGAGAGTTCCTACAGGACTTTACGTTGTCCATACGCATAGAGCGTATAGGAGTGTGTATGAAAGAGTGCACATTCTCGACGTACTTTGATGCCTAGTGCCTTATGCGCTTGATTACGTGCCGCCCTTAAAGGGATTACTTGTAGGTTTCATCCAAATGCTTTTACATCTCAACATATGCTTGAACCCGTTGGTTGGATATTCTTCATTACTGACTTTTGAAGTTTAGGGAGCTTTTGCTTTTGAAATACAGTCGGGAGCGAAAAGGAGAGAGTAGAGTAAGTTAGGAGGCCCGGATTAGTTGTTCACATATTGTAGGTTCGTACTTTACCAAACAAGTAGAGTGAACATAAGATTCTCTTGGTTATTTCAATTTGGGTTTCATTGATACTTAAATTAAACACTATTGAGAATTGTATAGAGAGATATTATTGAATTTATTATTTTTAAGATTTTGAGTGATTTTTATCCAATTTAACCTATGGGTCGGGTCTTTTTTGTTCCAATCTCTTTTTCTTCCTGCCTTGTTCTATTGGGATCAAGTTGAAATATTATAGAGATCATAATAGAAAATTTTGAATATTTTTAGAATTAAGGGGTTTTGATTGTTAGCATTTTTCCAAGGTGTCATGGGGTTGTGGTTTTGCAAGTAGTTTTGTGCTAGTTATAGCTTCACTTTCGTTCATGAGGCCGCCTAGAACAATGCGTGATAAATCATATTTTGTGTGTCATCGTCTCTTTACCTCGTAACCATCTTTAGTTAGTGAGTAAGAAAGTAGAGGTTATGCAAAGAGGAGATAGATAGTCTTGAGTTGACTATTAGTCAGGTGTATCTAAAGGTATCACGTCAGTAATCCGTGTGCTCTTTAGTTTGTGTTTCTTATGTATTAGTTAGTGTGTTAGTTGGAGTACATGTCATCAATCCGTATGCTCATAGTGATGCCCGTCACGTCACCTATCTACAAGAAATTGAATGGATGATGGTTGTGTAACATTATTTGGATTGTACCTTTTTGAGGACTATATATGGAGAAAGAGAAACCATTGAGGTATCTCTCAACTTCAAAATTTCTTGAGCTATTCGAGTTGTCTCTCCTCACTTCCCTAGTATTACAATGGTATCAGAGCAAACTTGCTCTTTCCTTGAGTGTGGATTACCCCTCTTGGAATAGCAAGACGGTGATGATAACTTTAAGTTCTTGAGAGTTGTATAGAGATTGGCAGAGGTCCTTGATCAGCATGTAGAGTAAGGAGGAAAGGGAAAACTGTGGGCTGCAGGTATGGATATGCTTGAGAGAAATCCTGTTCCAAACTTTCCATTTTCCAATCTATTCAACATCCATATTCGATTCATGAAGAAAGATATTTTCAGAGTGTACCTTGTCATGAATTGGGATGCAGATTTTATGGCTCGAGTGATGGCATCACCAGTACCAATGATACTTCCAATTGTCAGTTATGGAGAAATGTGAGATTTTACCATTTATATTCTATACTGAATGTTGGATGGATTTGAATCGTGTACCACCCGCACCGATTCTGTTCAACACATATGTAGAAATTAGAAGAGAGTGTGGAGGGACTTTATTGTTAGAAATTATGGTGAAGAGTACTACAGAGCTGTAATAGGATCACCTCGGTCTTTTTTGATTCCTATTTTGAGAAATTGGATTGTTATTATACTTACGTTATATTAGTTTGAGTGGTTGAGAAGCATGGAAGCATCAGTTTCTATGAGTGAAGTTTTGAACACAATCATGATAGAAATGAAAGAGTTAAGAAAAGCTATTGTAGATGGACATACAAAGCAACAAGCCATGGAGGATAAGATCTCTGCATTTTAGAGTGAGAAGGTAGAGAGAGAAAAAGTTGGTGAGATGGAAGTGGAAACTCCAATACAAGAGACTCAACCCCAACTGCAAGTGACGAAGAGACAAATAGGAGATAACTTCAAGAGATGGAAGATCAAGCCAATCTCTTATTTGATATGGGAAAGGCATGTAAGGTGAAAGCCTACAAGGGTAGTAGAGCCATGGGAGTTTTGGAGGGATGGATCATGAGGATGAATATACATCTATCACATTTTCATGTTTCTGATTTTACTGCATGAATGTTCAAGTGGTCTTATCTCATGAATAAGGCTCTTATATGGTACACTACTTGGGAACGAATGCTTTTGGAATGAGGTGCTTCTATTTCATGGAGAAGAATGCAAGAGGGGCTTCTTTAGAACTTTCAAGCAGTGGATTCCCTTCAAACCGCAAGAATAAAGTTGTGGGATTTGAAGCAAAAAGGAGGCATACATGAATACATTGAAGAATTTTATGATCTTCAAGTATCCATTATGGATATGAGTGGAGCAGAAGCCTTAGATGTCTTCAAATGAGGCCTGAAGGAGAGAGAGTGAAAGGAGATGATGGTGAGCAATCCGTCCACAGTGAATGAAGCAATCGCAATTACTCAACGGATTTTGGGTGCTTATGGGATCACACATGGTGAAACATCAAGCAATGTTTGAGATTCACTTGGCCCAACACCAATGGAGTTGGTAGAACTTTGATGTAGGGAAAGTTATGCATCACCACGAGGACCATCGCCTAGGTTTGAAGGTGATAATCGTCGATCACTTATTCCAAATATTTTGGATCTTTCTGCAAATAATGAAACACTTAATCGAGGAGGAATGGAGGTTCATGACAATCATCAATGTTATACATGTGGGAGGATAGATTACATTGTCAAGTTCAGTAGAATTCGATCATTACCATCCAGAGAAAGACCTATGTTACGAAGGCCTTTCAACAATATAGAAGGAGGGAAATATGAAAATAAAGACGAGATCTTGCAGTGAAACAAAGATCACCAGTAAACTTGCCTCACTGCCTTATTGGTTCCACTAAACAAATAAAAGACGGGGTTGGGAGAAGACAACGATTGGAAGCTCATAGAGGGAGCAATAAACAAGTACAATTGATTGTTACAGATGGGATGATGGAAGGACACGAGGTGAGAGTCCTAATTGATCCTGGAGCAACAGAAAATTTTCTATCACGATCTGTTGCAATGAAATTATGATTGACTTTAATGAAGGATGTGAGTGAGGAAGTGGAGTTGCCAAATAGCCAAACTGAACCAATTGAGACATTAGCATAAAATGTACAACTAGCCATATGCGGAGACAAGGAAAAGATTGAATGGAGAGTAATCCGATAAGCTCGATATGATGTCATCCTAGGAATGCCATAGATGAAGCAATACAATCCGGAGGTAGATTGGAAAAATAAAATGGTAAAAAGTAGTGGATGGAAGATTTACGGAGATAGAAGTAGATCTCAGAATAGAAGCTTACCTCTGTTTGTGATTGGTAAGACTGCCATTTCTAGAGATGATGTATGTTTCTTGGGACTTATAAGAGATGTTGTTGGTTCTAAGGACAATCTTTACATTCCGGACTCATTGAACGATATTATTATAGAGTATAAGGATGTATTCCCATATGATCTACTTGCAAGATTGTCACCTAATAGGTGTGTAGATCACAAGATTGAGGTGATACCCAGAAGCACTCCAACTTACAAAGTTCCATATTTTTTGACTTCAAATGAAGATAATTAAAGCTCAAGTGGAGTAGATGTTGAGAAAGAGATTCATACAACCAAGCATTTCACCTTATGGAGCCCCTTTGCTATTTGTGAAGAAGAAAGATGGGAGTATGAGAGTGTGCATTGACTATCGTGGGTTGAATCAACAAACGGTGAAAAACAAGTATCCATTACCTCAAATGGATGATTTGTTTGACCAACTTCAAGGAACAAAGTACTTCACCAAATTGGATTTGAGGAGCGGGTACAACCAAATTCGAATTGCTGATGAAGATGTTTACAAAACCGCTTTTTGTACTAGATATGATCACTTTGAGTATCTAGTGATGCCTTTTGGTCTCACTAACGCACTTGCCACATTCATGGGATTAATGAATAATATTTTTTGTCCTTATTTAGACAAATCTGTTATTATCTTTTTGGATGATATTTTAGTATATAGTACAATTTACGAGATTTACGAGAGGTATTTCAGGTTTTGCGAGAGAATGACTTATATGCCAAAGCTTCAAAATGTGAATTTGGCAAATCAGAAGTAGATTATTTAGACCATCGAGTGACATCGGAGGGAATCCAAGTGATAAGTGAAAAGATAGAAGCCATATAGAAATGAATAGCACCAGAGGATCAAACTCAGCTAAAGAGTTTTTTAAGGTCTTACCAGATTTTATCGCAGATTTGTTAAAGCTTTTGCACGCCTTGCCCAAATATTAACATCTATGCTAGGAAAGGGTCAAAAATGGAGATGGGGAACTGCACAAGAGTTAGACTTTCAAGCATTGAAAAATGCTCTCTTGCATGCATCTATTCTCAAGTGGTATGATCCTAATCCACCAATCAAGTTGGCTAATGATGCATCAGGTACAACAGTGGATGGAATTCTTCAATAGGAATGGGAGGATGGTTGGCATCCTGTTGCCTTTTGTTGAGAAACCGACTCTTCAGGAATCACTCCAAGAAGAGGAGAGCACATCATATAGACAAGAGAGAGCGTACATGAATGAGATGGGGAAGGTTTTGCCTTCCCATGTATATATATAGGATGAGTACAAGGAAACCCTAATTTCGGGTTAGCCCTAAACAGATCTGTACCATAGGTACGTAACAACCCTAGATCAAATCGATGAGCTTGGGATATTAACACTCCCCTTCAAGCTCAACTGTACATCCTGAACTCCTAGACAATGTCAAAATGTAGCAAACGACTCTCTAGGCAAAGCTTTGGTGAAGATATCTGCAACCTGATCTCATGTATGTATATATCTAAGATCTACTACACCTGCAAGGACCTTCTCCCTAACAAAGTGATAGTGCACCTCAATGTGCTTTGTCATAGCATGAAAAACAAGATTGTTAGCTAACATCATGCTACTAATGTTATCAGCTAGGATAACTGTATGACTAGGATAATCTACTCCAATATCAGAAAGCAAGTAACGAAGCCAAACTACTTCACAAGTGGCATTCATAGTACCACGATACTACGCCTGTGGAAGTGGAAGGCCACGGTTGGTTGCTTCTTAGAAGCCCGACTCAAACCGCACTCCCAAGTCCAAACGCATATCCGGACGTGGATCTCCCGCCGGAAATGTCTCATGCCCAATCGGCATCGGTGTAGCCATGGAGTTCACTCACCTCCAAATCAGATCGAAGTCCAAAATGAAGTGTGGACTTCACATAGTGGAGAATCCGCTTAACCGCCATCATATGCGATACCCGTGGAGCATGCGAGAACCGACCGACTAGACCAACAAAGATAGCTCAAATCCGGTCTAGTGATAGTCGATAAATCAAACTCCCAACCATCCATGCATGCAAGTGGGGATCGCAAGTAACTCTCCATCCTCTAACTCTAGCTTTAGACCTTGTTGGAGAGGAGTATCGATTGGTTTACAATCAGACATCTTGAATTCCTTAAGCTTATCTAAAGCATATTGGCATTGTATTAGCCACATATCCTTTCCCTCTCCGTGATAAACTCCACACCAAGAAAGAATTTAAGATACCCTAAGTCTTGTATCTCAAATTCGGAACATAAGACACTCTTGATGGGAAATCACCTCCTCATGGTTTTCAGTGATAATAAGATCATCTACGTAGATGAAAATCATCACTACATGAACTCCTGATCTCATGCAGTATAGTGATGAGTCGGAATGACAGACTACAAATCCAAGAGATATGAGAAAGAAATTGATCTTCTCATACCATGCTCTTGGAGCCTGCTTCAAACCATAGAGGATTTCCTTAACTTACAAACGGGGGAAAGAAACCGGATCTTCGTAACCAGGTGGTTATTGCATGTAGACTTCTTCTTCGAGATCACCATTGAGAAAGGCGTTCTTGAAGTCCATTTGATGTATACGCCATCCCTTGTTGACAAAGAATAGCAACCACCATACGAATTGTTGCCATCTTGGAATCGGATTGAACGCCTCTTCGTTGTCCACTCCATCTTCGTTGTGCGTAGCCCTTGGTTACCAATCCGCCTTGTATCGAGATAAAGTGCCATCCGAAAGGCGCTTGACCTTGAAGACCCATCTCGCAACCAATTTCTTACCCTGAGGTAAATCTACCAACTCCCATGTTTGTTGGTGACGAAGTGCAACAAGTTCTGTCTCCATGGCTTCAATCCACTCATTTTTGTGCATCGCCTCCTCACGCGTACTCGGTTCTGGCTCAAGTAGAACTTGAGTCATATATGCATGGTGATCAACAAGGAAACTTGCATGCATAAATCGCTGAACAGGATGCCAAACTCTCTCAGATTTTCGTAGGGCAGTATCAGATGTACAGTTTGTCGTCTCTTGCTTCGGATCTGAGGTACCAGCAGCGTCGTTCTCGGATGCTTCATCCAACGGATGAATATCGGCAATCCGTGGTGAGGACATCATATGTTGTAAAATAACATGATCCTCAAGTCTAGGAGTCGGTCTGGAAGGTGCTCGGTGAACTTCATCCGTAGCGGCTCAGTGCACAGCCAGAACTCAACTCTAGACCGTGTGATTCCGTAAACTCCACTCAAAAAAAGGCAGTTGACAGACTCCTTGGTGCAGATTCAGCATGAAGAGTGGGTATGACCAGAACAATCGCAGGTGCATACCAAGATTGCAACTCTTCAAATACAACATCTCTACTGATATAGAGTTGCCTAGAGGAAGGATTATAGCATCTATATCCTTTCGTATCTAGGGCATATCCAAGGAAAATACACTTCTCAGCTTTCGGATCTAGCTTCTTGCGCTCCTCATCCGGAATGTGTACATAGCATATACATCCAAAAACTTTCAAGAAGGAGTAGTCAGGCTTGTGGCCTGTAAGTACCTCCATCGGGGTCTTGTTGTGGACTGCCGCTATAGGAGTTCGATTCATCAAGTACACCGCAACGGAAACAACTTCTGTCCAAAACGGTCTAGGCAAGTTCTTCTCGTTCAACATAGCATGAGCAGCTTATGCTATGTGACGATTCTTCCTCTCCGCAACGTCATTCTGTTGTGGAGTATAACTGCAAGTCTTCTAGCGCTGTATGCCATGCTTACGTAGGTAAGCAGTGAATTCTCCAGACAGAAACTCGTCTCCTCCATCCGAACGTAGACAAAAGATAGATTGTCCAGACTATTTCTCCACCAAGATGTGGAAAGTCTGGAAAGCTGACAACACATCTGAAGAGCTCTTGCTCTTAAGGAAGTAAACCCATGTGTAGCGAGAGAAATCATCAATGAAGGACACAAAGTACTCAAAACCAGATAAACTTGGTTGAGAAGAAGTCCATACATCTGTGTGCACCAGCTCTAGAAGCTTGGTCGCTCTCCTACTTGATCCCTTAAAGGGTTGTCTAGCTTGCTTGCTGAATTGACAAGCGGGACACACTGCAGTGGGCTCAGCAGAAGTGAAGTTGGGCAAACCTGTGACTAGATCTGACTCGAAGAGTCTTCAGTTTCTGAAAGTTCATGTGGCCTATTTGCTTGTGCCAAATATCTATGTCAGAAACTACAAAGCCACTTTCTGTAATGACAGGAGTTGGCTATTTACTGACATTAACTGTAGCATCTAGCTTGAATAGTCTACCACTCCTGCTACCTCAAGCTACAACAGTACCTGTGGAGTCTTCAACAAAGCATCCATCTTTGTTGAAACGCACTTGGAAATTTTGTTCTACCATCTGTCCTACTGATAACAGATTTCGAGTCAGAGTAGAAACATCTAAAATATTTCCGATTCCAGAAAGATTAGATCCTGGAATGTCAAGCGGAATTTTACCCTTATGCTTGATCTCGTGCTTCGTATCATCTCCAGTCATCATGAACTAAGGAGTCTCCACAAGTTGTCGGCGACGCAAACCATTCTTGATAAAAGGTCATGTGGTCGGGGTAGCTCGAATCGATCACCCAATCTATATTAGGTATGAAGGCAAAGATAACTCTGGTGTGTCACAATGAGTAGTTGTTCTTCAGCAGCTACATGGCCCTGTTGGCCCGAAACGCGCAGATCGTTCTGACACTTGTAACAATTTTTGGCGTAGTGGTCATTCTTGTGATAGTAGTTGCAGGTGTTAACCTGCCTTCTGGCAACCGGTGGCGCACTGGCCGGGTTGGGCGCCTTGTTTCGCATTACCCACCTCTACCACCACCATATCTGGCTCCTCTGCCACGACCTCTACCTTGACCTCCAGAACCTGCAAAAAATACACATTCTCGCAGGCTAGGCGAAGCACTAGTACTACCCAGAATTCGCACTTCTTCTCCCAACATCATTGGGACCAGTTCATCGAACTTCGGAAGAGGTTCTCTGGTCGAAATTGACATAATGAACTGCTTGTACTCGGCAAGCAGTCCTTGCAATGTCGCACCAATAATCACAGTCGGATCAAGTTGAACATTGACAGATGCTAACTAATTTGCCAGTTGTTTGATGTGATTGACGTAATCACTAGCACACATCGAGCCTTTCTTGACCGTATTGAATTGCTCCAACAAGCTGCAGTTTTTCCGAGAAGCCGTTCCCGAATGGAACATTCTGCGGACAATGCGTCCCAAGCTTCCTTGGGTGTGTCACAGTCTTGAATGTGACCGATCATGGAGCCTGAAATCGTGAGCGCAATGTAGTGGATGGCTTGATACGATCGCTTTCTCCACTCACGCAATGTCTGCTCACTGCGAAGATCACCAGCAACCACGATTGATGTTTTCTCCTCCCCGGTCACAAGCTCCCATAGCCCATGGCCTTGAAGGAAGATCTTCATTCGAAATTTCCACATTTGGAAATTGTTCTTGTCGAGTTTCTCTCTAGTGATCATGCTCACGGATTCTGCCATGGTTGTGGTCACGAGCGGAAATCAGGACTCCAACACGGCAAGTACCTGCACATACACAAAACGAACAGAAAGAACACCTCCACGACTACGACGGAAAAAAAAACAGCTCCTCTGCACCAAGAAACATGTAAAACTCCAGAAATTGGCGAAATGTGTCTGTCTTGACCCGCAGACAAAGAATGAAATGTGTTCTTGATTCTGCGCATGCACAGTACTTAAGCAAAAATGACGAAGAAAGCTCGGATTGAGCTGAAATTTTTCGTGATAGGAGCTCTCATAGAGGCGAGCAAAGTTCCAACTGAGCATTTGCTTTGGTAGAAATCCTCAAATCTCTAAAAAACCTCGTTTAGGTCTCCAAACAGCTCCTCAAAGATTTTGGAAAAGGCGATAACTATCATCAACAACTCCAAATTGCACGAAAACTTCATGGCTACTAAATTCAACCATTTTGCGCAAGACAACTTGCTTTAAGGAGTTGGGCGATCAGAAATAGGTCGAAAACGATCATCTTGACCTCCAAAAATGCGATTGAAGATTCTGAGAAAACACGAAACGGTTCCCCAACAATCTAATCGCTTCAGCGGGACAGCCTCCAACTTTGAGGCACACTCCTCACTGATCTCCAGCACTCCTCTATGTCTAATCTACATAACTAATGCTTCCACCATGCTCTAATACCATGTTGAGAAACCGACTCTTCATGAATCACTCCAAGAAGAGGAGAGCACACCAAACAGACAAGAGAGAGTGTACAGGAATGAGATGGGGAAGGTTTTGCCTTCCCATGTATATATATAGGGTGAGTACAAGGAAACCCTAATTTTGGGTTAGCCCTAAACAGATCTGTACCATAGGTACGTAACAACCCTAGATCAACTCGATGAGCTCGGGATGTTAACACCTTTTTCTCCCAAAAATTGGTGGCAGCTGAGCAAAACTATCACACAACTAAACGAGAGGAGTTAGCCATTGTTCTGGCCACCAAACATTGGAAGCACTACTTGGGAGATTAGGAGTTTGTGGTAGAAACCGACCACAAACCATTGGTGTATTTGGAAACTCAAAAAGATCTCTCCAAACAATAAATTTGATGGCAGAATTGCATCAACAGTTCAACATGAAGATAGTGTATGTGGAGGGCAAAAAAAAACTTACAGATACTCTTACGTGAATGCAGTGCATCAACAACATCACAAAGGTGAAAATCCAAGTTGATTGGTGGTCTCAAATGATGGCTACAACAAAGGAGGATGAGGAGATCATGAAAGCACTTCAAGGAAATACGGAAAAGAAGATTGAGGTCTAGCATTTCAGGAGCAGCTTATATGGATCCCACAAGATCCAGATTTACGTACAATGATATTGTCAGAAGGTCACGATATAGGCATTGCGGGGCACGTGGGAGCTGAAAAGACTTTGGAGAGCATACAACGAGTGTACTATTGGCCAAGGATACGGGAAGATGTGGAGGTATATGTTTGAAGTTGTGTTGCATATCAACAAAATAAGACGGGGAATCAAAAATCGACAGGTTTATTACAACCCCTTCCCATTCCCGAACAACGATGGAAACATGTTACTATGGATCTAGTATGTGAATTACCAAAAATCTCTTTAGGACATGATTCAATCGTAGTCTTTGTGGATAAATTGAGTAAGATGATACAAATCCGACCTACCACAAAGATGGTGACGGCACCACAACTTGCTCATTTGTATCTAGACGCAGTTTTTAAGAATCACGGAGTAAGCAAAGTCTTAATCACAGATAGAGGAACTCATTTTACTAGTTTGTTTTGGAAAAACTTATTTGGTCTATTCAAAACAAAGCTAGCAATGTCTACATCCTATCATCCTCAAACTGATGGTCAAACAGAGAGTGCCAATAGAAGAATAGAGGATATGCTATGAGCATTCATCTTGGAGGAATAACAAGAATGGGATACTTTGTTGCCTAAGTGGAATTTGCATATAATAATTCTGTTAATGCATCCACAAAAGTCTCTTCATTTTATCTGATGTATGGCGCTCATCCTTTGACATCTTCGAGTTTGTTGAGAATTTCTAAAGGGTAAGAGTTTTCAACCAAAGTTGCGGTAGTCAATGATTTTATGGAGCACATACACAAAGGAGTGCATCAAGCAAAGGAGAAGTTGGTAATTGCTCAAAATTGACAAAAGCAATATGCATATGCTCATCGCAGGGAGGTGTCTTTTCAGGAAGGAGATCAAGTTTGGTTATACATGATCAATTTGTCACTTGTAGGAACATCAAAATTTAACCTTCAATTCATCGGTCCTTTTGTGATGTTGAAACGTGTTGGCGAGGTGTCTTGCAAATTAGAGCTCCTATTGCATATGAAAATACATCCCGTATTTCATGAGTCACGATTGTGAAAACATGTATCACGTTCCGAGCAGTTCACAAATCCATCAACCCCTCCTTCTTTACCTACTATGGTAACAAATCATGTAGAATTTGAGGTTGACAAGATTCTCAAAAAACGGATTCGGGGTCACAAATAAGTATTTGGTTCAATGGAAGGGATATCCATCATATGAATCAACTTGGGAATTGGCAAAGAACTTAACCAATGCACCATTGATAGTTCAAGAGTTTAAACGTGGGTACAACGAGGACGTTGCATCTTAAAGGGAGGGAGGTTTGTAACCATTTTTAGTTAGTGAGGACTAAAGTAGAGATTACGCAAGGAGGAGATAGATAGTCTTGAGTTGACTATTAGTGGAGTATCTAAAGGTACCACGTCAGTAGTCCGTGTGCTCTTTAGGTTGTATTTCTTATGTGTTAATTGGAGTACACTCAGAAATCCGTGTGCTCATAGTGATGGTTGCCACATCATCTATCCATAAGGAATTGAATGGATTATGGTTGTGTAACCTTATCTAGATTATATCTATTTTAGGACTATATATAGAGAAAGAAAAACCATTGAGATATCTCTCAACTTCAGAATTTCTTGAGCTATTTGAGTGGTATCTTCTCACTTCCCTAGTGTTATAGGGGGAAGAGAGAGAGATTAAGTCGTCCATTAGTTAAGTGCTAGGTATTAGTCAACTTTTCGCGATGGAGAAAAACACTAGGGGCATTAGCCTCATTCCTTTTGCATGGTCCTTCTATGGTTCACATATTCTCTCTTCTATCATTAAACTTTTCATAAGAGGAAGTCATCATTTTACAATTGGCCGTTAGTACTTGACAAAGAGATCCTTTGGGAGGATCCCTATTTGTCATGGATCATTATAGAGTTCTTTTGTCTATTGCTTTGGCCGTATTAGGTTGTTTGTTCCTCTCCTTAACGGATGATACACATATTGTGGGCCCTGTAGATCACATTAGGCAAGCATTTGATTACTTGACTACCAAGTTTTATCTTATAGGCTTTATAATCAAGGTGTCAAAGTGTAGGGTTTGGTCTCGTCGGGGCATTCCTCCTCATCTTTAGCATCCAGAGGGATGTATGACATCAATAAAAGACTTACAGATTCTAGGAGTGCCAATAGGGTCAGAGGATTTTAACTCACGCTACCTAGAAGTTGCACTTTCCGAGGATGTATTGCATGTAGATGACTTCATAAATCCACCTACCTTCTTAGTTTGGTTCCTCGTTCATATGTATTCATATCACAATTGATAACCTTTGATAGAAAAATCATGGGCATCTTTGGTGACATCATCTGACCAAGAATCTTTGAGTGTGTGACATGAGATTTGGCACAGAGAAAAACATCTTTGCCAATTTTATGTGGAGAGTTAGGCTTATTATAGATTGAGGAGATGACAACTATAGCATTTTTGGCTAGTTTGGCACTCTTGACATCTTTATTAACTTTCAGATTTGAGATTGCAGATAGACCCATCCTTGAGATGTATATGAGGGATGTAGATACGGGATCATTTCCTTCATAAGTACTATTACAATATACCCCATAGATACAATAGGAGCTCTCGTCTTTTTCCTCTTTGCCCATCAATTGGACTACATATCTACAGTCTACCTTGATGGACCGATAGTTTCAACAGGCTCTACATTCACTCTTAGTGGATCCGGCCTAGTAATATAAGTATTACTAGAGTATTACTCGTCTACTTTCTTACTCCAGAAAGGATGCAAGCTCGTGAATCTTGCCTCGACCATGCATCAGGGCTTTCCAACTCACACCTTTCAACTTGGCTTGATCCATCCATCTACATCTTCATTACTCACATGTGACTATGGTACTACTTTAGATGTAGCAAGTATCCATATGACTTGTTGTCCATTTGGAGGGCAGAGGATAGCTACCCATGATGCCTTATAGATGTGATGTTTGCTATAGTGCGAGAGGGTCTATACCTCACATGGAGGGAGCATTTGTATGCCTTGCAGTCAACTAGGCTTAGTGAAAATCTATACTTGGTTTGGGAGGACTAGGTTACTATTGCAGATGTGGTTATTATTCATCCTACGTTGTCGCATGGACATTTCTTTGCTCTAAGAACGCCTGAGCGCCTAGCTGTAGAAGAACCCTCCTAAAACCTCGTGTGAGTTGACAATCTCTTCTTCTTCTCCTCAGCACTCCACATTTGAGTTCATTACAACTGGTAAAACTTCAGCGGAAGAAGATTATGATATCCAATATTGGGCCAATAACTCTCATCTAAACTCTACAGAAAATTACTCTACAACCTTGTTGTTCTCTGGGAAAAGTTTCATATGTTTCTCTTCTTTAGATCTCTCAGAACAATTATCAAGTTACACACTGTATCACAAGGTAATATGCAGTCTAAAACAATCACACATCCCAATCCTTGATTCCAATTGCTTTCAAATTTCATAAGAATGTCACTTATCAGCCAAAATTCAATTGTGAAAAGTTTTACTGATGAAACTTTTTGATAGCAAAAGCTATGATTGTTGTACTGTGATAGTCAGTGCAATCCTGTAACTTTGACTGTATGTACAAATTTCAACCTATCACTATGTACTCAACATTCATCCAATTGAGTCGAAATCTCCATCCAGACACAAGCGTGAGTCATAAACTATATCTAAGTTGAATCAGATCTCTCAAAACCCTCGTAGGATTCTCAGAAATGCCCCAAATACACTCAAAGGTCTAAATTTCTCTCTCTATTTTTGAATCACCATATCAGAATGACAAACTCCTCAAATATATCCATTCTTAAGCCCATGTCGTAGCTCTTCTTGTGAGCTCTTCAACCCTATCCCCAAATCTTCAAATGTCCCCCTAAAAGGTCTCCAAAACCCCTCAAAACCTCAAAGAAGTTGCCCAAGTGCCCTCATTGGCCCAAACTCTAAGACCAATGAGAATGAAGAGTGTTAATTTGACCTCTAGTGTGGCCAAATTAGCTCCATATTAACTTAGAGCTTTACAACTATCCTAAATACACTACTTAGCCATCATATACACAATATGAGTTGCCACTAATAAAGAGTCAAAATGACAACTCGAAACTGACTAAGTATGAACGGAACTACAAACGGAACCTGGGAGTTTATAACTTGAGAATAATACTCCTCGCCAAAGTTCCTAACAATCAACTCCCTATGGCTTATTTTCGGTAAACAATAGTGATGGATTGGAACCCATGTGTTGACAGTCACCACTACTGGTAAGTTCAGATCCATAGCTCCCAAACTAAATCAAAACGTATACTGTTAGGTCCCAAATCGCGCCGTAGGAAACAACTAGAAGAATACTCGGGTCTGGAGAGTTTAACACTTGTTGCATAAAGTTATCTCCAAAGTGATATACTAACCACGCCCGAAAGTGATCACGATGAAGACACCGGATGTTAATCACAAATGGATTGGGCATCGGTACATCTGGAGGATCATGTTGTCCTCTATCCATGTCCTACGTCGGCTTCACTTCGATCAAATAAGCTCCTTAGTCAGCAAAGTGATGTGTCTAGATCTCTCCCATACCCTTTCCACCCTGACTGCGCTTTATATCTGATAAGGTCCAAGATAATATCTCTTGGAGCCTTTCCAACATCCTGGCCCTACAAAATCGATCCAACGGTGGGCTCTTAACAGCCTTACAATGCACCTTCGGTTATCCTAACCTAAAGTATTGCCGTCATGACAACAGCTCTTAAGATGACACATGCTATCATCTTCTCATAGTAGTCGCGTCACAACACGACATCCATCCCCTCTAAACCTGTGCATCCTCCGGTATGCACCAAGAAGTTAACCAAGGTGTGCGCGGCGTTAGATTAGATCAACCTGATCTTCTGCTCCAGCTAGATCCTCCCCATATGATTCATCTTCATCAAAAAGGTCAAACTCCTCCTCAAGTTGGCCGAGGTTGATCTTCTTATCCCGACTTTTGAAGATCTTTATTCGCTTTCCTGCAATAGGTACCTTCATCTTTGCACCATCCAACTCTCTTAGCAAATAAGTAGCATTGTCGTGAACATTGATCACCACATATGGCCCATACCACCTCTTTGAAAACTTCCTCAAGATGCTATGTTGGTTATCTAGACTATTGTCATACATCAATACCCAATCACCTTCTTTAACCTCCTTTGGTCTCAGCCTATGATGTTTGTCAAATCTGTCCTTGTTTCTAAGGCGTGACTCTCTAAGTCTCTCCATTGCCAATTGTACATCCTTTGTTCTCCTTTCCAGCTGTCGAATGCGTATCGCCAAAAGATTTTTTCTACTTAGATTATCCTCCCAAGGCAACACACTCCATGTGGGAATGTTTTCCTCTATTGGCATAATTGGCTTTTGGCCTTGCATTAACTCTAATGGCATATAGCCGGTCACAGAGCTATGGGTTGTACAATCAGCCCATAATGCAAAAGGTAACAAACGAGGCCTTTGTCTAGCCTTCCCCCTACATGATTTCATAATTGCTTTGATAATAGGTGGATGACCCCGTTCACTCTTCGCATTCCCTTCTAGATTATAAGCAGTGGTGAGAGACAACTTGACTCCACATCTCTCAAAGAAGTCACGTGCCTTTTGAGCTTTCAACTCTACTCGATCAGCGATTATCTTCCCAACACATCCATAACGACACACAATGTTGTTGTGTTGTGACGTGGCTTCTATGAGAAGATGATGACATGTGTCATCTTCAGAGCTATTGTCATGACGGCGATACTTTCGGTTAGGGTAACAGATGGCATTGTAAGGCAGTAAAGAGCCAGGGAGATCTAGACACATCACCTTGCTGACTAAGGAGCTTATCTGATTGAAGTGGAGTCAACGTAGGACATAGATAGGGGACAATATGATCCTCCAGATGTACCATTGTCGAATCCATTTGTGATCAACATCCGGTGTCTTCATCTTGATCGCTTTTGGATATACTTAGCCGGTTTCAAGTTGTCATTTTAACTCTTATTAGTGACAACTCATAATGTGTATAGGATGTCTAACTAGTGTGTTTAGAATAGTTGTAAAGCTCTAAGTTAAAATGGAGCTAATTCGGCCACACTAGAAGTCAAAATAGCATTCTCCATTCCCATTTGTCTAGGAGTTTTGGCCAATGAGGGCACTAGGGTAATTTTTCGAGGTTTTTAAGGATTTTGGAGACGTTCTAGGGGGGGATTCAAAACTCTGAGGATAGGGTTGGAAAGCTGACGCAACGAGCTACAACATGGGCTCAAGAATGGATGGATTTGAAGTATTTGTCACTCTGAAACGGTGATTCAAAGTTAGAGAGAGAAATTTAGACCTTTGAGTGTATTTGGAGTGTTTTTGAGAATCTTACAAGGATTTTGGAAGGTCTGAGTCAATGAAGATACAGTTTATAACTCAGACTTGTGTTTTGATTGAAGTTTTGACTCGATTGGATGAGTTTTAAATACGGAATGATAGGTTGAAGTTTATGTATATAGTCAAAGTTGCAAGATTGCACTGACTATCACAAAAATAGTACATCAATCATATCTTTTGATATCAAAAAGTTCTGGCAATAAAACTTTCTAGATTTGAAGTTCGGATAATGAGTGACCTTCTCATGAAATTTGAGAGTAATTGAAGTCAAAGATTGGGATGTGTGATGGGTTTTGTACACAAGGGTCTGCATATCGCCTTGTGATACAGTGTAAAAATCAACAATTGTTTTGAGAGATCTAGAGAAGAAAAACATCTGAAACTTTTCTGAGTGATTGAAAGGCTTGTGAAACAATTTTCTATGAAGTTTAAGCGAGAGTTATGGGTCGAATCATTGGATATCATAATCTTCTTCCGCTAAAGTTTGACCGATTGTAATATGGAGTGCTGAGGAGAAGAAGAAGAGATTGTCAACTCACACAAGGTTCTAGAGGGTTCTTCTATAGCCAGGCGCTCGGACGTTCTCAGAGTGAAGAATTTTTCTATGCAACAACGTCCTCCAAAGAAATCTGCAAACCCCTTCTGTTGCTTTTGATCGTAATGCTCTCCCCTCCACTTGATTGGATAGATCCTCCCTCGCTAACACCAGATACCTCATCTGCCCTACTCCCATCGGCATGACCACCAAATCTACAACCCACTTGTAATGGATAGCAAGTGGATATGTAGGATGCAAACCATCACGGTGTCGGATTACAGAATACATCTGACATATGTCACAAGTCTCCACAAATCCTACCACATCCTTGTAGATGTTTCTAGCTTTGAAGTTATATGGAACTATGGATACCGATTTCTACATGTTTATGAGAGAGTGCACAAGAGCCTACCATACTAGGCGGGGAGGGGGTATCACTCTCTTTAGCTTATTGTATTATCTATTTTAGGCAATATATTTCCATTGCTTTACAAAGAACACTAGCTAGTGCATTCCATAGGAAAGTAATCACTTTAGGTGATGTTTCCTCGGATGCTCATGTTGTTTGTAAACTATTTGATCCAGATAGTTTTGACAGTAGGACATTTTTCCCATTGCTATGCTATTGGGGGCTAGCCCCTTGTTACACTTTTGGTTTCATCCATGGCTAGCTTGATGGGGTCTTCCCATCCTTTTTGTTATTTTACTTGGCTTTCATTGACTTTTGATGTGTGACAATAATCTTTTAATAAGGAAAGGGAGCAAGCGTAAATTAAATGTTACATATTGTGCAAATCATTGAGAAGAAAGTCCCAAGACGAGAACAAAGATATGCAGCACTAGGAATGTTGATTGACTTTCTTGGTTAACTAGTAATGTTTTCTTCTTACGCAATGTATGTATGCATATCATGCATACATACATTGCATTCCAGTGGAGTAGAACATTGATAATGTGCTACTCCACTGGAAAATATTTTCTTACTGGATCTCCGGACGAAATAAATGAATACCTCCTCAAGTGACTCGACCCTTCCCTTTCTTTTAATCATTATATGTGGATTCTTGGATTAGAGTGGATCCACCATGAGTAACCCAATTGCAAACATAAAACTATCGCGTTAGTCCTAACACACGCGAACATACAACTAACATAACTGACAAGAATATAGGACACGATCATGTGCGTTGATTCTTGGCTTTCAGAGATTGAAGATCTGGATCCCCCAACCTTCTGATATTGTTATGGCTCAGATTCCTCTTTCTGTTTCTCAATATTCTCAATGTCAAAATCGCCGCAGTACAGTGCAGGAAGCATGTTACACAACGCACACGTTTGGTCAATTGTTCTTTCTGGCTGCTACTTTTGTCCATGCTGTTTGCTCCATTCCATAGAAGATTCCTCTTTAGCCTCTTTCAAGCATCATAGGGGCCGCATCGGTTCTTTGGATATTTGGCATCTGAGCGCCCGTTTCCAGAGCTATATTTATCTGCAAAATTCTCGTGCGTTAAAAATGGGCTCGCCGTCCCTAAGTTTACCAAAGTCTGATCGCTATTCGTTAGTCCATGTTGTATTACAGTGACTAGAAGTGTATCACAAGGCGTCCTAAATTAAGCATATGGAATCGAGTGCATGTAGTGTTAAAAATATCCTGGATATTTAAAAATATGTCTGGATTCCAAATGTGAATATTTTTTTTGACTATTTTCAATACTATATTTTGGATACTAAACGAAAAAACAATTTCAATCATATTTCATATGTATTGTAATTTATATGACATTGCAAAAAATCATGACAACATAATTTTGAAAGATGATTAGAATTAATGTCCTATAAACAACCTGAGATCAAACATTTTTTTTCAAGCTCCATGGATTACAGTGTGTGCTTCGATCAAATCCAATGACATATTCAACCAGTCATATTCTGTTGGATAATATTGATACAAATAAAACAAAAATTTCAATTGATTTATATTAAGATATTTTTCGGTCAATGTTATAAAATTATATTCTATTGCTGTAAACAGATAAATTGAACAATCTTCAACACATTTAATTCAGAAATCAAATTACATTAAAATACTCATAGGATCACAATAAAGGTATTATGCAAGATTATAATTATAATTTTTTTTATATCAAATCCATATATATATACATACTATAAAAAATGATTAAAAATTCAAAATTTTACATAGCTGAGGTTTCCAAGGGATTTAGCTTATGGAATCCCAGGCGCTTCTATTTTAATTGCTAAATACACTGAATATATTAAGTTGATTTTGCAAAACAATTTGTGACGAATTTCACTTTTTCAAATCGCAAATTTGTATGGTATACCAAACAAACTTGCAAAAAACATAAACTTGCAAAAATTAACTATGTCCTACTTGACATAGTTAATTTCTCTCAAGTTTATGTTTAAATTTCATCACTACTTTGGAAGAAATTTGATTATAAAACAAATCTGATGCATTTATATTTATTTATAAAAGTATTTATAAACTTTAAGTTTTATGAAATAAATGATGAATTTATAACTTCAAAATAAAAACAAAAAAATATTCAGTACAAACAGTTTCAAAAGTTGAAAGTCAATTGTATCCACATATGTATTCTAAAAATAAAATTTGAAAATATTATATACATTATATTAATCTATATAGTTTATACATCTTATATAAAAGTAGTTCTATTGATTAAAATAAATTTTTTTCCATAAGTACAAATAAATCTAAATTTTTTATTATTTTTGAATTAAAAAAAACGTCAATTTGACATGTACAAGAAAGATTGGGCACTGGATTAAACATTTAGTTGATAATATTGTCAAGTAAAGATCACTTTTATCAATAAAATAAATTGATAACTTAAAAATTTATATATTAAAAATATTATCATTTATAAATCTAAATTAATTCATGTAAAATCAATAACATGCACGACATACAACAAGAGATAATTTCTTCAATCAAATTTTATTTATTGAAGATGTTGATATATTCTTAGGATTATTTTAAAATCTACAAAAATAATATTATTTATGATGAAAATTTGTGTTAAAAATCTTATAATAATTGAGTGAATGATATTCATTATCTTGATACATCTGATATCAATTTTCATTAAAAAAATTGTAGAAAGAAATGAACATAATCATATAATTTTGTGAATTTGAATGGTTTCACTAACAATATGGGCCAACAGGATTTGATTTATTTAAAATTATTTTTATATGTGATATTTGTATGATTCAAACTGATTCATTCTTATTGTGATATCTGCATGATATCATACTATACTGCTTTTCATGTTGTTATGCCTTCGGACCAAAGTTGTATATATGGGGAAAAATTTTTGTTCAAACAAATCAATGAACTTGCGACCAACGTAGTATGTGAAAGCCCAAAAGCTTGTTACCAAACAACAAGTGGAACGACTTTTCGCCAACAACAGTACAAAGGTTATAGCGATCTTAATGCCGGTTTCCTGTTGTATTCAAAAGATAATGAAGAACGATATGAGAATTATTGAATCATAATAGAATGCAGAGGAAAGGAACCGTACGTATGTCGAATGTACAGTTTCAGTCGTTTTATCTAAATTTGTGTTAATTAATTTATGTATTATGTACAGGCTCCTAGTCACACCTATGCACGTACAGCGTGGGGCTGGTGCCAAGACTCTGGATCGAGCTCAATGACGACTGACTGCGGGCGAGAAAATACGAGCCAATCTCCAGTAATCAAATCCGACCGGAAAGAGTACTGTACTGAGTATTCCGAATCTTTGACGTGGTTAGGAAAACTGGTACAGTGTCTGTCACGAGTCCGAGCAATAGCTTACAGCATCGCCTCGGGGCACATTCAATTTTGGCTCCTTCGCTGCCGGCAAATGATCCGCGCGAGGGAACTCTTGACAGCGCCAACAGAAGCGTGCCCCGAGCCGATCTCAAGGAGCCAGCCAGAGAGAGAGTCTAAATCACGAAATCAAGATTCAAGAACTGAAAATGAACCTCAGAAATGTCAACATATGGCACATGGACATGGGCAAGCGAACAGAAATAATGAGCTCCATTTGGGCAAAGGTGTAGACTGGAGGCTCCCGACAAGGAGTGATTGAGAGAGATTATGAAAGGTGAAGGTCATGGCGTTGAGGACATTTGTTCGTGCGTGGGTGTGACACTGTGAGTGAGTGTGTGGTTGTCTCGTACACTTGATAGATCTCGGAGGGGAGATCTAATGGGGGCAAAAGTGCTGAATTGGATAGGAGGAAACATCCAATTGGAGTAGGAACTTCGTTTGGGTCAAAACCCACTCGAGTCCAATGTATGGTTCAATGGTATTCGTCTCATTGGCTGGATTGCGTTCCGGGCGACGCAAAGACGTGGTTCAAACCTCATCTTCGTATCGGGTGGGGGATGTCACTTCTGGGGCTGTGCGGCGCCTTGCGGGGTCCGCTGTTCCTCTTTTGCGCAACACGGTCAGACTGACAGAGGGACAATGTGCGTGAGTATGTCATGGGCGTCGTCAAGACTGCAATTATGAATGAATATAAAGCATGAGTGAAGATGAGCCTGGATGGAGAAGAGAGAGAAAAACCAAGGATCGAGAACAGCGATGTATTCAAGCCTTTGTAGATCCATATGCTAGAGGCTAGAAAGCGCCATTTTTAGTTTTCCGTATGAGTCACTCTTCCTTTTCTTTCTGTTTAATTCGTGACCTGTGTCCAAAGGCGACTTCAGGTCGGCTCCAGGGGAACTTTTTGGATTGTGTATCGAAGTTTTCCATTTCTTTGTGCGTTCTGCGAAACCGTACAAACAGCTCGTTGAAACCATGGCAAATTTTGCCATTCAGGACAAATGTGGTCAGTCGCGGCAACTTGTTTTTTTGTAGCCTTTGAATTTTACAAGAGGTAGCCCGTGACTCTAGCACACCCACAATTCCTCTCTATGCGAGAGGGAGGAGAGAGAGAGTGAGAGAACAAGTCCTAGCCCAATCCCAATAACTAACAGAAAGAATCTTGGGAAACGGAATTTTGAATCTTTTCAACTGCTACCAGATTGGATTGGCCAGGTCTATTTTCTCAGATGGATAGGATTTTTCCATATTGAAGCTTGTCCAAAGAAGGTGGATCATGTGATGACCAGGACACTGATTTGTATCTACAGGTTTTTTCAGTCAAGGTGAAGTGCTAGAGCACATGCTAAAAGCTAACTAAAGTAGGTCACCAAACTTCAATCAATAATGAAGTCATCCCCACTTGGTATCATCTTCATTCTGCCGTTACCTCGACTATCGAGTTCTTAATGTAATTAATTTGAGACTGCTTGTTAGCGAGATCGGCTAGTCTAATCTAGAGTAAATTTATTTTTTCCCTCTGCAGTAGAAGACTCTTTCAAATCTGATGAATGCTACCTTTATAGCCGACCTAGAACATGCGTTCGGCCGGGTCGGCTCAAGCATGGGTGGGAATGATTGGTCTATGTGATTCGCTTGTTTGGAATTCGCGGTCCCCTGTCAAATTCGACGGCCATAACAAGCCAATAAGGCGAGATAGAGTAGGAGATAGCTGCAAGTACCGAGTAGCGAACGCGTTCTAGCGAAATAAGGACTTTGGGACTAGAGAAATCGTGCAATCAAGGAAGGAAGAATAGCAAGCGCTTTGAGTCTTCGATCTCGTGGTGTCAAACAAGTCAAATGGCAATTATCTCTCTAGTGGGACTGGGTTTTCTCTAAATTGCAACGTTGACAAGGAGGTGTAGGGGACTACGCTCGCGATGACTCGAGTCCTGACAGGTTCAGTGAAGGAAACTTTGAGGTTTCCTTCATGGAGACGCTACTGTGATACACTAGTCTTCAAACGGGAACAACAGTTGCGGTCCACAGTTTGTCCTCTGAAGATAGAGGTGATGTGGATCTGACAGCTAGAAAGTTGAATGTGCTTCTGAAAGGTAGAGAGAGACAGTCGAGGTGCTCGCACTTTCTAGAGAATAATTTTCAGTTTTCAACGCAAAGTCTGCATGCCTTTCGGATTCCTTGAGGCTATTGTAATCTGATGTGAAGCTGAGCAAGCCACTGGATATTTTCAGTACTTGCAGTTTCAATGAAGACGTTCGACTTCTGGTGTAGTAGATGGGAGTTCTTCAAAGCGACCGTAAAATATGACTTTCTGGGAAAACGTATGACAAAGAAAGTGGTGTCTGACTGTCCTCTGCAACTTAATTTCCGTATAAAGGTAAACTCAAGTGTGGTAGAAATTAGTAGCGTTCATGGCCTTCTTCGACGATTGGCTGGGTAGTATGCGCTTGCTCCAGCCATTGCTCCTATAAAGTGGATCGGAAACTAGCAGATTCTTCAACAACGGTAGCTTCGCACCTAGTTCAAACATCTCATAGATATATGGCCAAAATGCTAGTAGATGAGATTGAGTTTTTGTTCCCGCAGAACTTTGTCTGCTCGCCTGCGCAACCGTACGTTTATGAATTTTGTTCGTTACGTAGCAGATTTTGGCTCCAATGGGTGGATGGGCTCGAAAGATCTGAGGTGAGTCTTCTCCACCTGTTCTGTACTAAATGTTGACTGCTGTAACGCAGTACGATTGGTACGGATCATGTGGAGACTCACCTCAGATTTTGGTTCAGTGACTGAAACATATACGGCCGAGGCTTCTTCAATCGCGAGTTGTGCAACAGGTGCAAGTAGAGTGAACTCTCTCTTTACTAAGAGATTACAGCTGTCTTGAGGTCTTAAGAATCTCGAGTTTGATGCAATGGCAGCTTTTGCACCAGATTCCAGCCAGGGGCAGTGAAAACAGGTTTCCTCCCTATCTCTGTACAGTATTTCAGCTGCCACTTTCACTCATGTGCTTCATACTCTCGTAAAAGTAAAGGATTTCTAACTTGTGATCAGCAATTAGGGATATAGACGATGTGGAATTTTGCTTCAGTGTGTTTTAGCACAAAGGTGTGTTTCTTGTGAGCTACAGGTGCCCTACAGCACGACCTGTGTGGACTGCAATTTTTTTGGAACTTCGGAGTTGATCATAAGTGTTATTTCACTGCTCGGCGATTCCCCATAAGGAGCATGGCCGAATTCCGCGTCGTGAGGCAGACGGACCTTGTGAGTTCAAACACGTAACTCGTTTGGGAGAGTTCCTTACAAGGTGATAATGTTGAGTTACAGAAGGCTTCCAGTACCTCTGCGGGCTCCATGTGCACGGGATGTAGACGTTGCGTCGATAAAGGTCCAGAGACTTACGTGAATATCAACAGAAGTTACTAATCGACGACTCGAGGACTCACAAGTTGGCATGATCTCCATACCTCAACGCTGATCAGATGTCTCCTGAGTTCTACACCGATACCTGCTGCAGCAAAGGCTGTCAATCCTGGAATACAGTACGTTTTTATATCTCCAATGTCTGCACAGCTTACTGGACATATTTCTTCAGGAACGGCCAGTCGTGAGTTCTGCATCTCAAGGGATGAGTTCAGGCCCTTCAAGTTGCGGAAGGTTCATTCAAATAAAATTTGTCTTTACTGACTGACAGTTTCATTGTCTTATATGCTGCAACACAGATTTTCATTCTTAATAAACATGGAGGAATTCTCACCGCCAAAATCAGTGGAGATATAACAAGATGTCAATGAAGGTCAGTCATCTCACAAAACACATGCTTCCCGATGATTATTCATGAGCAGTTGAATGAAGCAGGCACAAGTGTATCTTAGCTGATCCAATTGATTTTCTGGCTTTAAAAGTCCAAGGTTTCCCTCAGTTTCAATTAGACATGTTCATCCCTTTAGATCCGTTCAGGCAATAAAACGAAGAAATAAAATCCTCAAGGAACGCACCTTACAGCTAATAGAGGAAATAAGGCGCTAGCTGACTCACTACTGATGGAGAAGGACGCTACCGATGGACAGGCTCTTCACTTTCCAGATACGAGTCTTCACTGTGCTTTGGATATCTTACAAATTCTCTGGTGAGGATATTTTCTGAAATAAAATCTAGGGAGGGTGATCGGCCTCAGCCACTTGCAGAATCTATTACATGTACAAAGTGAGGATTGATGTCAACGGCTAGGGGATTCTTGGTCTTCGGAAACGGATAGAGAATCCTCTTTGCGTGGCACGTTCTCTTCAGTTGAATTGTTTTTCTGTTGTCTGAGAAAATCTTGTCCTGTAGCTGTGTCCTATGTCATCATATACGTGCCCGAGTAAATTTGACTCGTTGACAGGAATCTCAGGAGCAGTTAAAAACGCATTGGAGCACGCTTCTATCGTCTGCCGCAGGACTAAATTGCTACGAGGCCGATCGAGCTCATGAAGAGACACTGTCTAAACTAACGATCCTTCTGCGACTCACGAAATCCCCTTTGTCCAATTCTAAGAATTCCAGCTGGGTTCCAGGTGAATTACATCGCTCCCATGAACAGAAGTACCGACATACAAATGTTGTTGTTTCTGTTCATGGAAGGGATGCAAGGCACTTCTGGTGCAGGAACAACGCTGGAAGGTTGCGACTAAAAAATGGAAACAGACTTCTCTCTGCTGTAAGAGCACTGACTCACAGAGAGCAATATCTCACCTCCTCCTCACGCACGCACTCTCGTTCAGCTCCAAAAAACCAAAAATCATGTCGAATTGTGTTCGCTCTTGGAAATTAAGCACAACGGTGACTTCAAAGTCTAGCAAGGCATTTCACAATCATGTTCGCAATTGAAGACTATCAATATCAATCGATGGTGGCCTCAGTACTTGCTGGAAGCGCATACGCAGTGGTGCAATGCGTTCCGTGGAGGTGGCACATACACCACGACTGTAGGAATTGATTACTTGCTCAATTGTCCACAAATTCTCGGAAGCTGTACGTACATACAGAGAGTGATGATGAAGATGCGCGCAATTGAGCTCAGGCTCAGGCTTTGTACAGACTTTGGCACCGTTGGCATCATGGGCTGAGAATCTGTCAGTTTACAGGTCCGTTGGCTTCATGAAACCTTCATCAATCTGAGCACTGAATAGAATTGCAATGCCCCACTGACGCACGCGCTCACTCACTCACTCATCAAGTGTACCACAAGGAGCCACTTCTGCAGGGGATGCTCCAGTTACTACTAGAGAACAAGAGAACTTGCTGTCGTCTCACTTCGGGTAGAACGTCACCGTCATAAAGTGCTTCGCGAGTGAGAAGTATCTATGACGGCGATGTTCTACACGAAGCACGTGCAATTCAAACGTCCAAGTTCAATCATAACCGGGTCCCGTCCCGTCCCTTGCCCCTGCAACCTTGAGCACCGGCAGGCATCGCATCGAAGAGAGAAACGGAAGAAGTTGCGCGCGTCCGTAGGCGTCCAAATTTATTCAGTATTCAGTCTTGACCCAGGAACCAAGAATCAGGATTCAGAACTGATAAATGGCTGGCAGGCTGGTGATTTGCGACTGCAGAACAAACAAGTTTGCATGCAATTTGCAACACATATCTACTCAATTTGTGTGCACGGAGTCACAGACAGGCCAGGCCACTCACCACAGCACTAGCACTATGATTCGGTTTGACCGTCTCTGCTGGAGATGGACATCGCGTTCTGGTCCAGTCACTCCGCTCACCAGTGTGCGCAGTGCGCACAGCATCCCATGGCCATCATCAGCATTCCGATATCGGTCCAGGCGCTGTGCACTGGGCACCGGGCCCCTAATTATAGTGGCCGAGGTGTCCATCGTCGTTCCTCAGCCATTGTCCATAAACGGCGACTCTCTCATTGGCAAACTTTTTCCTTCCTTCGTAGAAAGTGAAAGTTCAGTTCACTGAAGCTCTCAAACCGTGCGACGCTCGATCGGCCAATTACGCTGGAATCAGACTGGAGGCACTGGCTTCTGAGTCTAAGGGTTGGACCTTGGCAGTCCGGCCGGCCAAAAGAAAAAGCAGGATGGCGCTTTTCGTCTTTGCCTTTCAATGCTCACCGAATTCTCCATTTTTCAGACTCCTCTCCCTCCTCCTCATCCCTTCTTTTAGATGCAGCGCGTCAGAAACAGCAGATTTTTCTGGCAATGTTGGCTCGATGGCCTCTTTCGTTCAATCCGATTGATTGCCAGTGGGTGGTGTCTGCATTACTTCTCCACATGTTTCTGAAAGCGAAAGTAATATCCAGAGTGAGCGTGGGTGTCATTCTCCTTCCCTTCTGCTTCGTTCGTTGTAGGCTCTTGTCATATCTGACGATCTAAAGCTGCGCTTGAAGTTTATATTCTCAGGCGCGAGCATCAGACATCATCAACCTCATCGACCTTCCCTATTTGTCTTCATCACCCAAGTACATCGTGACTATCATATGAGCGTAGGGCTCCTTCACCGTGACAATTCCTTCTCACTCTTCATTTACATGTTAAAGATAAAATTTGAGTAATACCTGACGAATGAGTAGGAGATATCCATCGTTGTCGGACAGTGTGTGATGTGTAGTTATGCTCTGCTGTCTCGCAGATTCAGTTCATTTGTAGGGTATACGGATATACACAGCAATATATATTCATCACTCGTGTAGATTGCGACACATTGTCTTTAATCCAATCCTTTTCTGTTGTCCTTCTTCTGAATAGTAGACATCTACCCACGTTCAACGGCCTGGAGTCCAAGTTCGTGCGCAAGTTTTCTCGTCTCAGTGTAGTCACGTTTCAGAATAGTTGTTAAGAAAGGTTCCTTTCAATGCGGCTGTGGAATTTTTCCTTACTGTTGCGGTAAATTATTGTTTTCGCAGAATAAGCTGCACGATCTCACCTCTTCCATCCGTGTATGAAATTCACAGTTTTGGTTTGTTCGAATGAATAATGGCCAGAGTAGAGCTGAGCGACTCACCTCGAGCGATAATTTAGGGCTAATTCAAGGGCAAATTGGACAAGTAGTCACACCAGGTGAATATGTTCGTGGTCTATTATTCACCGATGGTCCAAAAAGGTGTTGAAGCACAATTGTCTTCTTACGACTTGAAGGTACATGGAGAGCCTGGGGAACAGAAGCAACTAATTTACTACTTCGAGGAATATGATTAGGACAGACAAGGGAAACACTTTTTCATCCCCAAGGGACCGACCTCATCATCTGAAGAAGAGTCGCTCGAAGAGCCTCCTCTAGACGGAATTTTGTGTATCTTGGGGCCCTTTTCGCAGACCTTCTTGTGATTTCTCCTGTGCTTGGCGCTGGGATGAGCGTTTGGGTACGTCCACCCACATTGCTGGCAAACCCAGATGTCAGTGGTATCATGAGGTGCCTTCGTAGCACCGGCAGGTACAGTCTTCAGCTCTCTCCGTCCCTCAGCTTCCGGTTTACTGGTCCCTTCGGTAATGGTCCCTACGATTTGTTTGGCTGATGGTTCACTCTGTACAGGAGGATCAACCTTCGGCGCCTCAACTTCGACAACCTTGTCAGGGGAGTGTGCACCGAGCAGCGGCATAATATCCCTCTCTCTCACGACGGGTGTCTCGACAGGTGTGGTTTCCAATGCAGCGCTAGGAGTCTTACCTGCCCAAAAAGAAAAGGAAGAAAAATAAAACCCGATGATCACGACCCATTACTCATCTTGCTCTGGGTCAAAAGTTTTTCAGTTAAGTTTGAGTGAAAGAAATTCCTTGGAATTATAATTTGGAGAGTTATCATAGAGCCTGAAGACTCCGACTACTCTCCACATCCCAGAAGAGTGTTTATAATCGGTTCTAGAGTTCATTTAACGTGTGAATTCCCACCTGTGGCTGAGGCTGCATCGTCAGAATCTTCATCAGATGATCCTCCTGGTGCACGAGATGCATCTGCAGCTTTCCCTGGACAATGCTTTTTGTGGTTTCTCCTGTGCTTTGCACTCGGGTGAGCATTGGGATATGTCCATTTACAGTCTCTACAGATCCAAATGTCGTTCGGATCCTCAGGACGCGGAGCAGCACTGCAGACCACTGCAAAGGGACAATGCAATGACATCAGTACGCAATGAGAGACTCAACAGCTAAGGAGGACACGACTGACTTCTGCGCAGCCTTGTTGAGGCATCTAGCATCATACTGCCTTGATGTTAACACTTCGCAGTCACCAGAAGCATTTATTTGTCAAAAAGTTGACATTTTCTGCAGGAGCTTAATAGACTTAAGCTCCTGCAGGTAGAACTCGAAGGACTGGAACAAATAATCATGCGGGGTTAACACAAAACGTGCGTCACCAGGTTTCACCTTTCGAAGGTGCTGGAACGGCAGGAGTTGATTCGGGAACAGCGGCTACGTCCTTTGCTTCCTCCGGCCGAGGGGAAGAAGCAACGGGTGCTTCGACTTTGGGTTCTTCCGGCTTTGTTTCTTTCGCCAGCTCTGCTGTTGGTAGTTGGAAATCTCGGGAGACAGACCCAACTGGTTCAGTAGTTTCGATAACTGCAGTCTGCTCTTCAGCTGGCGGCGGAGGGCACGAGTGAGTATCGTGGTCAGAGTCTTCGTCGGAAGAACCTGCTTGGGCAGGAGCTGTAGCGGCGACCTTCACTTTTCCAGGGCAGTTCTTCTTGTGATTCCTCCTGTGCTTCGCACTCGGATGGGCATTTGGATATGTCCAATCGCACTCCCGGCATTTCCACAAGTCTCCGTTATCATGTGGCACAGCACTGCCAGCTGCTGCGTAACGGAACACCATGGTGTTAGTGGCACACCTCAGTCTTCATTACATCAACTCCTGACGGCTTATGACTATCGAAGCTTAAGGCAGTAGACCCCAGGAATGAATCAAAACACGGACTTTAGCATACAAGAAACAACAGAAATTATGAACTTGGATCCATAGCCTCAAGAAGGCTACAGATCGACAACTCGACAGCGAGCGGTAAACGAACTCTTGAGAACATAGCACAAACAACCAAGACGTAATGGGTATGCCACAACTGTCATCTATACTGTGTGTGAACGGTCAATGAATTTGATTCATTCGTCACTCCACTACACCTTAACCGGTACGAATGCTGGCATTTAGAAAAGGGCATGTGGGGATCAGAGAAGAGAGGCCATTAAGCAGTTCATTTCAACCTTACAGAAAGGGATGGATCATCTGGTTATAATATCCATCGTCAGTTTAAGAAAGGAGAGAAATACACCATTAAGAGCTAACTGCACGTCCACACCGGTTTTCGAAACCATTCAACGTGTTGCTCAGTAATGCATTCCGTTGATACTTGCCGTCCATGCATGCCAAAGCTGCAAGCAAGGCCAGTGAACCAGCCTTCAGGAACTGGATCGTCAAGACAGAATTAGGGGAAGGAGGTAGTCTCGTTATTCCATTGTACAGCAAGATGTTCCTGCATCTTTCCGCAGGACAATCCACTATCTGCTTGAGTGTTTGGCACTCTTCTGGAAAGGATCCAAAGTTACAGTCTAGATATGAGATCACTACCTTGCCTTCGCTGTATACCAAAACTAGCTAAATGCAAGTACCTTATGAACAAGAACTCCGATCCTTGTCGGCGCCAGCAACTGAAACCTCAATGGCGTCGACGGAAAAGCCTCTCGACAAAAGTGAAGAACAGCGCTAGAACTATCTGCTTTCTCCACTTACCTGTGGGTGCTGCAGCAGGGGCTAAGGGCTTTGAGATCTGGGGCTCCTTCTCAACCTTCTTCGATTCAGAAGCAGGAGTCACTGAAGCACTAGTATCCTCCTTGTGTTCTACTTTCACAGCAACTTTCACGGTCTTGTCATCCTTCATTATGGCTGGAGTTGTTTCGACGGGAGTCTCAATAACCACAGTCGGAGAACATTTGCTCTCTTGAGCACAGGCTTCTGATCTGGGAGTCTCATCAACTTCTTCGGGGAGCTCACCCTTTGCCTCCGATGGCGCTGGTTCCTTGGCAAGAGATCCTAAGTCAAACTCCCGAGAAACCGGGCCGTTCACTGATTCATGCTTAGTGGCGTCAGCTGGAGACGGATGCTTCTCATCACCAGAGTCTTCATCTGAAGAGCCGCCAGGTGCGGGAGCAGCTGCTGCGAACTTTCCTGGGCAGACCTTCTTATGATTCCTTCTGTGCTTAGCACTAGGGTGGTGGTTTGGGTATGTCCACTTGCACTCCTTGCAAATCCAGATATCGTCCTCGGTGTGAGGAACTGCACTGCCCACTGCAGATGACAGACACAGATCAAATCTTTCCTTACTTTCAAGTTCACTCCAAACCCTCAAAACCTCTTGAAGAGCAGCCCTAGAACTATCTCCTTTCTCCACTTACCTGCGGGTATTGCAGAAGCAGCTGAGGTCTTCGAATTCTGGAGCTCCTCCTTCTCAACCTTCTTGGATGCAAGAGCAGGAGTCACTGAAGCACCAGTCTCCTTCTCGGTTTTCACTTCAACAGCTGCTTCCATGAGCTTCTCATCCTTCATTACGGATGGAGTTGTTTCGACGGGAGAACACATGTTGTCTTCGGCAGAGGCTTCTACTCTGGGAGTCTCGACAACTTGTTCGAATGGCTCACTCTTTGCCTCCAATGGCACTGGTTCCTTGGGCAGAGATCCTAAGTCAAACTCCCGAGAGACCGAGCCGTTCATTGATTCAAGATTAGTGGCTTCACCTGGAGACGGGTGCTCCTCATCACCAGAGTCATCATCTGAAGAGCCGCCAGGAGCGGGAGCAGCTATTGCGATCTTTCCTGGGCAAACTTTCTTGTGATTCCTTCTGTGCTTCGCACTCGGATGGTGGTTTGGGTATGTCCACTTGCACTCCTTGCAAATCCAGATATCGTCTTCGGGGTGAGGAACAGCACTACCCACTGCAGATGACAGACACAGATCAAATCTTCCAATACTTTCAATTTCACTCTAAACCATCAAAACCTCTCGACATGTGAGGAGCAGCGCTAGAACTCTCTGCTTTCTCCACTTACCTGTGGGTGTTGCGGGAGCGGCTGAGGGCTTTGGAGTCTGGAGTTCCTCCTTCTCGACCTTCTTGGATTCAGGAGCCGGAGTCACTGAAGCAATAATCTCCTTCTCGGTTTTCACTTCCGCAGTTGCTCCCAAGGGCATGTAATCCTTCATTACGGATGGATTTGTTTCGACGGTAGTCTCCATAACCACAGTTGGGAAAGATCTGCTCTCTTGAGCAGAGGCTTCTGCTCTGGGAGTCTCGACAACTTGTTCTAAGGGCTCACCCTTTGCCTCCGATGGTGTTAGTTCCTTGGCCAGAGATCCTAAGTCAAACTCCCGAGAGACCGAGCCCTTCACTGATTCATGATTGGTGGCTTCAGCTGGACACGGGTCCTTCTCATCACCAGAGTCATCATCTGAAGAACCACCAGGAGCGGGAGCAGCTGCTGCGACCTTTCCTGGGCAAACCTTCTTATGATTCCTTCTGTGCTTAGCACTCGGGTGGTGGTTTGGGTATGTCCACTTGCACTCCTTGCAAATCCAGATATCGTCTTCGGGGTGAGGAACAGCACTGCCCACTGCAGATGACAGACAAAGATCAAATCTTCCAATACTTTCAATTTCACTCTAAACCATCAAAACCTCTCGACATGTGAGGAACAGCGCTAGAACTCTCTGCTTTCTCCACTTACCTGCGGGTGTTGCAGGAGCAGCTAATGTCTTTGAGTGCTGGAGCTCCTCCTCCTGAACCTTCTTGGATGCAAGAGCAGGAGTCACTGAAGCACTAGTTTCCTTCTCGGATTTCAGTTTCCCAGCTGTATCCATGGGCTTTTCATCCTTCACTACGGCTGGAGTTGTTTCGACGGGAGTCTCAATAACCACAGTCGGAGAGGATTTGCTCTCTTGAACACAGGCTTCTGCTCTGGGAGTCTCGACAACTTGTTCGGGGAGCTCACTCTTTGCCTCCGATGGCGTTGGTGCCTTGGTCAGAGATCCTACGTAAAACTCCCGAGAGACCGAGCCATTCACAAATTCATGCTTAGTGGCGTCAGCTGGAGAAGGGTGCTCCTCATCACCAGAGTCATCATCTGAAGAGCCGCCAGGAGCGGGAGCAGCTGCTGCGACCTTTCCTGGGCAAACCTTCTTATGATTCCTTCTGTGCTTAGCACTAGGGTGGTGGTTTGGGTATGTCCACTTGCACTCCTTGCAAATCCAGATATCGTCCTCGGGATGAGGAACAGCACTGCCCACTGCAGATGACATTTCCTGGTCAAACCTTCTTATGTTCCCTTTTGTGCTTAGCACTCGGGAAGTGGTTTGAGTATGCCACTAGAATCCTTGCACATTCAGATATCCTCCTCGGGGTCAGGAACAGCACTGCCACTGCAGATGACAGACACATATCAAAATTTTATATTAGATCCAATGTCAGAATCAAACAGGAAGATCCTCTGAAGACTTACAATTTACGTGTCACATCGTATCACCATGATGCGAACTGACGGACAAGAAAAGAAGGGGCTTATGTGGAGGATACTCCATCTAAAGGTTGAAATAAACGCAGCACAAGATTCGGCAGTGCACGTAGAGCAGCGAGAGTATCATCGTGACCAATAGATTTCAGTGTACTCTTTCAGCCGAGATGAAATACAACTAAACACAGGTTTGGTGGCTCAAAATTTCAGCAGACAACATAACTGAGCGGAAATGTAATCAAAACAATAACTAGGGTCAAACCTGAGGGATCCACAACGTAAAGAGGTGCAATACGCAATGCGATCAGAAGAGTAGGACTCGAGAAGACCAAAGTGACGGCAGTGGATTATCTCAACAAGGTTTCTTTGTTGTCACAAGCAAATCCAGACCACTAATTGAATGCCACGAAAGTTACAGTCACGAGAGCTTTCTGTATTGATGCCATCACTGAATGGGCGTCCGGAAGAGCGGAAGCCTGTAGGAAGAAGTGCGGACCAAGAGAGGAACAAGTAAAGCATTGCTGAGAGAAGTTGGCAAAGCGTTCTCTACACGGGTCCTCGACATACATTCGGGTGACATGACATGTTGGCCTCGAAGAGACGGCAAATTCATAAGACTTCGCCGTAAAGCCAGCACCAGCAAAGTCGGAGTGGTAGAAAGGTATTGTTAGATGTTACGAAAGCTTAACTAAGGTCACTGATTCACTGCCACTACATATACGGAGCAATGGGTACCATGGTCGAATGAACGAAGTCATACATTCGAAGGGAATAGGTGGACTGAATGCATGAACAATGTACAAACGTGAGACAGACATACGGATCGTTCGTCGGAGTTAGTCGGAGTGCCAAACAAAGGGATTTGAAGCATGAGCAGACACATGCGGACGATCATGTTGCGAAATTCATATCCATCTGAATGTTCAAGAAGGAAAAGATTCAAAACTTTTGAGTGGAAGCTTTCAGGAAGGGTTGTGATGCCACTGAAATACTTACAGAGGCCAGTAGCTAGGATTTGATGTAAGCCAGAAGTGGAGATGTGACAAGACATGTGTAGCATTCGAACAATAGCACTATGCTTGAACTCGGGTAGACAGCGTATGTCAAGCGCGTAGCACAAGACTAGGGAGACTGTGAGTTGTCAAGCCTGGAGAGTTTACTGAACAACGAGAAGAAGAAGTGAGGCTTGTTTCACAGGAAGGTTTCGGGTAGATACTAGCTCAGATAGCATCGTCCTACAGACAATGACCAAAAGGTCCAAGGATATTATGCCGTCTACAAGACGAAAAATGAAATTTGTAGAAAAAACTGGAGCAGGTGACCACAGCTAGTTTCTTAAGATCCACGAATGAGAAGTAAACCGTAGCCATCGAACAAATTTCTGTGCTGATTAATGTTTGTCGAATATATTAATGGGATAATTTATCAATTTATCAGCTTGGTGTATTGTGCATATCCCAGTTCAGGTATTTCAATGTTCCACAACGCAAAGCTCCAAGTCTAAGACCACAGAGTGTTTAGCATATAATTTACAACATAATGAAAATAAATAGTGATGTTCCACTGTAATAGAACCAGTAATCTAATGCTAATAGATTCAATCCAAAAGCTCAGAATGTGGATACTTAACTTTGTACAATATTCTCAGAATGTGATGTTCATGGTCATAAAAACAGATCCTTACACACTGAAGTGGACAATACCTGCCCTCTCATCAGTATTCCAAGTGGAACATAAAGTGTCGTAAATAATACCTAGAGTAAGTTCACAGCAAATTCTACCGAGTGAGCACCAACACAACCAGTTGGATAAGCACGATACGTTCTTAGAACGACCCTCCAGAAAGTGAGCTGAACTTGAATAAAAAGGAAGAAACTTACCTTCAGAAAGTGCAAATAGATCAGGAGAGAGTAGAGGTTCTCCAGCAACCGAGTGAGGAAGATTGACTCCCAGGCCAATGCTTTTTCTTAAGCAGAACCGTCACGAAGTTTGATCGCTGCGCCTTTATCACCCAGCTTTTTGTGATATTGCAGAATCTTGCTGAATCCCGTTCATCTATCTATGCCCCAATGTTGACACGACCTAATCTCATCGACTCTTATCGAGCAGCAGCTACGTATCTTGGGCCGAAAGTGTGGAAGCGAAGTTCCTGATGAAGATGGTCCATCAATGGGTGCATTCTGTCATTGCAGTTTGTGGCGAGTCAAAATGACAGACTGGGAGGAAAAGTTGTAGGGGTTGCGGACAATGAGAAGGTGATAACACAAGAGACAGAGGCAGAAAGTCTGAGGAGCCAGAGGTCAACTGCCCTCCACACTCAATGATGAAGTGTTCAGCCTCCAGCGGAGCAGTAAACTGTAGAGGTGTGTGCGCGAGTGGCTAAACAATGGATAAATATCCACCTGTCGGTGCAATAAAAACATGGGACGACACCGAGTAGAAGGGCGTGACCATGTCGATTCACTGTTCCGATCGAATCAACACTTATTCGCTTCCATCATCCTTAATCTCCAAGTCTCCCACCGTGGTCCCCACAGTTTGGGTGCAGTCACGCGCTTCAGTATGCTATCATACCTTCTTTTTTTTCTCCACTACCCTTTTACGATGGGTGTGATTCTTGCGTTGAAATTTCGCATACACTTCAACCGTTTTGTTGCCACATTCATCATATCGAACTGTAAATAAAGTATAGTAATTTCTTTAACAACCTAATCAAAGATGATTGAGAACTGCTTGCAAGTCCCCATGTCAGTACAACATGGATAGTTCGGATAGTAGTACATATTTCCTGTGATGCTATTGGGGCCTAACCCCATCTTCCTCCTTTCGTTTCATCCATGTGCGGGTTGATGGGTCTTCCCATCCTTTTTGCTATATATTTCTTACTTCTGTCAGTACAGCATGGAACCCTCTTTATTTTAATGCATGAGCGTGAATCAACTTTTACGATTTGGGTTGTGTTATTACGTTACATCTTCGGGATGCTCAGGAGAGCTCTTTTGTCTTGTTGAACTGCTAACTTTGAGGATTCATTGCGCACACCTTTTGCGGAAAAATCCGGCAGAGGCGTGACACACAATGGATGTCATTTGGCAATTGTTGCTGTTTTTGCTTTTTTGGTGGTAAGTGGTAATCTCTTGTAGGAACTGAGAAGATAAACTTTTTCAAACTGATGCAGCTTCCTGTCTTTTCCTCAGGCGTGGCCCCCACTACTGTGCTGTGCAGTCACGCGCTGCCCTACTTTATCATTCGCCATTGCCTGTTTTCTGAAGCCTTGAATAATGTATCATTGATGGCGCTTGGAGATGTATCTAGTCAGCTTCCCCTTCAGAATCAACACGATCATAACTCACCAGTTACGAAAAGTTGTACGCTGGATTCACCACTGTCGAAAGTGATAGTATTATTAGCTCACTTTTTGTTATCCTGTCCCAGGAAAGTATTTTTTTCCAGATATAACAAGAACTCGGTGAAAGTGAAAGTTGCACAACATATTGCTCTACAATGGCTCTGTAACTGTACAAATTTTACACAGTTACAGAGCCATCGTCGAGTTACTGTGTATGACTTTCTTATTTTTCTTTCTGATACGAAGAAAAGACCCAGGGATTAACGAGAAACAAAGGCTGGGAAGAACTCGCAAGAGTACGTGATGCTTTTGTTTGAAGGATATGTTCGAGATTCGCGTCGTGGAACAGATAATCCAAAATGTCTGGAAGTGTGCTGCTGCGGACGTATATAGACCTTCTTTTGCTGCCTTTGTCTCCAGAACGATTCTTGTGATTCACCCCGAATCTACCCACTCGCAGTCCCCTTCTCGGATCCACTTGATGGCGGAATGCATCCGAACCCCGCGCTTTCACAAAGTATGTCCCGCGATCGATCCATCGAATCATGATTCTTGAAAGATTTCCATCACACCATGTGTTTTAATTTACATCACATATCGCCCTGGCCACCCACTCCCCTCGCAATGACTCCCATAACCGGCAGCAAATTCTGGTACTTCTCATCGTGCATGATGCATTTCCCGATGAATCAGTAACCTAAGCCAGCGGAGTCAAAAGCGCTGCAGAGGACTTAGTAGTAACAATTGCAGAATCCAGTGCCGCACGATCATGTGGAACGGAAACGATTCCAAGCCCCTCCTCCTCCTAAGGCTCGGACAAAGTGTTCATGTGTTTCAACCCTAAGGATGGCGGACCTCGCAACAGTCTGCCAACATATCGGCGATAGTTGTGGTGTCATCACAGAAAGTCCCAATGCTAGCCAAAGAGTACAGGCGGAAAGTGCACCGTTCATCGATCGGGCCAAATGCGCAAATGTCAAATGTAAAATTTCCGACGAGTTTGAGTTGCATCCACTTTCCGCTTTCTCGACCGTCCACAAATCCAAAATGCACTGCTCGAAGAGATCATTGTCCTCGACTCGTGACTCGTCGGGCCGAGATGTCATAATTGTTCCACCTAGGCCATGACTTGGATTTGCTGATCAAAATAGTGGTCGGCTATTATAATCACCGGAACTATGGCAACATCTAAAATTACGCACTTTCTAAACTCCACCAACCCAAATAAAATAAAATCTCGCTTCGCACGATGGCCCGTTTTAGAAAGAGTTTTCATTTTTGAAATCCTTCAAGCTGCATAGTTCGTGCCCGCCAGTGCGCACTTTCAAGTTCGCTTCAACGTTAACTACCCCTCCGGATTAGCGGCCGCAACGGCTAAGTAGAACGCTGGCCGTCTGCGGGTTGGCCATGAGCGACTGTTTTTGACGAGAAAAAATACGTACTTTTGAGGTGTCCAAGGGCAACCGTATGTATCGTAGCATCACCACGACATTCACTACATCTGGACCATCGTCACCAAAGATACCACGCACCTCTCCTCCTTGCATTTGGAAGGAGAGTTGCAGTTACTCCGCCTGTCTGCTACAGTAGATTGCGAATTGGTTTGATGCCATACACCCACTTCCTAAAGTAGTGTGATTCACACTTTTCTCCTTCCAAGATACTTGAAAAAAACCCTGTATATTGGGAATCACTAATACGCAATCTTTGAGTTCGCACGTTAATTAGGGAGCGAAAAATCACTTTTGATAATCACATTATTTCAAGTTAGACTTCCATCTTCCCCTCACAATTACAAATATTGAGTATTTCGCTCTTTTGAAAATGCACTCAATCTCCCATTGGATTCCTCCTACTTCCCGTCACTCTTTTCTTATTTTTGGCTTGGATCCAATTAATGCAGTATTTATGCACCCTTTGTTTACCACTTTCTTTGCATGCAGATAATATAGTGAAATAAGTTGATGGATATACAAAATTTGCAAGTTATTTCAAATTCATACATATTATATGTCTGATTGCTAGCAACTGTATTTTCTACTTGACTAACACAAAATCAGATTATTGTTTTAAATCTTTCATTATGAACACTTCTATCAAAGTCATTAACATTACACATTTTGTAGTTTGCACATCCCTCCCTTGTTTCTCTAAAAAAATATTATGCTCTAACTAAAATAGTGTACTGGCTAGTAGCGCTAATGATATATTGATTTGAAAATGCTAGAAAGCGAAGTCGTGTCAAATAAATTTTTAACCATGATGAAATATATAGTTATATAATATGATTTTGCTTAGAAATTAAGCTACTTCAGGATTAAACTTAAAATAAAAAAATTTGTAGTTTGATACAAGTATATATTTTTTTGGCAAAAAATGATTTAGTACATTACCTTGGGTCTATTTTTTATAGATTTTTGCCACAAAATAATACAAAATTATAAGCATGATTTTTTTACATATCATTACTTATTAATTAAACAACATATGACCATTTCACATGTAAAGTTTTATATGAAATTAGACTGATCATTACAATTTTTCATCAAGTAAGGAATTTTATACTCGTATGGCATAACAGATATAATTAATACTGTGTTGCAAATATTCTCTAAGCAAAATTACAATTTATAACTAAAAATTTGATCATCAGTCTTTACCAAACATATTTATTATCATCCTTCAGAACTTTCATGATATCCCACATTTTAGATTTCTTTGCATTTTTTCGATTATGAATTTATAGCATTAAAATTTTCAAAGATTTTGTTAGACATGGTGCATATTATTTTAAATATTATTTTTTTAGATTAAACTTTCATTTTTTGGTTACAATGCTTATCTATTTGGTCATTTTGTTGGTGGTAAATTTTCAACCAAACATTTTCTTTGTATCTAAATTGTGAAACAAAGTTGAGAAGTATTTTTTTTTACTTGAGATAAATATTGAAATATAATATATATTCTATGTTTTTTCTAACGTCAAGTTCAAGAGTACATAGGAGTAGCCTTTTCTCTAGTTCTCTAACCTCATTTTTATCTTGGACCAATACTGTAGAAACATTGAAACGTTTTCATCCATCATCAAAGGAGCTTCCTCGATTTGTCGCAAATTTGTGTCCAAAGGAGGATAATCAATTTTTTCTAGAGTGTTTCTCTGATATATTACTTGTGCTCCTTGCTTGTATGCAGCTGGTTCTTTTTGTTTTCTGTTGAGCATTTTAAAGATTATTTTAATTCGGACAAACCACACTCAAGTTTTCATGTGTTTTTTTCTTTGTACTTTATCATTGAGAACGTTGGTTCTTTTTTTTGGCATCATTTCTAAGATTGTTTCAATCAGGACAAACCAAACTCAAGTTTTCATGTGTTTTATTTATACTTGATCATTGAGAAGTTTGTATTCCACGTATGTGGTATAACTTATGGACGCCTTTCACTTGTCAGCCTTGTCCAAGGAATCTCAATTGTCATACAGGAAGTACTCTTACGTAGTCTTATGATCATTGATATAGAAAATGATCATGCGGAACGATAGAAGCTATTCAATCACTACTACTATAATCTAACCCATGGTCTTGACTTCATCTTGTCACCACTAAAGGGCCTTATAGGCCATATTTCCGTGGACCTCATAGAATCTATAGAAGTCGATGAGCACTTCGACCTCAAAAGGAAATTCCAAGAAGTACAAAAAGAATAAATATTTCATGTAGCCAAAAAAATCTGTATTTTAAATTTCAAGATGTGTTGATAATAATTTTTTTTTGTAAATTTTTGTTTTGTTTTTTGATAATCAACTAACTTGCAACTTCTAGCTTGATTTTTCCATAAAAAATTTGTATCATCTCCGATCCAAATCATTTGTTTTATTATAAAACTCTTTGGTCTTTTTTGCGCAAAGATTCAAGTTTTCAGCATCATACCATTTTTTTGAGTACAATAGTCTTATCTTATGTCTTTTGTTGCAATTATCCATAATTGACATGCGTGAATGCTCCATGTGATGAAGATATTATTCCATTCAATTTTTATAATGCGGACTCACTACTTTATGATTTTCATTATTTTGAAGGCAAGTCAAGTGCAGATTAATACCGTTAAAATATCCTTTGGAAAAAAAAACTAAAAATTGATAGATGCATTCATGCATTTTTCAATATTTTATACTAACTATTTTCTGAAAGATATGTGTAGTATTCATATATTTCACCAATACATGGTAGCCAACTCTTTTTGAATCCATGCAAGCCAAAGTAAACTTTTGATTTTTGAACATGTGTACTAATATTTTGTCAACTCAAATGATTTATTTTATTATATGATGCATGTAACAAAGCTATTATGTATTGAGAACATAGAGTTGATTATTGATTGTCAAAAAAATTTAACACATAGGAATATTTTATCAATTCATTATAGATAATCTCTTTAAATTAATATTTATTTAAGAAAAAAATCAATTTTAATTTTTTAGAATTATGTGTAATACTATTTTATTTTTTAGTGATTTAGAGAACAATCTAGAATTTGACTGAATTATGACCTCTGGATTGACACTCATTCAAATTCACCTCCAATGGCTTTTTGGAAGCTCATCATGAATCTAGAAGGACACTTTCCACCCAAGTGATAATAACCTTACTACACCCTCCTACACAAACTATCAAATTCCAAACTTTATACTCTTGTGATAACTCTTTGAACTAAGTAATCTCACAAAGACTCAAATACCACTAAAAAAGATAGGGATCAATCATTGATATTCAAGGTACTCCAAAACAAGTCTTAAGAGGTGCTTCTCAACCTCTATATTTATATTACTTAGAATTTTTCTCTATCAATTAAAAATAATTACCATGTAACTTTCTCTTATCAAGTTTAATCAAGATAGAGATCACAACTCGTAATGGAAATGATTACATGAAAACATGTAATTGGTCTACTTGGACCTTTTAGAAACCAACTACACTCCAATTGATTTTGTTGTATCAAGTCAATTTTGCCCCTAGATTTAAGGGTCTTCACTAATTCAAACCAATAAAATACTAGTCCAAGCCAAGGAAAGTTAAGATAGCCATGTAATGCAATATGACGCTTGATTCCCACTAAAAAGAAAATAGGTTTTCTCATTATCCACTCTACTATTTGACGAATTACTCTATCTATTCCTCCAACTTAACCATAACTAACTAAACATAATCACGATTAAAATAAACTTGAATTAAATCAAATATTAAATTAAATCATATTTTATTTTTTAAGGTAAATCTTGAATCTTATATTTATCCGAAGAATAAGATTTCATTACGTCCTCAAAGTGAAAGAATCTGATCATGCATGAAACAACTTTAATTTTTCATGATTCACTTGATGAAAATATCGTCCACTCAACTTCTTCAAATTATAAATAAAGTTTCCCCACACTTTGTGAATTATGAAATGACCAAAGTGCTTTAAAAGAAACTGCTTGCTTTCCTTTTTATATTTAATGGAGTCATAAAGCATTGCCCAATCAACTTCTTTAAAAATCTCCATCTTTTTTATCCCAAGTCATTTGTCATGATACTTCTTATGCAATCGTTGAGTATGTCCACAGATACCATTGTCACAATTGTAGCCTCCTCCAACTCTAATATTTGTTGATATCTTGATTTGATAATTTATACTCCATTCAAACTCTTTAATTTCCATTGAATAGTTAAGAAGGTTGTCAATCTAGATTTAAAATTTTGATTTCTAATAACTCTCATTAGTAATCCATATGCTCCTTGATGAAACAAAACATTCTCTATGACAACGTAAGGTCCACATCTCTTCACTAGTACATTCCTCTCTCATGAACGTAAGCCTTGTGAAAATTTTTCTTCTGAGATGAAATCCCATATCATTCTACCCTAACCTGAAACTTTCATTGAACTACAGTTTGTAGTTCAATCAAATTGAACCCTTGCAAGGAAAAGAGATCTGAACCTAGATGTTTTACTCCTATTTTTACATGAATTCCTATTTCCTACTCCTAACCGTCACCTACACGGATCACTCTCTCTGAAATCTACTCTGCCCATCTAAACCGCACGATCGTACTTCTGTCTCTTGCGTAAATGCGTTGATTGCTAACTGTATTTCCTGTATATTTGCTGCGATCTTTTGTCGATGAAGAGCCATGACTTTCAATGAAATCTCATCCCAGAGCTTTATACATGTTCTTCTTGCGCTCCTTAATATCTCTCGGATTTTCCATCACTGTCACCAACTGCTCCAACCGTTGCACCTCTACAATGTCACACCGAGCAAACAAGTGATGAGCACACCTGTTGGCAAGGGTCTCCAATCTCGCTGGTGCCTCTACGGCCACCTGATTCAATCGCTGCTTCAGGTCTTGCACCGTCTCACACAGTCACAAATTCTCCTTCTCGAGGAATTTCACTTCTGCATCCCAAATACGGCAAATCTCCGCATACTCCTGCTTTGACACCTGCTTCTTCTTCTCCAACTCAGCTTTCTATTTGGATGGCTTGTCCACGTTCTTTGTTAACTGCCGAATAGTATCGGTTTGGTCATCCTTCCCAAGAGCTAGTTGATTCATCATCTGGATCAAGTTCATGTACTTGTCAACTTGGGGGTCTCATCTAGGCATATACATTGGTCCCATCTTATTTAACTCCATCAAAATCGGAATCACCACTGCCTCTAGCTTCTAGGACAACTATAATACTGAAGCTAAAGGTTCTGAAATCTCCTTTGCTACTTTCGGCTCCGGCTTCACTGCAATTATTTTCGACCAAGATGTATTGCGCAACCCAACCTCCTCTACACTTTTCCCTGCATTCAACTTCTTCTTCGTGAATTAGACGGTTTTAATTTATACGGTATGTTTAAGATCAGTCCTCCTGTGAAATTTTTTTCAACTTCTTAGCTATATTCGTAGAATCGTCTGTTCATTGTTCCTGTCTTGGTAAGATGTATATCAGTTGATGTGTTTTTCTAGTGACGGAGCTGCTTAGACGAGTGATTAGAGGACTGAATGAGTTGAAGTCTGGAAGGGATATGACTGAGTGAAGAGATTCTGTTGTGGCAATTGATCTGTAACAGAACTTATTTCAGTTTTCCATGCTTTAGTGTTACAGTAGCTGAACTATACTTATATTCGAAAATCATACATTTCGAGGGTCATACTGGAGAATTATCATACACAAAACAGAAGATCCTCAACAATCAGTACATGTTCATTTAGCTCAATTTTTTTTTCAAATACAGTTTCTTGTATTTGATCCTAAATGTAGCGTTAATGTCAGTGATAGATCTTAGCTTTCACAGAACAGAATAAGTCAGTCTATGTTTCAGCTATGGTACTGGTTTGTCGCACGTTCGCTGATCAGGGAAGGAGATTTCGATAAGATGATACAAGGTAACATTAATTGTGATGTCCTGTTTGTTGCAGAAAGTCGAGCAATTGTGAGATATATTGCAACCAACTACGAGGGCCTGAATCTGCTCGGATCAACTCCTAAAGAGAAGGCAATGGTGGATCAGTGGGTTGAAGTGGAAGGGCACAGCTTCGAGACTCCGGTTGTGAATATCCTCGTGGAATTATTCTTTGGGCCGAAGTTCTTACAGAAAGTACCAGACGTAGCGGTTACGGAAGAGAATATCACCAAGTTAGAGAAAGCTCTAGACATATATGATGCTCAGCTGGCCAAGAGCAAGTACTTGGCAGGAGACTTCTACTCCATGGCAGATCTGGTTCACGTTCCTATGTTGCACCGTTTCGTGACCAGCACTCGAAAGGAAAGTCTGGTTATTAGCCGCAAACATGTCCATGCTTGGTACGAAAATATCACTTCTCGGCCAGCTTGGAAGAAGATCGTTGAACGGTACAAGGGTGAAAACTTCATTCTTCTACCGGAGTCTTCTTCCTCTTGACACAAACTCTAAGGCTACTGCATCCGAATCCGACTCTTTGATTACTTTCGGACCTTCCAGCGTTGGCTTATTCACATCTCAAATATCCTCCTAGACCCACTGCTAGCGTCCTCATTCTCCATCTCGAAATCCAAAAGCCTAGACTCCAAACGATACAAGCACCGTTCCTTTCGTGTTAATCACTCCAAGCGTTCTTATAAATTCACCAGAAAAGAAGAGATGTACACCATAATCTTCTCATCCTCCTTTAACTTGGCAGCCATTTCTTTGACATTCTTTGCAAAGATCTCGTCCCAGTTGACCCGAATGGATCCTCCCACCAACCCTTCTACAATCCTCACCTTATGCATACTTACGTATGTAGTTCGCTGAGGTGAGAATAATTGGTTCAATATGAAGGCGATCTTTCTTCTGAATATGTCCTTGATTAGGTCAATCTTGTAAACATTCGTCCTCTTTCGCTCTCTTGGGTTAAACTATTTTCTTTCATCGAAGTTGAATCTGGTGTGCAATGCCAATCCTTCCCAATCGACACCTTCTCTATCTTCGTCATAGTTGCGGCCCAGTGCTTTGGCCCATATCTTGCATCCCACTGTTCTGGTTGTGCTTGTCTTCCTACCAAGGAAATCGTTCTTTTTCTTCTCAACTCCTCGCATAATTCCGGACAGATGTAATCCCAACACATGACAAAAAGGCACCTTCCAGTTCTCTAAGTCTTAGCAATTTTTCCAAAGTTCAATCTGCCATCAAGATGAGTGGACAAATTCTCCTCATCGGCGCCTTGAACACTATAGGTACTCTCATCATCCTTCGTCTTGACATCGAGTTTATGCTCATTTTCTCATTTTCACTGGTTCTACAAGGTCTTGGCACACAACTACACATGCCGTTTAGACTCTCTCCTGCAACTGCCCAATGCTGTGCCAACCCTAACTCACTTTTCCGCTCGTGTGATTTCTTACATTATCCATACACTTTCTAATTCATTATATTCGTAAGAATACACTTCTCATTCCCCCGAATATAACATTTTATTACAAAAACATAAAAAAATCCTATCAATCCTTCTAACCACGCCTCTACAAAATCCTCATCTAGAAATGTGTCATCCACTAGTTGATCTCCTTCCTCATTGTATGCCCAAGACATCAAATCAACATTGATGTGTTTCTTACCTGGTTTATCCTAAATGATGTTATCAAACTTTGCCAGTAACAACTTCCATCTTGCTATCCTACCCTCAACATTAGGCTTGTTGAAGATGTACTTCAAAACCTTATGATATTTAGTAATTATAAACTTTTCTCCCAAGAGATAGTGTTGAAACTTCTTGAGTAAGAAAATCATAGCTAAACTTGCCTTTCGATCACTAAATAATTTCTTTCAGCTTGCAACATTTGTCTACTAGCATAAGAAATTAGATGATCATAATTATCATCATCTAATTGACTTAGTATGCATGCCATAACAATATTTGATGCATCCGTGTAGAGAATGAAATCTTTATCCTAGTTTGGTTGGCTAAAATAGAAGCCATAACCAACGCCTTGTTAAGAAGTTTGAAAGTCACCATCCCATCTCCGTTCTTGAATGTTAGATTGTAATCCATTATCTCATTCATATAAATCGTCAAGACAAAGGCTTCGTTGGAGAAGGAAAAGATGAATCTTCAATACTATCCTACCATATCACGAATGACTCAACTTGATCAACATCACATAAAAAGGTAAGTCAAGGATGTGTTTCACCATTTTTGAATCCATCACTATACCATGCTTTGAGATGATTGTGCCATAACAACAAGTTTTCCTCGCATCCAAAAATGTATTTTTTTTTAATGAGCAAGGCCTTGACTTTCTCCAAACGTTTTTGATCAAATGATCAAAATGATCCTCTTTCTTCCATATACATAATAATCATCTATGAAATCTTATACAAACTTTCCAATAAAAGGTTCAAACATCTTGTTCATGAACTTTTGAAAAATTACGCATTACATAGACCAAAAGGCATTACCCTAAAGGCAAAAATTCTCCATGATATGGTAAAATTGGTTCTGACCATATCCTAAGAGGAAATTTGAATCTAATTTTAACCATCTCCAAAACTATATCCCTCATGACATACCACTTCCTCTAGAATCTCATCTAAGGAAAGGTAAAGGTTAATAATCCTTTTTTGTAATAGCATTCAACTTCTTGTAATCTACCCCTACAGGTAGGTTATCATTTTGCTTCTTGATTATCACAATAGGAAAAATCCATTCAGAATTCTCTACCTCATAGATGAAATTGGCCTCCTTTAGCTTATGTATCTCCTCTTTCACTAACAAAATTGTAGATGGATTTATCTGATATTGCTTTTAATGAATTACGAGCTTTTTTTTCAACTCAATGCGATGAATTTCTAGAGTTATTTGCTTTAAATCCTTGTAATTAAAGACAAAGAGATGGATATATTTGCAAAATATATCCAAAAATCTTGCCTTCTCTTCCATGATAATCTTAGAATCAAACGTGAAAGTAGAGAACCGTCAAATAATCTTTTTTTAACTCATCATCATCATTCGAGATCTTTCATCACCCTTGGTCTAGAAAGTAAATCCATACCAAAAAAATTATATTTGTACTCATCATATGAACTTTTTTCAAATGATGTCTTCTCATTGGTTGACATGTCTCTGTCAATCTTTGAAAAATTACTACTCTTCTCACTTTCATACTCCCAATAATCACTCATATGTGTATTACAGTCTGATATTTCCACTCCACTGCTTGTTAGAGGAACCTTCACTTTATCCTTCTTGGATTCTATATGAAAATAACCCTTGTGTCACCAATTAGTAGTACTCACTGTCTTCAATCAAGGTCTTTCTCACAACAAATCATACTTGGTCTCCTCAAGTATTTGAAAAGATAACAAGATTTAAACTCACATCACACTTACCACCACCTTGTCCACTACTCCAATGGGTCGTAGCTTTTGCTTGTTGGAAATTCCAATAATGATGTTGTAAGATCTTGAAGACTTCATCCTCAACTTTTTCAACAAATGTTCCCCCATGGAGTTCACAACATATCCTCTATCCACCATCACATCCAAAACATCATGTCCATTAAGACGTACTTCAATCTTTGAAGCTAAAGTTTACACCTTAGATGCAAGGACATCCATCAGTCTTACTTGGACATTTGTCATGGAAGCTTTCCTCTTTGATGTTTGCTTCTTGATCCTTTTGGAGCTTAAGCCTTTCCTCAAGTCATTTCTCAATAGAGAATTTAAAGCAATCAATTGACCATAAGTTATATTGGCTGTTTGATTCCTAACATCCTCCAGCACGTCATATTTAACTTAGATAGATGAAATAGAGAAATCATTCATTCTTAACTTCATTTTTTGGTCTTTTGATCGACTCATATCACTAGATTGAGTGCTTTGATTTGATTGATCCTTCTTGAAATCAAATCCCATGCAAATCTTGCTTTTTTATCTCATATGCAAGAATATATACTTTTGAACTCCAGAGCTCTTTCCCTTTTCAACGTATTCAATTATCCTTCGATTGACTTGCAATATGATAAGAATTATTGCGTCTAACTTCATCATGATGTCAAGGATTAGGATAATTCTTCTAAAAATGAGGACCTCCATAACTAAAATATGAAACTGTGAAATTCTTTTATGCTCGATTTCCTCTCAAAGGATAATTTTCATACCCTTTAGAATCTCCCCCCTACATTACCGTTATTCTTCTCCCACAATTATAATACTAAGATCAATAATTATTTTTGTGATAGATTTTAATTCATTCTCCAAATCTATCACTGGAGTATTTACCATTGAGAAAGCAACGAAGGTAGGATCTATCATTTTTACCACAAAAGGTGGTGTTATCTTTTTAGCTATCAAGCTAGAATCATTATCTTTTAAACTCTCCTCTATTCAATTAGCAATTCGAATACCCTCAATCTTAAAAAAGGACTTATTTGAGGCTTAAGATATCCAAAAAAATTTGTCAACATCACCATAGTTCTCACCATGATTGGCTCCATATCTACTTCATCCTTTTTTAAAACCATGGGAGAACAACTTCTCTGTTATCTCAACATATGACCTCACCTTCTCTCACTCTTTTCTTGCTTCAAGTAGATAACTTCACACATCAACTTCTCATAATTTTCATTCAGAAGAAAGTTTTTAATAAGTTTTTTTGTCAAACTTTTCCAAGTGTCTTCCTCAACATGTACTTTCTTGTACTCATTGTAACATACTCCAAGAAGTCAGCCAAAAATATAGCCCATTTGGACATCCTTTTTCCTTCTCTCATTATTTCATATACATGCTTTCTTGAAATCCTTCACAAAATCTTCTACATTATCAATCTCTCTTTCATAAAACATCAAAAGTTTTTCTATTTTTAATTATTTTTTTGGAAATTTATATGGAACTTTCTAATACAATACAAACAAAAATAAGCTTCATTCTTGACTAATTCATCAATGAAAAAATGAACAGAATTGATTGATCCATGATTATCATGACTCTATGTTCTCCTAAACACACAATGAGTCTCACACTCGTTGACATCTTCTCAATCATTAAAATTATTTTTTTTCATCTTTAGTGCAAACTTAAGTCATCTAGAGATTTTAATTTTTTGGTATCTACACTCAAATTATGTTCAAAGCTATCCACTCATGATTCCAACAAAGCTTTCACTCTACTACACTATGGGAAGTACTATCACTCCACAATTGTCACAATATGTTCCACTCTAGGATTCATGAGGAAAAGATAATCATAGATGAAGGTTTAAATTTTCCAAGATTATTCTCTCTCTCAACCTACTATCTTTGGTCCTCAAATAACAACTCACAAGCTTGTGTCGCTTCTCTTCATAATAGAAATAGCTCTCATGTTTTATCTTTGAGAAATTTTTCAATGTACTCTCTTCAAACTTCACTCTAAGCTTCCTCGTTTTTGAATCCATCAAAATAATCACATTAGACCCTTGAGCTATCTTAAACAACTAAATCCTTCAAAAAGGTTAATCTTTCATTTTTCAATGAGTTTCATGTCATTCTCACTATACATAACACTATGAAAGAATCTAAAATGTTGATCAATTTTTTAAACTTTTATAACCCTACAGGTAAATGTCATAACTTTTTTTAAAAAATTGATCTCTCAATAAAATTTGAACCTCAATGTAGATTTTGCTAAGCTAAGCTAAGTTGAAAAGTTTCAAATCTATTCATTTGGGTGTTCTAAAAATCCAACTATCCTCAAATTTCAATGTAAAGTTTAAAATCCTAATTTCACTTATGCACAAAATGATGAGCTACGTACATGCTTTTCCAAGAGCTATCTTTCAAAATCCGTCATGATACTAATATATTTCAATCACTTTATTTTATATTTTTAAAATTTTAATATATCATAAAATTATAATTTTATATATTAAATAAATATAAAAATAATTTTTTATCAAAAAATAACTTAAAAATGTATGTCATAATGTTTGTTTCTAAAATGTGTGACTTGGCATATATTTTCAGATTTAAGTGTTATTGTGGATGATAGAACTGCAACAATCAAAGTTTTTGGTTATTGCTTAAACCTTGTATTTCATACTCGCACAAAGTATTTAGTTTAATAAAATGAAGTAATCATTACTTTAAAAAATTGATACAATGAATTTATTTAATTATTGTCCCACAAAGAACAAAGTGCTAAATATTTTTTCTAAAATAATTGTGGAGAAATTGTTATCTTGTCACTTGAAGATATTTGAAGGGGATGTTAGAGTTCGAATTAGGGCTACTTGGAGGACATTTTTGAAGTTGAGCCTTTGAGAGTGTGGCTATGGTGGATAGTAGATAGTGCGAGAACCTGGAATCTTTGAAGCACAAAGTGGGCTTGACTCGACTGTAATCTCTTTTTTATGCTATGGTTGTGAGAATAGTGTCCTTGTGAACGTTTTGAGAGTAGAAAAGATTACTGTGAAAACTCAAATTGGATTTTGTGATGAGAACTATGAGTTTTTGGAGCTCTGAAGATGTTTTGACGAGTTTAGATTGATGATAGCTTCGATCTATTTGTTGTTGAGTGTGTAAGACATTGATGTAGTGAAGGCAGTGGTGGTGATCTAGAAGTAGAGTAGATTCAAAGTTTGATGTGATCAATTTTGAATTTCTATATTTTCTATTTTAGTTTGTAAATCCGAATTAAGAATTTTTGAGGGCAGAAGTGCAACTAAAAATTGATGAAGTGGGTTGATGCTTACTATTTTCTTGGGGCTATAAATCAAAATTGGCCAAAAAAGATTTAGGACATAAGTGCTCAAAGTCCAAGATTTAGTGTTTCAAAGTTTTCGGGTCAAAAATAGAAATGACATGCTATCAGATTATCATATAGTGTCCTTTTGATAATTTTTAGTCGTGGTTGGGTTGGTTTGACCTCTTTGATGGATGTTTTTGAGACGGAGTATTGTTATTTATATTTCTTGTGATTGATACACCTCCATCTTGGCTTCCTGTTTGTGCACGTTTGTTTGTGTTGATGCTTTGTTGTTTGGAGTGTTAGTGCTCATGTGTGTTGCCGATAGTGAGGCTGGATTTGTGGACCAGTCAGACTATCCATGTTTCTCCGCAGTGATACAAGACTTGCAGACCTGTAGATTAGGTGAATGCCTTTGGTGATGGCAGGTTTTAGGTTGCCCTTATGTTAGCACCTTGTGGTACCTCATGTACCTTTTGTTACAATTTCTAGTTCTAATTGGGGACCCGTTCTTGTACGATTGCAGAGTTGACACATTAGTGTCACACTGGAGTTCTGATGGATGATTATCATAAGTTCTGGCATGAACACCTTGAGGAGATTGAGTTCTGGAGACAATACTGATCTCCAAACTACACTTCTATTACTTCGAATATAGTGTGCGGTGGTGTGAATTCATCCTTTGTACCTAACACTAATGATATGGTTGGAGCTAGTCGAGTTGGGAAGAGTTTAGAGATCCTAACCTTTAACCCTATTCTAGAGTTCTTTGCACGGTTGAGGAGAAACTACCAAGGGGTGAGAACTTACAAGCTACGAGGCTTGCAAAAGTTTCAACGGAAGACTGGGGAGAGTCTTTGAGAGGTGTATACTTGAATGCCTCGGTTGATCAGTGTTACCCATGGGGTGACAGAGTCATAAGCTGTCCAATATTGATATGGGATATTGGACAGGGAGTTGAGATATAGAGTGAGAGATGCTACCTTACTACATGGTAGGATTCATCAACTTTGTCAACTCCTTCATGTTACCAGTCTACAACACAAACTCGGAGTGGTTATGGTAAACATGTGGAACGGTCTTGACCATCCAAACATAGTGGTGAAGGTGCCGCATTGAGACCATTGCCATCCTTTTCAGGTCAACAATCAGTTGTTGGGATGGTATGTTGGACATGTGGTGGACCTCATCACAAGAAGGATTACCTTCAAGGTCGAAGGATGGATCCTGTTGGATCAAAATCATATGAGCATTGTCACAAACATGGTAACAAGATGGATCAATATTTTGATCTCCATCTTGAATTATGATCAATAAGAGTTGCCAGGCAGTCCCTGGAAGAGGACGAGGAGTTCAAGGTGGCATGGATGGTGGTAGAAGACCAGTCTTTATTCAAGTATTAGACCACGAGGGTAGTCATGATGTGAACATGACATCTCAACTAGACAAGTTGGAGCAGAAGATAGCAAGTATGGCTATAGCCCAACAAAGATTAGATTCTGGAGCTGGTGCCTCTACATCATATGATAGAAATGTTCTATAGTACATGTGCGCAGCAGTACAACCATATGCAGTTGTTGTGACTCGTAGTGCAACACATACTATTGAGTCGAGAGGAGCCTTTTGGGCTAGCCGACAACTTAGACTTCCTTAGTCATTCATATTGTATGAGACATTGAATAACTCATCCATGGCTCCTAGATGACCTACTGGAGAGATGAGGGTGCAAAACCAATGTTGATGTACTTGGAGATGGAGCAAGTAGGGACCATCCATCAACATCGTATGAGGTAGCATCTAACGCAATGTTGGAGGAGGCAAAACTCTTATTCATTCTCCTATTTTCTCAGCCAAGGATTTATTGGCGTACTAGTGTCATCATCCCATATATTACGATTGGCAGCCACACTTTGCGCAAGAAAAGAAGATGTGTTGATTGCTTCTAATAGTGATAGCACTATTAGTGTTGATCCTTGGATCAAGATAGCTGCCATTCGAATGATGGAGTTACCAGAAAAATCAACATACAAACGTACCATGGTGTCACCAAGTGCGGTGATGTTGGATAAAAGGAGTGGTGTCTTCTGTTTGGTTTGACCTTCAGAAAAGGTTTATCGACCTCAATAGATGTTGTTGGATTCTAGTGCACAACCCCTTATGTTGGGTAAAGATGTATTGCTTGGTCTTGGTTTACGAAAGATCGATGTGGAGAGATGTCCATTTTAAATTCAGACATCTCTTGAAGGTTCTAGTGATGCCCCGACATTATATATCATCCGGATGGAGTTGAGTGTGCAAGTGCAACCAGTCATGTTATGGATAGCTCTACAAAGTGAGCATGTGATGTAGTTACACTTGCAGAGTCCTATGATGTTTTGGTGGATGCGGTAGTGTTATATCCGATGGGGTTGAGCCTTGATTATTTTTTTTTCAGTGAGAGGGACATCCAAAACAAGGCCCATACCATTTTTAAAACTTCACCATTGATTATTGGGAGGAGACAGCCTCTTATCGGCTAGGTTGGCAATCTAGTGAGGGCTTAGTGAGTCGATTACCTGTATGATTCATTATTGGTTCTAGCCCTCTACCAAGTGAAGTTTGGCATATGTTGCAAACTTCAATACTTGTGTTACTTGGCCATGTGAATTGTTGGAGAGCAACATGGATGCAGATGATAGTCCTTGTCCATATGACGTGATTATCATGCCAAGTCTTAGTGGAGTAGTGTCATCCACATTGGATGGATCACTAGGTACTTCAGGTATGTAGCTATGATAGATGGCAGATCAACTCATACATCAGGCTTGGAGTGAGTCTTTTGCTCCAGAGATGGAGGAGACAAAGAAAGTTATTCCCACTTCCACTATATTGTCACCTTTAGATACAACACCTTTTGCTTGGCATTATCCATAGGAGGGTATGTGTGTGTTGGATCTGTTTCGAGGTATTAGCACAGGTTTGATTGCTATTTTGTAGTTTGGCATACGAATACATTGATATTTTTATGTGGAGTGAGATGAGATTGCAAGGCGTGTGTCATTATGCCATGTGGCACAATTGGTGCGACGATATCCAAATCTTCTACCATTGTTGGTGGTTCAAGGATATCAATATGCCTTGCCGTCAAAGATTTTATTGCTGGGGATGCAAGACCTTGCTCGGCATGGCACCATACATTTGGTTATTGGTGGATGACCATGTCAGGGATACACACGGGATGGTAATGATCATGGGCTACACGATTCACGTTCTAGCATGTTTTGGGAGATGTTACGTGTGTTGCAATCTCTCTAATCACCGGTATACATTTTGGAGAATGTTCCTTTCTTGGGTGATCCACGTGCAGGAGTGATGATGATTGCACATCAGCTGTGGTCATGGATTGGACCAGCTATATTGCTGGATGCAGCGAGAGTAGGATCTCGTGCACATTGTCCGCGTCTATGGTGGACAAACCTTCTTCTAAGGGAGGTTTTATTACAAGCTTATGACGAAGTGGAGAGGCCCTAACATCTCACAGTGAAGAGTATTTTGGATGTGGATAGACACTCCAAGGCAGTGATCTATGCTGACATGTCACCCATGACAGTGGTGAACCTTGTAAGTCAGCCAAGAGCTGCATTACCCACGTTGTTGAGTTATTCAGCTTCCCATGCCTACAAAGAGAGAGGACTTGGACTTGTATGGGATTCTCACTTGCAGCTGTTGGTGGAACCCAACGCTGAAGAGAGAGAGAGAATGAACTATGAGATTTTGTATCTATAGGACCATGGTTAGCTGGTGTAGAGTTGTTTTTTTGTTTTTTTGAATAAAAATAGCGATATTTGGAGGAAGCACATTGAATATGAATATGAATGCTCGTGATAGTGCGAATATTGCCTATCACTTGGCCCCGGTGTCGCATGGACAGAGCTTTACTCTGAGAACGCCTGAGTGTCTGGCTGTAGAAGAACTCTCATCATTTCTCGTGTGAACTGACAATCACCCTCTCTTTCATCTCCTCATCTCTCCATGCCCAACTCGTTGCATCCGGTAAACTCCAGCGGAAGAGGATCATTGTAACCAACGATTAAACCATTAACTCTTAACAAAACTTCGCAAATAAGTACTTTGCAACCATTTATAACTCTCAGGAAAGTTTCACATACTCTTTGCTCCTAGATCTCTCGTTACAAATGTCGAACTATACCCTGTATCACAAGGTGATATGCAGACCCTTGCGTACTAAAACCACTATAAACTCTAATTCTTTGATCCAATTGCACTCAAATTTCACAAGAAAACGACTTATCACCCAAGCTTCAACTCTGTCAAGTTTTATTGACCAATCTTGTTGATAGCATGAGTTATGATTGTTGAACTAAATCTGTAATAGTCTGTGCAATCCTGCAATTCAGACTGTGTACACAAATTTCAAACTACTGCTTTGCATTCAAAACTCAACCGATCGTGCTGAAATTTCAATCAAATCGCAAATTTGAGTTGTAAACTCTGTGTCTATTGAATCTGATCTGTCAAAGTTTTCATAGAACACTCAAAATTCACTCAAACTCTCCAATCGGTCCAAATTTCACTCTCCCACTTCAAATCACCACACCGGAGTATCAACTTGCTCAATTGCCTTTATTCTTTAGCCAAAATCCTAGCTCTTCTTGTCAGCTCTCCAATTATATCTTCAATCCTAAAAAACCCCCTTCGAAGTCTCTCGAAACACCTCCAAACCGCAAAGAACTCGTCCAAGTGCTCTCATTGGTCTAAATTTTCCAACCAATGAGAATGAAGCCACAACGAACTTAGAGCTTTACAACTAGCCAAACACACTACTTAGCCACCATAAAGGTAATATAAGTTGTCACTAATACAAAGTCAAAATAACAACTCGAAACCGGCTAAGTATAAACGGAACAACAAAAGGGATCGGGGAGTTTATAACTTGAGTATAATACTCCTCGCCAAAATTCCTAACAATCAACTCCCTATGACTTGCCTTTGGTAGACAGTAGTGATGGACAGGGACCCATGTGTTGAAAGACGCCACTAACGGCAAGTTCAGATCCATAATGCTAATATCAAATCAAAACGTAGACTGTTAAGTCCCAAGTCGCGCCTTAGGAAACAATTGGCAAAATGAAAGGATCTGGGGAGTTTATCACAACTTCCATAAAGCTATCTCCAAAGTGATACACTAACCATGCCATAAAGTGATCACGATGTAGACACCGGATGCTTATCACAAACGGATTGGGCATCGGTATATCTGGAGGATCATACCGCCCTCTTTCCATGTCCCACGTTGGCTCCACTTCTATCGGATAAGCTCCTTAGTCAGCAACATTCTAGACCTCCCCCTTTCCTTTCGACTCCAACCATGCTTTATATCCGATAAGGTCCAAGATGATATCCCTTGGATCCTTATCTACATCCTAGCCCGAGGATGATAATCCAACTGTGGCCTCTTAACAGCCTTGCAATGAGACGTCGGCCATCTTGACCTAAAATATCATCAAAATATCACCGTCATCTCAACAGCTTTGAAGATGACACATGTCATCATCTTCTCATAGTAGCTGTGTCACAACACGACACCGGATACAAATAGGCGTTAGGAAAGGGGTCGTAAAGAACAATAAAAATTAGGGAGTGTGAGAAGGACAAGTCGCCGACACTTGATTTAACGCGCACAACATCGAAGGAAGAGTGCAGGGAATTGAAGAGCAATGGATCAAATGAACTTGACCAAGAAGCGTTCTCCGAGTAGGTCAGGAGCAAGAGAGGTTATTTGATTGCCTGCTCAACAGAATTTTGTACTCGGAGCCTCCTGACCTTTGGTGCCAAAACCTGATTGGACCAAGAGCAAATTACAGAGATATTAGAGAGCTGGGTGGAACGTTCTTAGCATGGCGATGGGACTATGTATGTCCGGAGCTATGTGAGGAAGTCCAAGCCAAGAAAGAACAAAACCCAATTAGATGGCGAGGATATCTGTATTTGTTGGATGCTATCTTGTGGGTTGAGGCACTTGGACGCAACTATAAGGAAGAGAAGAACGAGATTGATTGAGAAGGATCAGCCATGGTCACATGATTCATCTTCAATGAATCGAAATGATTTGACCCAAAGGAGCATAAGGGCACTAACGGGTACAAGATTTATCTTATCAAGGACGGTTTTAGAAGAAAGATAATGTACATATTGAATCAATTGTTCTCACCGTAGAGGACTACTTATGTTAATATGCATAAGGTGAGGATAGTAGAGGGTTTTGTGACAGGTTGGATTAAAGTCAATTGGGGAGAGATCATTGCCCACAATGTACATGCAATGGGGAAGAAGCTTCGGGCTTGCAAGAAAGGAGTGGTCTACATCTTTACGTTTCTAGCTCACATGTAGTCTAGGATGGGGTGGTTGACCCTCCAAGTGTTAGGAGTTAACTCAGGTTTTGAGTAACTAAGGTTAGTTTGACTATATTTAGTTAGACCAGGGCTAGGACTGGTACTACTATATAAGAGGACTAGCAGAAGCTCTCTGTGACACAATGAGAGTTATCCAGTAAAATGACTTTGTGTGTTCCGTGGACGTAGCCTAAGTGAGATGAACCACGTATTTCCTGTGTCGACTCTTGATTGCATGGTTTTCTTCATGTATTCCTATTTCGGACCTACAATTGATATTAGAGCTATTGGGTTGTCATGTTGAGCGATTGATAGGTTGATTGGAGCCTACGTTTGAGGGAATACCCTTTTCAAGAACACTCAATCTGGTGAAAACTCATGCGGATAGGTCCGTGATGGGGGCCTTCCTATGGGGATATTGCTTCTTCTAACCAAGCATGGAAAGAGGTGGAGTTCATGCTGGAAAACACGGTTTCCGTGGAGTAAAAATTGGTCTGAAGTGGAAAAGCGCAGCCCGGTGTCGTGTTGTGATGCGGTTACTATGAGAAGATGATGACATATGTCATCTTCAGAGTTGTTGTCATGACGGCGATACTTTAGGTTAAGGTAACAGATGGCATTGTAAGCTTGTAAAGAGTTAGGGAGATCTAGACACATCACCTTGCTGACTAAGGAGCTTATCTGATTGAAGTGGAGTCGATGTAGGACGTGGATAGGGGACAACATGATCCTCAAGATGTACCATTGTCGAGTCCATTTGTGATCAACATCCGGTGTCTTCATCGTGATCGCTTTTGGGTATACTTAGCTAGTTTCAAGTTGTCATTTTAACTCTTATTAGTGACAACTCATATTGTGTATACGATGTCTAAGTAGAGTGTTTAGGATAGTTGTAAAGCTCTAAGTTTTAATGGAGCTAATTTGGCCACACTAGAGGTCAAAATAGCATTCTCCATTGCCATTGGTCTAGGAGTATTGACCAATGAGGGCAAAAGGGCAACTTTTCGAGGTTCTTGATGATTAAACTTCTCATGAAATTTGAGAGCAATCGGAATGGTGGATTGGGATGTGTGATGGGTTTTGTACGCAGGGGGCTGCATATTGCCTTGTGATACAGTGGGTAAATCAACAATTGTGTTGAGATATCTAGAAAAGCAAAACATCGGAAACTTTCCTGAGTGATTGAAAGGGTAGTGGAGTATTTTTCTGTAAAGTTTAAGCGAGAGTTATTGGTCCTATCATCGGATATCATAGTTTTCTCCCGCTCAAGTTTTACCGATTGTAATGTGGAGTGCTAAGGAGAAGAAGAAGAGATTGACAACTCACACAAGGTTCTAGAGGGTTCTTCTACAGCAAGGCGCTCGGGCGTTCTCAGAGCAAAGAATTGTCCTGTGCGATACCAGGTCGCTAGCAATTACTCTGGTTGGGAGGTTACGAGGCGATACGTCCCACGGTGGTCTTGGAGACTCGGTTAGGCTCTGCATGATGCACATGATGGAGAACAACCAACTGTCAAGAAACGGAGGGGAGCGAGTGGGTGGAGATCATTGATAGGCGCCAACAGCAACGTTCGGGATGAAAGACGTCATCTGAAATCCAAAAGTGGTCATGAAGTTTGGGCCATTTGGGAAAGCCGCGTTGTCTCCATCGGGACTGAGACGCTGCATATTGACTTGTTTCAAAGTTCATCATATGATTCTAGGCTGTGTACGGGAATGAACTGTTTCCTCTTCTTTGTAATTGCACTTTGCACGAGAGTCTCACATATCCTACTTTGTCAAATTTTTAGGCTTTTTTTTCCACATTATCTCGAAGAGAGCACACATGCATTGGTCCCCATAAGGCAGGCGTATGGGAAGATGGCTGTGTTGTCGACCGAGGAGATATCTAAGCTCTCTCATAGTCGTGCTCACATTGTCATTGCTCGCCGTGATCACTATGCCCTACGACATATACTTGTGTTTGTGCCATGACCTGTTAAAGCTGGCGAGGTGCGCACCGAAGCGGAATGAGTGTGGATTGCATGCTCGTAGCTGCAAGCTCGGGGATCGTTAGGTGAAATTTATAGTTGTGTGGCAGTAGTTGTGTATGTAGTTGGGAAGTATGAGTTTTTTGTAATGGGAAAGTCTACACCCCATGTGTAGCGGATATATTTTGACCTAGGATAAATTTCTTTTATTCTCACATGAGTGGAAAGTAGTCAAGTTTGGAGGTTCCATTTGACAATCGAATGACACAAGGGACGAGTTCAGGGGCTAGACGGAACGAGATGGCAGTCATGAAGGCAGGAGGAGCCGGATTTGACATTGTCAAATATGATGGACATGGTGACTATCTTTTGTGGGAGAGGCAAGTCGAAGGCAAGTCGAAGGCATCTGGTTTAGGCAAGTCATTGAGGCATAAACCCTCTACATTCAATGATAAATATTGGAAAGAGCTTCAGGAGCAAGCAGTGAGTATTGTTATACTCCATTTACAACCTTCAGTTCTGAAGCAAGTTGATGAGTATGACAATTATACTTTATTGTTTAAGGCTCTTCAGCGACGGTTTCATCCCAAAGAGTTATCAAAAAGGTTGTACACCTCCTTGAAATTGATGAGCTTCAAGATGAAAGATTTAGGTACGAAGATACAAGATCACATTGATGCCTTTGGTTACCTTGTTATTGATCTTCAGAATCTTGGAGAGGAGATAACTGATGAGAGGAAGGCCCTTCATCTGTTAAGTTCATTACATGCTTCATATCAGTCATTGTCATGAGTGTTGCTCCATCGTGATAGACAAACAATCACTTACAATAAGTTTGTAAGTGCTCTATTGACTGATGATCTACATCAGAAGATGATGATGCCCTCTATTCCATCCTCTTCATCTGGTACGGCATTGAATGTGACTCGTGGACGATCACAATCACGGAATGACAAGGATGGGAAGAAGTTTGGATCTAGAGGTAGATCCATGTCTAGGGGTAAATCCCAAGACAAAAAGACGGTGGTCTATTGGAAATGTGGCAAAAGTGGTCACTTTAAGAAGGACTGTCGTGTGCAGACCAAGACTAATGATCCTCCTTTGGCCAATGTGGCTCAAGATTTTGATGAGGAGGATGACTTGCTCGAAGATGGACTATGAAGTTAGAGGTGTGCCCTATGGAACTCACAAAAGGGCGTTGGTGATGTATGGATTCTAGATAGTGTTTGTTCTTATCACATTTGTTATATTAGAGAGTTTTTTCATACTTTCTTAGTATCAAACGGGTTAGTTCTTATGGGAAATGATCAACCATGTAGGATTGAAGGTGTTGGATCTGTCTAGATTCACATGTTTGATGGAGTCAAACGTAGATTGACTCACGTCAGGTTTATACCTGAAATGAAAAAAAATCTTATCTCTCTTGGAATGTTAGATTCAAAAGGCCTTGAGAGGAGTTCTAAACAAGGAGTACTTGAGGTGACAGTAGGTGATAAGATTATCTTAAGAGGACACAATCATAGAAATTTGTATGTGCTAGAGGGCAATACTATTTGTGGTGAAGTCAATCTTACCAGATCTCGGCCTGAGATGGCTCATGTTTGGCATTCTAGAATGAGACACATGAGTAACATGTACTTGACCTTCCTTTGTGATAGGGGCTTGTTACCTAGTTTAGGTAAAGTTGACATGAAATTTTGTGAGCATTGTGTTATGGGCAAGCAACATAGAAAAGCCTTTGATGTTGCAACTCATAGTTCCAAAGAGTTACTTGAGTATGTACATAGTGACGTGTGGGGACCCTCTCCTAAAGTCTCACAATCTGGAAAGTGGTACTATGTATCATTTATTGATGATTACTCAAGATTTGTGTGGGTCTATTTCTCACACAAAAGTATGAAGTCTTTGCAACTTTCAAAAGTTGGAAAGCCCAAGTTGAGACTCAGATTGGTCATAAGGTGAGATTTCTACATTCGGATAATGGCGGGAAGTATACTCCTGAGGAGTTTAGGAGTTATTCATAATATTTGTTAAAAAATATTATGAAAAAAATTAACACTACATGAAATTTAATATAAATTATTAATATTTCTACGTAAAAAAGATAATATCATATTTTTTTCTAATCAAGATAATAAATGAAATACAAGAGATAATTCTCATTCAATTTTCAACTTTTTTTAAATATATATTTATATAATTTGATTTTAATTTAATTAGCCATTTGGTTAGAACATCACAAGTATTTCAATTTTGAAGCTAAATAAACTAAAAAAATTTGCTCCATTTGTTTGACTCCACATAAGAAGAATATGATTTTTTGCATACCAGAATTATAAATCATATATTGATTTGTACTTAGGGTTATTTTTTATTATACATAATCATATTTTTGACTATTTTCAATACAATAAAATTTTCAGGGGTGCAACCTTAGCATTTTCTACCACAACATACACTCAATTGTATAATATACACAATCTAATCTAAAATTTATAGTATGCTATTATATATTGACTTGTTTATAAAATATATATATATATATATTTGATAATAACTTGATTGAAGTCATATATATAACCATACTAACCAATTGAGTACCCAAAATGACAACCAATATGATAATAATGTCACACCACAACAATATCAATGATCGGTCCATGAATATATCTAGCAATATTTAGACCTCATATTTCTCATTTTTTCAAATAAAAAATGATCATTTGCATGAAAGTTATCAAATTTACATATTATAATTATTGATTTTTTAAGTAAAATGTTGGGACAAAACAATCAAAATATACATGACTCATCTAATGACTTATAGATGAAGAGTAAAATATGAATGATCTTATAGTTATCACATCATGGACAAAATTCAATGTACATAAGGACCCTATCACTCCACTTAATAATTATTATTCACAAACAAAGACGATAAAAAAATATGTACCTACATACACATCAAGCCCATTGTCATGCACATACATATTGCATCACAACATACATCGCTATCACATCAAAGATCACAATACATAGATTGTCATACACCAACACAAGTGTATCATAATTAATCTTTTCTACTCTCAAAATGTCCACAAGAACACTACACTCATAACCATAGCATAAAAGAAAGATTACAGTCGAGTCAAACCCACTTTGTGCTTCAAAGACTCTAGATCCTTGCACTAGCTACTATCCACCATAGCCACACTCTCAAAGGATCAACTTTGAAAACAGCCCTCCAAGTAGCCCTAATTCGAACTCTACCCCTTGAACCCTAGGTCTCCTTATGGCGCTATCGGCCCTAACGGCAGTTCTAATACGAACGGCACTAACTATATAATTGGCTCTAATTGTTGTATCTGCTCCTGCGTAGGTGCACCAACTTAACTAGAGATACCACTACATAAGTCATGATAGTTGTCATGCACATACATAACGCATCACAACATACATTGCTGTCACATCAAACATCACAATACATAGATCATCATACACCAACACAAGTATACCACAATCTCCCCCCTAACTGGCGGTTAGGTCTCTCTAACACCAAGTATCCATCTAGTCCATAACATGATATGTCCTCCGTGGGGCTAAGATCAGAAGGTTGGGTGCTACAATGCCCCATCGTTAGCCACATATCTATAATCCATACCATGTAACGGTCAAACCTGATTGCCTGCTAATCGCATCTAAGATATCTCCACCACCCATTGGACATTGCATTGAGAGGAGATCTCAAACATGAAATATGTCATCTTCTCAAACAAGAATCACAAATCAACATACTGGTTGCTCCATTAGTTGATCCATATAACAGACATCTCAAGACTGCACACACAACTTCCAGGCTTGGATCCATAGTACCATCAATGTTTGGAAGGTGACATGACGCACAATTACACACATGATCCTTCCAAATCACACCATCACGACCTCTAATATCAAAACTCTAGAAGGTAAAACCTCATGTACTCATAGAATCGTGCGACCAGCCGTAACATCCAATGTGGTTGATGCACTTTATTGCAAGTAAATATAATCATTAACATGAAATCTGCGAATTGAAGGCCGATATCCATGATAGGCCGATTTCGGATGGTAGCATAACACAAAGTATCTTTATATTGAGCAATAGCTAGGTTTTCAAATGCCATGGGCATTACCGTACGGAAGAGTTCTGCCCTTTGAGAACACACCCTAACCCAAACATCATGGTTATCCAAATCCAAAACTTCAGCTAACTTTCAACGAATAGCTGCAGGTAAGTCTGGATCTCTACCATGTTATAAAAAATATGATGAAAATGATGCTAGAGATGCTTGCCAGCTAAATCAATAACCCATGGCCAATCATGGTAGCTAGATGTCATAGTCTCCCATATGACCTTTCTCCAAGCCAAACTTTCTTAGTCCTCTCTTCACCGTCTAAACAACTCTCTCTGCTAGACCATCAACTTGGGGATAATCTCTTGAGATGGTATAATGAGCGATCAACGCTGGATCACACAAAACTTGAAACTCGTCCAAAATCTCAGTACCTTAATCAGTCAACACTTCTGCTGGTGCATCAAATTGGCTAAGCATCTGTAACAACAAGGTTGCACAAAGGATTGCCGAAGTTAGTGTAAATTCAGTTCATTCCCATGAGATTGAAGGGGTAGTTTGCATTTAGAAGTGAACTTGTGAGTTTACTCATCTTTCTCTGACTCTAGATAGTCATGGTCCAAAGAGGGTTGCCGAATATAACACCAACAATGCACAATTCGACCAAACACACACACACATCAAACATCCACCAGAATCCAATTGCACTTTGGATTGAGGAAATTCCAGAAATATACTCATGAGAAGATCAATTTAGTCTATTACAATATGGAATCGAGGCAGTAAGCTCATTGAAGTTCTACGGATCCTGTTGTATAGCTTCACGAGTAATTAATCAAGTCTAGACCAATCGAATTCATTAATACTCAGCTCCACAAGCTTCCGTTCTAGCTTGACTGCACTCATGGTTCAACAGTGAACTCTTGCAACAGAAGAAGATGAATCTTCCACACTAGTGCTACTAGTATAAAGAAAGTCTAACAGCTATTCCTAACTACTCCTACACCGATCTCCGACTCCTAGTTCTCCGGGCAAAATTCGGGTTCTTGATATGACGATTCTAACCTCCACGCTAAAGCATCAACGCTCACTTGTAATTCCTGGATGTCTTGTGCAATCTTTTGCCTCTGAATATGAAGGTATTCATGGCATTTGTGACCCATGGTTTTATACATCTTCTTCCTTCTTGACTTTGAATCGGCAGGAGAGTTTTTAACAACCTCCTGGATGCGCTCCAACCGCATGATCTCTTCATCATCACACCTTGCAAGAAGGTCATTTGAGCATTTACTTGCTAACTCCTCTAACTTGCCATGCCACTTGACATCCATTTCTCAAAGTTTCCGCTTCACCTTCAGCAATTTCCATCACAATTCTTCAAGTTTCGTCTCAGTGAATGTGATGTCTCTTATCCTTGCTCTGCAAACTTCCTAGTACGCCAACTTCAGCTACTGACTTTCCTTCTCTATCAAGGATTTTTGCTTCTCTAACCGTTTGACTGACTCGGCTAGTAGATAATTCACTTGCGTCTGATCTTCCTTCTCCTGAGCAACATTGTTCATAGCACGGATTACCTCCATGTAGCCATCTTCTTGGGGATTCCAGCCTTGGATATAGCTTGGCCCCAACAGATTAAGTTCTATGAATACTAGTATCGCCACACTCTTGATCTTCTACTTTGTTTCAGCTTCCTCTTCTTCGGAGCAGGTTCCTTGGCCACTTCTGCACTAGCAATTCACCTTATTTGGATCTTTGTCGAATCACTTCAGGCCACTACAGACGCCTCTATTTCACAAATAATATTCTCCAATTTGCCCAAAGATGTGTCACCTCTTGTTCAAACCCTCTTTGATTAAGACGTCCTAGATCCAACGGAGCTTAGACTCGATGTTGACTCACTACTCGCACCTTCTTGTTGAGTCTTTGCTACGAATTTTTCCACTCCGAGCTGATACATCTTCCGCTCTAGAGGAGTCAACTATCCCATCCTAAAATACAAGTGAACCAGAAATGAAGAAATGTAACCACTCCTTTCTCTCCAGCTTGAAGCTTCTCCCCCATCGCTTGTACATTGTGGACGAAGATCTCTCCTCAATTGAGTTTAATCGAACCTGTCACAAAACCCTCTACTATCCTCATTTTATGCATACTAACATAGGTTGTCCACTCTGGTGAGAATAATTGATTTAATGTGTACATTATCTTCCTTTTGAACCTACCTTTAATGAGATCGATCTTGTATCCATTCATGTCTTTATGCTCCTTCGGGTTGAACTATTTGTATTCATCAAAGTTAAACCTCGTGACCACCGCTAAGCCTTTCCAATGAATTCCGTCCTTCTTCTTATAGTCGCGCCATAGCGCTTCAGTCCGCAAGATAGCATCCCAAGAATCCGGATATCCTCGCCATCCAATTTGCTCCCGATCTTTCTTGGTTTGGACTTCCTCAAATAGCTCCAGACACACATAGTCCCATCGCCATGCTAAGAACGTCCCACCCAATTCTCTCAATCTCTATAATTTTCTTGTGGCCCAATCAGATTGCGACATTAGAGGTCTATATGCTTAGAGTGCAAGCTTCTGCTGAGCGGATAATCGAATGGCCTCTCGCGCTCTTGATCGGCTCGTAAACCGCTACTTGGTTGAGTGCGTTCAATCCACAACTCTTTAATTTCCCGCACTTTGGCTTTGATGCTACGCACATCAAATAAAAAATGTCGGTGTCCTGCCCTTCTAACTCCCTCTAATTTCTACTATTCCTTACGCTGTTGTGTTGTGACACGGCTACTATGAGAAGATGATGACATGTGTCATCTTCATAGCTATTGTTATGACGATGATATTTTAGGTCAGATGACCGAAGGTTCATTGTAAGGTTATTAAGAGCCCATGATTGGATTGACTTCATAGGGTCAGGATGCGGATAAGGCTACAAGAGATATTATCTTGGACCTTATCAGATATAAAGCGTGGTCAGGGTGGCAAGGAAATGGATGAGGTCTAGAACATCGCTTTGCATACTAAGGAGTTTATCCGATCGAAGTGTAGTCGATGTGGGACATGGATAGATGACAACATGATCCTCCAGATATACCGATGCTGAATTCATTTGTGATCAACATCTGGTGTTTACATCGTGATCACTTTTGGACGTGTTTTGTATAACACTTTGGAGATAACTTTATGCAACAAATGATAAACTCTCTAGAACCGATTATTCTCGCAATTGACGATGCTATTTGGGACTTAATAGTATACTTTTTGATTTGATATACGAGTTATGGATCTGAACTTGCCAGGAGTGGTGCCTTTCAACACATCGGTTCCAATCCATCACTATAGTTAGGAATTTTGGTGAGGAGTATTATTCTCAAGTTATAAACTCCCCGGTCTCTTTTGTAGTTCCGTTCATACTTAGTCAGTTTCGAGTTGTTGTTTTGACTCTTTATTAGTGATAACTCATATTATTTATATGATGTCTAAGTAGTGTGTTAAGGATAGTTGTAAAGCTCTAAGTTATTATGTGGCTAATTTGGCTCCACTAGAGGTCAAAATGACACTCTTGATTCTCATTGGTCTTGAAATTTGGACCAATGAGAACACTTGGTCGAGTTTTTTGGGATTTTGAGGAGTTTTGGAAGCCTTCAAAGAGGAGATTGGAGGTTAATTTGGAAAACTGAAGGGGAGAGCTACGATGTGGGCTCAAGAATGAAGACAATTGAACAAATTGTCACTCCAATGTGGTGATTTGAAGTTAGAGAGTGAAATTCGGACCATATATACGGTTTGGGTCAATTCTGATTATTTTATGAGGGTTTTGACAGATCAGGTTTAATAGAGATGTAGTTTACAATTGGATTTGTGTTTTGATTGAATTTCTAACCCGATTCAATGAGTTTTGAGTGCGAAGTGATAGTTTGAAATTTGTATATACAGTATGAGTTGCAGGATTGAACTGACTGTCACGAAGTTAGTTCGATGATCATATCTTTTGCTATCAAGAGGCTTGATCAATAAACTTGAGAGAGTTGAAGCTTGGATACTAAGTAACATTCTCATGAAATTAGAGAGCAATTGGAGTGAAGGATTGAGATTTGTGATGGTTTTAGTACACAGGGATCTGCATATTGTCCTCTGATACAATGTTTAGTCCGACATTTGTGCCGAGAAGATCTAGAATAGAGAAGCATATGAAAATTTTCCAAGAATAAGAAAAGGTTGCAAAGCAATTATCTGAGAAGTTTGGGCGAGAGTTAATGGTCTCATTATTGAATACCATCATCTTCTTTCGCTAGAGTTTAACGGCTACAATGAATTCGAATGTGGAGTGGTGATGAGGAGAAAAAGAGAGTACCGACTCACATGAGGGCCAGGAAAGTTCTTCTATAGCCAGACACTTAGGCGTTCCCAGAGTAAAGAAATGTCCATGCGACACCGTTGTCGCATGGACATTGATAAGAGAAATTTATATGGTGATTAGTTATAGAACTAGGGTAAGATTCTAAGTAGTATAAATAGAGAGGTTGAGAAGCACCTTTCAAGTTAGTTTTGGGAAAAGTTGGTTTAGTGACTTAGTTTTGGAGAGATCTTGTTTTGGGAAGCTTGGTTCTTGGAGAAGTCATGTTTGGGGTGGAGCCTTGTTTCAATGAGATTTTGATCACCAAAGTATCCCTTCCTTTTGAGTGATATCTTACTCTTTGTAAGAATTTCCATCATATGATGAGCTTCCAAAAAGCCATCGGAGGTAAACTTGAGTGAGAATCAGCCCGGAGGTCATCGGTCCAAAGAGTATCACTGAATATGTCACTCATAGTGCACAATTCAATCAAATACACACACACCAAACATCCACAAGAATCCAATTATGCTTCGAATTGAGGAAATTCTATAATTTAATGATGGGAAGGTCAATCTACTCTATAATAAGATGGAATTGAGGCGGTGAACTTAGTGAAGTTCTATTGATCTTATCGATTCTCAATAGCTTGTGGATGAATACTCAGATAGCTTCAAGTAATTCTTCTAGTCTATGCTAATCAAATTCGATGATACTCAGCTCCACAAGCTCCCGTTCTACCCTGATTATATTCGTAGTTCAACAATGAACTCTTGCAACAGAAGAAGATGAACCTTCCATTCTAGTGATGCTCCTATTTATAGAAAGAATATCTAACTTCTAAGGCTAACTAATGTACACTAAACCTCTGACTTCTTTTTTCTCTGACACAATCATTGCATGATGATTCTAATCTTCACGTGAAAGCATCAACGCTCATTTGCAACTCCCGGATGTCCTCTGCAATCTCCCGCCAGTGAATCTGAAGTGACTCCTGACATTCACGAACCATGGCTTTATACATCTCTTTTCTTCTTGCCTAAATGTCCGGAGAATTCATAACCTCCCTAATGCGCTCCAATCACTGGATCTCTTCATCATCATACCGCGCAAGAAAATTGTCTGAGCATTTACTAGCAAGCATTTACTTGCTAATGCCTCTAAACTAAAAGGTCGCTCAACATCCACTTCTCAAAAGTTACCGCTTTGCCTTCAGTAGTTACCGTCATAATTCCTCAACTTCTATCTCGGCAAATATGACATCACCTCTCCTTGCCCTACAAACTTCTTTATACGCCAACTTTAGTTGCTGACTTTCCTTCTCCATCAAGAATTTCTGTTTCTCCAACCACTTCAATGACTCAGCCAACCAAATCACTTTTGCCTGATCTTCCTCCCCCTACACTTCATAGTTCATAGCATAGATCACTTCCATATACCCATACTCTTGGAATTTCTAGCCTTGGATACATCAAGACCCTAGTTCGTTCAACTCCATGAAAACCGGTATTGCCACAGTCTTGATTTTATGTGTCAACTTTAGGTAAGAAGAAATTGTCTCCCCATCAATCTTAGAAGCTTTCATCTTTGACCTTGAATTGTTTGGGGTAGGACTCAGCAAATGCGCTATTTGTTTCAGTTTCCTCTTCTTTGGAGTTGGGTCTTTGGCCACTTCTAGACTAGGACTTTGATTCCTACTCGGGCTTGCCGAATCACTTTGATCTTCTACAAACGCCTCAATCTTCCCAATAACATTCTCCATTTCCCCCAAAGATCCGTCATCTCTCGTTTGAACCTTCTTTGGCTGCGACAACCCCGACCCCTTGGAGCCCAGACCTGGCGTAGTTCTGCTACTCGTTCCTTCCTGTTGAGATCTTGCTACAAATTCCTCCAAACCTAGTTGATATTTCTTTCGATCTTGATGTAGGTCCGAAACATGAATACACAAAGAAAACCATGCAATCAAGAGTTGACACAAGAAATACGTGGTTCATCTCACTGAGGCTACGTCCACATAACACACAGAGTCATTTTACTGAATAACCCTCATTATGTCACAGAGAGCTTCTCCTAGCCCTCTTATATAGTAGTACCAGCCATAACCCTAGTCTTACTAAATATAATCAAACTAACGAGAGTTACTCAAGACCTGAGTTAACTCCTAACAATCTCCCCCTTGACTCATGTCTTGGGGTCTCTAACTCTTGTTATCCATATACATACTCTGCGGAAAGTCCTAGAAGGAAACCTGAAGCATAGGCCCTCTTGTAAACAAGGATTAACTAGAACTAAGTCGTAGCCTGACTAGGAAGGAGTAAAACATATACAAGAATCAAACAATTACTAGAGATACTCTTCTAATGCTCCTTATGCAAAACGTGCATAGTAGCACAATGACTCCTGAAACTCTCTAAAGGAATAACTTTGGTCAAAACATTAGCTGGATTGAGTTTACCGTCAATCTTGACTAGCTCAACCTTCCTATCAGAAACTGCATCTCTGATAAAATGGTATCTGATGTTGATGTGCTTCATCCTGCTATCCATCACTTGATTTTCTGCAAGATGTAAGACACTCTAACTATCACAATGGAGATTTATAACATCCTGTTTCAATCCCATCTCAGAGATAAGTCTATTCAACCAAATAGCCTCCATTGTTGCTTCCGCTACAGCTACATATTCGGCTTCCGTAGTTGACTGAGCTATACACTTCTGCAAGGTAGATCTCCAACTAATGCATCCACCTCCAAGTGTAAACACATACCCAGTTGTAAACTTCCTCTTGTACATATCTTGTCTATAGTTAGCATCAATGTAACCCAACAAGGATTTGGCATTGTCCAATAAACCATCAAACAAAAGACCATAATCCTTAGTACTCTTGAGGTACCTGAGAATCCACAGCTTCCCAATGCACCTTCCCTGGATTTGGCATGTAACTACTCACCTTGCCCATAGCTAGATTAATATCATGTCTAGTGCACACCATCAAATACATGAGGCTACCCACTGCCTTATCATAGGGAATTGACAACATCTTTCCTCTCTCAGTTGCATCAATTGGACATTGAGATACTGAGAGCTTAAAATATGCCGCTAAAGAAGTCCACACTCCTTCAGAGTTTGCCATGTTAAACCTGTCAAGCACATGTTGAATATACTTATCTTGACTTAACCATAGCTTCCTCTTCTTCAAATCCCTCTGAACATCCATACCCAATATCCTCTTGGACTTACCCAAATCCTTCATCTTGAATGCAGATTTCAATTGCCTCTTGCATCTATCAATGTCAGATTGTTCCTTTGCCAAAATGAGCATGTCATCCACATAGAGTACTAGAATAATGAGGCTAAAGATCTCATTATTTATTTTCTGCATGCAAACACATGGATCAAAAACATTCCATGAAAATCCTTGTGCTTTCATGAACTCATCAAACCTTGCATTCCATTGCCTATGAGCTTGCTTTAATCCATATAGAGATTTGAGCAATCTACAAATTAACTTCTCCTGACCTTTCTTCTCATAGCCAGTAGGTTGTCTCATGTAGATTTCTTCCTCCAAAGATCCATATAGAAAAGCCGTGACAACATCCATCTAATCCATAACTAGACCAAATATCGCAGCAAGTGCACATACCAGACAAATTGTAGCATACTTTGCTACATATGAGAAGACTTCGTTATACCCCACACCTTTTTTTTGTGTGAAGCCCTTAGCCACCAACCTAGCTTTGGAGATCCTCTTCTCTTCATCTGCTGGATTATCCTTCAACTTATACACCCATTTGCTATCAACCAAAGGTTGATCCTTTGGAATCTTCACCAGCTCCCAAATCTTGTTCTCAACAATCGATTGCATCTCACGTTCCATAGAAGTATCCCACTCAAGCTTATTGATAGAGGCTTGAGCTTCTCTATATGAACAAGGTTCTCCTTCTTCCAAGATCAACGCATTGCCATCATCATTCTCAAATTCAATATCATGATCCTCAAGAATAGATGAATCAACCCATGTTCCATACCTTTTGGGAGCTCTACTAATCCGATTTGATGATCTCATAGTAGATGGTCTTGGATTGATAATATAATTAATCTTTTTGATATAAAAATTATTTTTTCACTATATGCATCAAATGTCATAACTCCATTTTCATTAATCATGATGATTGAATGAAGCATTTTGAACAAAAAATTTTGAGTTCTCACAAGGTATGAAATTTTTTTCAAGAGCCATTTGTATATTGAGGAGTATTGTTCAAAAGCTTACCATGAGAGTTGAAAGTGGATACAAAGATTAAATGATTTGAATGTATTTGTATATGATTATGATGAATTGAATAGAAAAATATGAAATTAATGTAATATAATATATATAAAAATATTATCTTAAAATAAAATAATAACACGTTTAAATAATCATATTACTCACAACGTGAGTTTCATATTGAAATAAAATTTAAATTTAATTTGATGAATTTTTTATTATTAATAAATAAAAAATATGTTTGTAATTAATTATCATTGGAAACATGTAATAAAAAAGAGAGTGATGTGCTTTTTTCTGCAATTCAATGATGTGTGTTCTCATAATGAAAACTTTTTATTTCAACAACAATAGATTTTTTTGCAAACTTCTAGATTTATGATTTTGGATATAATATTATATATATTTTTATATACAATTATTTTTCGCACATCAATTTTTTACATTGGTTATGTTTTGATGTATAATGATACTTGTTGTTAAGTTATAAATACTAATACCAAAGAGATCAAGATGCATGATTGACATTATTTATGATTACAAAAATATTTGATTTTCTTGGTATAACTAGATTTTATCAATAACCTAAATGAAATCAAAAATAAAATAGCAAAATTTTGCAAAGTAACTCTTTTATTAATAAAAAAAGAAGAAGGTTAAAACTCCTCACAACTTACTTAGAAATATAAATTGAAGTAAAATTTATGCATCCATTCATACTGAATATTGTATTGAAAAAACTGAATTATTGCATATGAGATTAGTATATTTCATAAATGTCACCAAATTAATGGCCAAAAAAAAAATTTATATGTGAAAATAAAATTCAATTTTTTATTTTCATTGTAACCGTATAACGGTTGTTGGATAGTGGATCCTTTGTATTCCAAGTGCGTGTGAAGAATGGATGCTTAATGTATCTGAAGGTTTGTTTCATCCCCATTATAGGCTTTATCCTTGGGTTGGCCATATAATTAGATAGCATACTAGTGACATAATATGATAGATAGGTTTTTGTGTGCAAACACCTAGCTACTTCATAAATTATCCTATGTTCTGATAAGGGTATCTGGCGCATTCCGCTTTCTCCTCATTTGCAGGTTTGTCCTCCTCTCTCAGGTGATCCCCAGGAGATAAACGGGTAAGATCTGGTTTGCAATCATGCTTGTTAATATCAAACAGCTTTTGAGTCAGATAAAGAGATTGAGATAGCTTTTGATTCATAATGCTCCAGCAGATCTGAATGTTAAGACAATGATGAGATGCTCCAGTGTCAAGTAAATGAAAACAAGTAGTCAACTTACTCTTGAAAAATCTCATCATGTCCATGGTGGTACTAGCAATGATGGTGTCAACCACAAATAGAGCAAGTATGACAAATTTATATTTCTTGTGGAGATAATAAAGATTTTCATCAAAAGTGGATTTTGCACATCGAAGAGATAGCAAAGATCCATCGATGATGAAGTAGCATTTTCTGGATGATTGTTTAAGTCCATGTAAGGTCTTGGAGAATTTGCCCACCTGTATTCTTTTAAGTGTGGTAACTATTTTATGTATATATATATATATATATATATGATGTCTTACTTCAATATACCTTTGAAAAAGTTGTCTTGACATCTATATGATAGATACGCAAGTTGTATTGAGCACATATAGCATGTATAAGTCTGACTGATTGAACATTTATCATCGATGAGAATGAATTCGTGTAGTCGAGTCCGAAGAGGGCACAAGCTACCAACATGGGGTTGTATCTTGCAATCGATTCATTACGAATTAACTAGAGTCGAAAAGTCCATTTACAAGTGATGTTTTTCTGTTGACTGATAGGTACCCAAAAATTGATCTCTTATTATCTCGGCTATGTGGTGAGGCTAAAGTTGCTTGATAGCTTGACGGTTTTATTTCCACCGGTTGATGTATTGCCACCATACCTCCTCTCATACGTTTCCATTTAGTGTTGTTGAATCTGAAAAGAATGAGTCCTAGTTCTTGGGAAGACTATGTTGAGGGGGTCGTGAAATTCTGTTTGACCGGTGCAATGGTAGCGCCGTTGCAATGGATGTAGGAGGGTAAATAACTTTGTCACTTTGTCACTATTGTGTATCAGTGAACGTTCTCCTTGCTTTTCTGTTGTGGTTGGTCTAGATCGATGTGATATGTTAATGTCACATATTGAAACCATAGTTGTTTGACCAGTGAGTGAGAGGTGAAAGGCACCTGAGTTCTACCAGCTACCTCTCTTCTTGATCTTGGTGATTGGTTGGAGGAACAACATGCCAGGAAAGGCCAAAGGAGGCCTGAGAATGGGGGGCAAGTTTGCTCCCTTCAAAATTGCTGCTTAGGACCTCATTTTCCATTTTGCTCTATATGTTTGTCTTCCGGGAGGCTCTTTGGCTTTTCTTGCTCAATCCATGAGCCGTCGTGGATTTAATTTATGGGCTGGGAAAGGCAGATATGCGATGAGAGAATTAAAATTGTTGTGCAGCTCTTGAGAATCCCTGAATTAGCTAATTTCAACTTTCTAGCACATAAGCTGTGTTTTCATTGTTCTAAAGAGAGTACTAGTTGATGTAATCCATAGGAGATCAACCACGTTAGGTGATGCTTCTTCGGATGCTCTGTTGTTTGTAGACCTTTTGACTTGGATAGTTCATATATCTTAGGTGAGGTGATGTAGTACATATTTCCCACTGTGATACTATTGGGGCCTAGCCCCATGTTACCGGTTTGGTTCCATCCTTGTATGATTTGATCGGGTATTCCCATCCCTTTTGTTATTATACTTTCTGGGGGTTTTCTTCTAAAAATAAAATAAATAAATAAAAAATAAAAGTGGAGGAAAGTTGTGATTCAATTACATCTATCAACCCTCATACTTAACTATACTGCGAGCAGAGGTTCACACACTGCTTGCTAATGTTGTTGCAAGGATTCTAATCATCCACAAAATAAGAATTCAGTTCTGAATTAAATGAAATGAATTCATTAGACATTACCTTTCATACACTCATAGCATCTTGAACTTCAATTCTAATGCGTGACTATCTTAGATATTAACAGGATGGCTATGATGCCTTCTGCTGTTCTACTTTTTGACTCCAACCAACCACCACCACACAAAATTATCTCATATATTAAGTGCTAGAATACTTAGTCTTTGAAGTTACAAAACTATATTTTGACGCATGAAACATCTTGAACAACAAACTGGGAATGCGGAGGAGAAACTCAGCACTTTCAAACTATTTTTCAGCGAAATCATTTCGCGGATATTGCGTAACAAGGTAGTTTAGATAATATGCTGTCATTGGTTTTTTCTGGAAACTATAACAACTTGCTTTATTGAAACATTTTGATTGAATCTTTGAAATTATTTTTTTTAACGTTATTATATTTGATTAAATTAAAATTATTTTTCTTGAATACAATATCAATAACTTCAGAATATTTTGCAAATTTTAAATTTTGCTCAAGCCTTAATATCTATCTTATGAAAAATCAAAAATAGAGATGGAAAACTACAAAAGAGTTAGTATGTAATACAAAACAGATTTTCATGATTATAATTTCATCTTATGTTATATTTATCCAATAGAAAACTGTGATATTATGGCAGAAAATATTATTGTCGTGTTTTTGCGTCTTCTCAGTGAGTTTATATCTGCAAAAGTCTGAGAGTCCGTAAGCCATGTGGCGAGTGGCGCGTGTGTCAATATACGAGTTCTTGTATGTCTTGAGTTGTGGTTTTGGACGGTAGCCAGTGAATAAGATGCGTCTCGGGGCTTATCCTCTTTCGTGTGGGATTAAGGACGCCTTGTTGGAGTTTTGACCCTGTTGTTGTCTTGGCTGGTGCTTGCTCCTGAGTTTTCTCCTTAGGTTGTGTACTATATGAAGCCCTATAAACATATCTGTTGCAATCAAAGCAATAAATTCTGTTTGGGTCAGATGGGTATCTTCTTTCAGAAGACCTTCTCTTTACAAAATTTTGCCCACCTACACAGAGTGCGGTGGTCGGTTTGCCTCTCTCTTTCCTCTTTTTCTTCTTAGATTAGCATAGTGACCATGTAGTCTTAGATTATGAATTGTTGTTTTGTAATTGGAGGGCATGCTCCTCATGAGAACAAGAACTTCTTTTTCAGTCCTTAGTTGTAGACCAGAAACCATTTGTTGTACTAGGGTCATAAAATTTGCACATTTTGATTAATTATCTCCTTGGTTCATCTTGATAGTCGCAAAGTTATCTTGTAGATGCATTTTTTATATAACATCTATACGAGGGCAACTATCTTCTAAGGGAGTCCATGCTTGGGCTGCTCTTGTACATGGCATTATATAAGTTGCAATGACATAGTCGTAGCATTTGGAGATTGCTGAAGTGCAAAGTTGTTGCAAGCTTTAGAATCCAAGACGCTACCTAGCCTATGCCATGTACAATACGAGCACTTGCGACCAGTTTAGTTTTAGTGCCTTGTACAAAGCTAGCATAACTTCTGCACAACATCAGATTCTGCACAAGTTTTTCAGTTGGTGTATAGCATTCCATCAAATTTTATCCAAGAAAGAATGTCAAAAAAGGTAGATATGTTGGTTATTTCTTTCTTGATATTTTGAGATTTTGTTTCGATGAACTTGAGGGCGGAGTGCAGATATGGAAGATGGACATCATTGTACTCTACGCGGGTCCGAGAGTCCTCCGATTGCTTGTTGTTGCAGCTAGTAGATCGTTTTCATTCCACCTGGAGTACCTGCTTTGATACCATGTTGAACTTTCGATGCAATATTTAGTCGAGGTAGAGGGATGAGCTAGATGGAATTGATTTGAACGAATGCCAAAGGTCTGCGAGTACATAGTATAGTTTCATCCAAATGGTAGAACTTTGAAACTGTATCCTGATTAGTATGTCATAGAACACACCCAGCATCATCTATGCGGCTTGAAGTATTTCCTTGTCAGTGTCCATGCGGCCCTATGCAGGAATCTGTGCAGTCTTTCTCAAAAGGCGAAGTATGATCAGATAGATGTGAATGTGATTTCTTTCAAGAATGTTATAAGAAAAGGCCCTTGTTGTTGACCTTGACCTACGATGAAAGTAAGCGTTACTTCACAGCCGTCAATGCCCTCCGTTAATTTTCCAATCTATAGGGCATGCATGCACTGTCTTCAAGGGAATTAGAGAGCTTGCTTCTGGAGAAGAATAACCTTCGAATTATCGTGAGGTGATGATCGCGATCCTTCGGAAGATTATCTCCAGCTAGCTATATCTGACAACTTGTCGAATAGGTTCCCCCTCCCTTCGATAATCCGACAAGTCATAAGTCAATAGGGTAACAACACGGGGTGAGTAGGCTTCCAGTTCTTACAGCCTTACTGTGTGCTTCTTGACTTTTGAGATTTGGTACCTCGGATTTCAGAAGCCAATCATCTGCCTACACTTTTTGAAGCAAGACAAGTACGCACTTTTATGATCATGAGCAGCTGAGAGAGAGCCTAGTTATCCAGCCGTAGATAAACGCACATAGGTTACGTGGGTCATGACGTAGCTAAGTTGTCATCTCAAGCATCGAGTTCTATTAAGGAAATACGAAGTATAATAATAAGTTCTATTAAGGTATATGTATGTATGCATGTCAAGATGGCAGCCAAATCCATGGTAAATAAGGTACCGGCGACTTCTTCGTTAGAAGTTACATATTTCGGATTGTAGGTTAACCGGCGTCGGCAATTCTTTGTCGTCAGTGGGCAGCAACAGTGAAGCAATCAGACTTGTACAGAGAAGAGTCTGCTGCTGCCTGGAGAAGGATAGGAAGAAAAAGAAATCCTTTGCCTACAGTCTAGATCTTTGATGCATCAATGACTGGAAGTATTTTGTCTCAGTTAAGTTTGAAGATTGAACCGATTCAGAGCCAGCTTCCTGACTGCGAGGTCGATTTGAGATTGACTTCAAAAGTATGTACAGCCCTATACGATCATAAAAAGAATGAATATTTAATCACGAAAGACCTTCGAAGATAGGCTCTACAATACAACCGATTTCCGCGGTTGATTGTAATTGCCGAAAGCAGTTTTCGACAATCTCTCTGGATCAAAGAAGTTGGCGTAAAGACTGCAGAACTTCTTTATCATATAGTTTCATTCCATAACTGGGTAAAAATTTTAATCAAAGTTTTCCATGTAGATATAATATACATATTCGGAGCTTGACCTCTAAAACCGACAGAAGTCAATCACCAACCAGATAAAATTTGAACTTTTGAGCCATATGTAGTACTGCTAGTGATTTGGCCCCAGCCAGAATCGCTGGAGCTCGAAGCAATCTGAATCCGGTAGGTTCCAACGTCTATCTAAACTGATTCAGAACGGGGTGAGAAATCAAGTTCAAATTTTCCAACCAATCTAGCGACGGGAAAGAAATGCATGCCGTTGTCCGGGCTCACTATCTTCCACCTGTGGAAGCACAGGAAAAATTTGTGTTAATCGAGCTGGTCACACTTCAAACAGTCCCCCAGTCAATGTAACCCTCCTGAGACATTGGGACAATCACAAGCTGCAATGCCATCGTCAATGCCACATCTACGTTTTAGACCAAGCCTCTTCCCTAATTGATGTTATGCTGCACTTATACAGCACTTTGCAAGTGCTTCAGGTTTAATAAGTGGGACACAATTAAGCTTAGCAACGGACGAACCATCTTAGATAATGCCGTAGGGCGGGTCGAGAATAAAGACAACTATATACTCACGTGAATCTGGAGCAGATGTGGTAGAGAGTCATGAGTACCAATAACCTTGTAATGTCTCGCCCCACACAAGTTCGGTTACCTCTGCCAAATGGGAGATATGTCTTGGGGTTTGGAGGCATCTGCACGGAAAAGTATATCGCCAAGAGTCAAGCCAAACGGACATGTGTATGCATGTGATATCACTAGGTTATAGAGTCATGGAGCTCAATTCTTACCACGAAACGGTCTGGGTCGAATTTCGAAGGCTCGGGATAATGTTCGGGGTCCTTATGAACTGGGCTCAGGGCTGCTAGAATTCTCCAACCCTTTGGTATCACGTAACCTGAAATAGATGAAGACCACCCACTTTTATCAATATCAACTACACCTCTATTAGTCAACACTGAAGTTTCGAAATCCTCACAACGTAGTAGCAATCGTGTCTGCTGTAGCACACGAGTTCACTGAAATAGAAGGATCCAACAAGTAGAACATTAACTGTGAAATTCCAGTTTCAATATACGTTTCTATGAGCAAGAGGGGCAAGAATGAGCTCAGGCTGGAAGATTGAGTGGATTCTCGCCATTGCCAGGAACGTACCATTAAAGTTCAAATCCGTGGTTGCTGTTCTTGATGCTCCCGGCGTGATGTTGGTTATTCGAAGTACCTCGTGATACACCTACAGGATTTTGGCGCAAAATAAGATCAGAAACTTCCTGCACACTGGCCCTTATAAGGTGATATAAGAGTATGGTTAAAACTCGACAAAGCTGAAGTTGCATATATATCAATGTGAAGCAAGGAACTTGATGACTGTGTGACAGGGTAGCATTCGCATAATCTGACAGTGTGCTATGCTACGAAAATATGCATCTGACTATCATGTTCATTCTCAACATGCTCCGATCATACTTTCTTCTCCTGCCGAACCAAACACAATTTTTAGCCTGTCAGTAATCTACGAATCTCAAGTTGTAGCGTTGGAGAGAGAATTGTTCATCATACTTACTTGAGTAGTGTACCTCAGCTCCTTCAAGTCTGAAATTGAGAATACTGTATCTCCAGACTCCTCTTTCTTTTTTCGCAGTTCATCTGTCTCAGCCTACGACCAAATGATGCATGCTCAGTGACACGCCATATAAGCAGTTTAGTGACGAAGCAGGCTTAACTTGGCGAATGCTTGTTTATAAGCTAAGGACGGTGGCCAAAACCTAGACTCTTGAATTGTCTCTCCGATGACATGAAGTAGAAACGTTTTGAAGGTACCAGCCTCCTTCCCGAAAGGAAGCTGAGTACGCGGCTACCAAAGTTGAGCTAAGAAAAGCGTTATATCCTCTGTTGAGCATGTGGTCGTAGGTTTGACATCGTCCTGAACTCACCTGAACTTTCTGCAGAATGGTTGGATTCTCTGTAAGGTACTTGAGAGCTATAGCTGCTGTGTTGGTCGGTGCGTGAATGCCAGCGAGAATTGTGCCCACTAAGATGTCACAAACTCCCGCATCTGAGAACTTCACACCATCAACCTCATGCTCCAGCAGACTCTGGTAAGGGAACTTGTCCAACTTGGCGTACTTCAAGCCTTCAGTAGTTTGGGAGTCCCTCAACGCCCCAATAATGGGCATCAGCAACGCGTTGAGTTCTTTTCGTGCCTACGAAATATATATCACGCACCGATACACATCTGAGAGCGCAGCTAAAATATGATATGAACTCGATAACAGGTCAAGCAGATAGAGTACTCATCTATAACAACTGCAATGATACACGATTGAATGTCATACAAGCTCATTCAATGTTTGAATGCAAAATCTGGTTCATCAATCGACAGACTACGATGCCGTCTCATGCCGCATACTTGTATGGCCTTGTAAAAAGTAGATCCGGGAAAATAGACAGGGATACTTGTGATCCCCAGGAGAGCCGGAAGTAGAAGAGACACAATTTGAGCGGCTAGTTTATCTTCCCACGGGATGCCGAAAAAATTGAGAGTCATAGTTTTTAAGAGTATCTGCATCCAGGAAACATTTCAAATCTCATGTCAGAGTCGCATGGAAAGTATATAACACAGCTGCACAAAAACCTCTCTCACTGATGGAAGTAAAACTTTTAACCAATTGCAAGATAATATATGTAAAATCATAATACATTGTATTAGGCTTTGTTCAGGTCTGAGCATGTACATTATACTGCTAGTCCATCCCATTCCATCGCCACTTACATCTTGAAGAGCGTCCACGACGTCGACGGTGTTACCACCCCAATTGCTTATAGAATGGAGCATCAGTCTCTCCATCTCGGGGAGTTTTTTTCTCAGTTCGGGAAGCATTAGCGAGTCAGCCAAGAGTTTATGCATCTTTGTGTGCTCATTGCCGTTCAGTGCAAGAACACTTTTGGGCCCGAATATCTGTGTCAAAGCCCATGGAGCGCCACTATCTAGACCTTTGTGTGGGTCATCGAAGAAATATTTGAGCTCCTCCGGTTTCATCATAATAATACTCGGTTCCATAAACAAGTGGGTCTTGAACATAGTTCCAAACCTGCCATTCATTAAAAAGTCCAAGATGGAAACGTCATGAGCGTATTGATCACATCCATCTTGGCCTTAATCTCCAATCTCATCGTTACATTTTCCAATATATTAGTTGGTGCATTAACAACACGGTTCCAACACTCCTGAGGCTCGCATTTCCGCTGTATGATCTGAATTTCGAATTTGTTTGTTTGATTCTAATGTCAGATCTTAATCAATAAGAGTTTATCAGTTTATTCAACCCGGCCTTCAAAAGATATAGGTCACTTCCTACTGAACTGCATTCAAGAAGTGATCTCACTGACTCTGAAGGTTCGCTTTAGATAATGGTCAAAGGAGGACCTTCGTTTGTACTGGTGATTTCGAAATTCCTAGCATCAGATGAGAGCCTTAACTTTAACATCTAATCACATAAACACACTGATCTCCACTGAAGACACCAAATTACCTTGAAGTAAAATTTATCTCAGTGCAATAGTTTCCGTGTAGGCTTTGTCTACGTCACTTGATTGCAATGCGATGCATTTGTCTTTCCTATCAACCTGAACTTCTTCAGAGAAAGTGAATAATTATAATGCTAATGCTATTGAACAAATATACTGAGACGAAATGATCTCTCCAAGCTGCTTCACTCATTCCTGACCTTGGATGAACAAGCTGGATAAACCAAAAAGAGAAGTACAGATTATGTAAGCACCTCTTACTATGATCTGCAAGCCACGCATCAAAAGGGTATTTGGTGTTACAACTGATGACCGCCAAAGTTTCTCCTAAAATCGGCCATCCGAACGACCCTTTTGATGGAATTCCCCTAGAACCTTGTAAGTGCCAACTCCAGCATCCTCTGAGTATAATCAGTCCCAGAAGCATCGTGACTATCAGCTGCAAGGCGTTCGCATATCCCCAGACATTTCCGAGCTCCAAAACTCCTCCTTCCATTTTGGAACACTGTCACTCTGTCCTGAAAACTGATCAACTTCGCTTTCCAATCTCAAACTATTTCCACTCTCATGAACCAGAAGACTTCTGGTTTGGAGCTTGCCTTACGCAAGATTTTCCCATAATATATATATCCATGCCCGTGATCTGCTGTCATTTGATTTGGCTGATGGCTAGGTCTATGGCCAGGTCTACCTTCTTTCCAACACAACAGGCTCCACTTGCAGGCATCAGCATCTGGCAAGCTGATAATATAATATTATACAGTTATTATGCAGCACAACAACATCCATTCGGTATTCAGCCAGATTTTACGGGGAGAATGTTTGGCTCCATGCACTCGAAATAAGCTGTCTTGGCATCCTTGGGTATCGGATGGTAACAACTCGACAAACTTTTATTCACTTAGATGTGAGGACATTGAGCGCTGTGTAGTTGTTTGACAACTCTAATGATTCGGGATACCCATGGGATGCAGGCAGTATTTGGTTTTAAAACGTGAAGTGAGCACAGCCCACGAGGCCTAAATACTCTGTTGAACTGGAGGAGACAAACGTCTCATTTTAAGTTGTTCGTTCGAGAATGCGCAGAAATTGTGCGCTTTTGAGGTGCATGAGAGACCTTAAAGGCATCATTTCAGATGCCTCTATGGTCAAATGTACGAGACATGTGATTTACAGAGAAAGCAATGATGGGATTTAATTTTTTTACTCAAACTCAGTTAAACAGGAATGAACGCGCACCGGCCATCTTTGAGCTCCAATACGTCAAGTGTGGAGCTTACATGAGGAACTCCACACAAAATATAACTTATTCTTTAGAGCATCGTTAGCAGCTCAATGCAAATTATGTCGTGGGATGGGAGACAACTGGCAGCTTTCTTGTGAAGATAAATGTGAATGAAATTAAGCACAGATAGGTCTGTCATTTTTGGAATTGTTTGTGTATAGATCCTCTGGTCGTTTATGTTTATGTGATGCCTGTTGTTCTCAACCAACTGTCCTGATTTGGCCAAGAAGAGACGAAATCAAGAGAACGAGCACTAGGCAGCCATTTCAGTGCCCCAAATAAGAAGCTCACAGTTGAAGAAGATCGAGCTTGAAACATTTGGCAGTCTTCTCATGCATGGGGGAATCTGGGTCTTGCATGTATGACTAAAATGCGTGAAAGGGGACATGTGGTGGTGTTTCCAGTCCGGCCGGACTGGAATCTGTGGTATAAAAATCTGTTTCTGAATTCTTGTTGACTAACAAGAATTGAGCATAAAGGTTTGAAGCTGGAAGTATATGCAGGTGTCATTCATTCGAGGTAACTATCGTATCTTAACGGATTTTCACAATTATCAACAAAGCATCGGACCTTGCCAAACGATAGATTCGAAACATGGAATTTGTCTTCTTCACTTGGAGTTCTGAGGCCAACCTTCAAGACTATCCTCGTTGCTTGCATCCAGGGTCCACAGTGATGCTGAATAACTTACTGGTGATATCCATAATTTAAATTTACTTCTGCCTTAATTGCTGCTCAAGTTTCCGTCTTGCTCGCAAAGGGACATTAAACAATTTAGCTTCCTGGCAGTTATAGTTTTGACGCTTTCGGAATCTAGAAGCTACTTTATCTCCAGATTTATAGCACTCAGAAATTATTGACTCGGAAACAGAGTCAGGTGCACTCCTCATTAACTTCTAGATTGTGAGCTCGTTTCAAAGCTACTGTATTGCTAATTTTTGGAAGAAGGGCAACTAGAACTACACTATACAATCATTCCTTAACAGGACCCAAAATGGCAGGAACTTGTAATTTGTTCCTGGCAGTGTGACTTGGCCGCTGATATCAGAATCTTTGCTATGCCATCAAGTGAGCTACACTACTTTTCGTAGAATGCACTATTGCTGGGGTATTGAGCTGATCATTAGCTCCAGATGGACGCGTGTCTTGGAGGGATATATAAAGTGGCCATGCGAGGCAATTTAGGTAAGGAAAGTCATATGCATGAATCACAAGGTGGGCTGGCACCGAGAGAATGCGTGTAGCTCCAGCGGTGCACAGACGCGGGATCTTCCGGAGCAAAAGTGGAGGATGCGCTCTCGAAAGACGTCCGATCATAGCAGCAGCCACGTCGAGGTTTGGCATCCTACAGGGAGAGCAAATTGAATTAATGGTTTCAAGTTCAAGGAAGACGATGGACTTGTATGAACGTCGTTTCTGAGCGAGGAGGCCAGAAGAAGCTTGCGTCTTCGATACTTGATACATCTTCAGCAGGAGCCGTGAAGTTGTTCGAGTCGCCGAAACGTTCTCCTCAGATCAATCTCCTCGCAGATCTGTACGGTGTGCACAGACCTCAGCTACCATTCACGTCCGTGTGACTGCGCAGTCACAACAAACAATAAATCCATGACCTGTAAGAGATAGCTTCGGAGAAAACGTACATAGTGTAGTGTACATATATCGCCATACTGATTGTTCGATCGACAGCCACCAAATGGCACCGATTGTAAATATGGGTGCCATTCGACGGTCTCGGTCGGTCACCAACTAAATATCGGTCGATAGCAACTTCTTCCGTCTGCAGTCGATGACCTGTTTGTTACCTGGAGCACACGTGCCTGGTCCGAACATGCACTGGACGTTTGAAACTCGTCCTCCTTCGACTTGCGACGATAGTTTGAGTGATTGAGTGCGCAGGTTATTCATGGAATGAGCGCATATAGCAGAAGTATCATGCACGACACCGTGAGCGGGCCGTAAGAGATGAGAGATCAAACTCCACTACGGCGACTCTTTCTTACTCTAGGTTTGGAGTTATACATTGACACCCACTTTGTCACTCTTTTTAGTTTATTGTATATATTATTTTAGTCCATGTGTTTCATATTACAAAGATCACTAGCTCGTGTAATCTATAGGAGACCGCTCACGCAGGTGATACTTCTTCAAATGCTACTATTGTCGTAGACCATTTGGCCCATATAGTTGGGATAGATGAGGTGATTATGACATATTTCCCATTGTGATGCTATTAGGACCTAACCCCGTGTTACCTTTGTGGTTTCATCCATGTACTACTTGATGGGGTCTTCCTATATTTTTTGTTATTTTGATGTGTCCACTTTATTATGTTCCCTCTATGCATTTCAGTTCCTGGTTGAATCACCGTTTTGACTAGTAAGATGAGAAATTATACTGATATCATTGTTATCTAGGTGAACACCATTATTCTACTTCAATGTAACCAAAATGGAAGAAAAACCATGGATCGAACTAGGTCCCTTCACTATCATTGCAGGAAAAAACACATTGTTAGTGCAGAAATGCACAAGTAAGATAGTGTTGAGAGAGATTATCACACAAATTCTGTCAAACATATAAGTAGAAAAAAAACTCATCATGTCAGGTGCATTATAGTTTGTGTGAACGGATAATAATAAAAAACAAGTTGAAATGATATATTTATTTTGGTCAAAGATACAATACTTTGACTGTCACATTGCAATTAAACATAATTTGATTCAAAACCAAGTTTCTTAATCAAACCTTTTAATCATAAGCTTCCTTTGCGGCTTCGGTGGCTGCCATATACTCTACTTTAGTTGTAATTTGAGCAGCAATCAGCAATTGTACATTATAAAAGGGATTTTTATCAAATCAAATTTTCAAAACTGCTCATAAAAATTCTCTATTTTAAATCTCCTTCGTAATCATAATCTACATGCCCGGCTATTATACTGGACACTGAATTTTGAGAGTTTGGTTTTTTATAAGTAGTAGCTCTAGAAAAAATCCACTTTATTGCAATTCATTCTCTCTCTCATGGATTTGCTTTTTACATTGACAACTGATTTTGTGCATATCATAAAACGAAAACCAAGTAATATAGCAAAAACGATGGGTCATATCATAAAAACATCAAGCATTTAATAACATTAATGTAAGTCATGTATTCCACTTCATTTTTTGTGTTTGGGCAATTTGAAAGATCAGAGGAAAAAAATTAATGTGCTCCAAATAAAAATTTCTTACATTTAGCCTAAAAATTTTTGGATGTCTCCAGGACTTTTTTCACATAACCCTTTAAATAGGCAACAACTTATCAACTAACATAATTTTAAATATTTTCATACCAAGTATATTTTGTGCAGCTCCAAGATCTTTTGTTTTGAAAGATCTTGAAAATTGCTTAGCATATTTTTGAGTTCAGATATGTGAAAAAAAAAATTTCACATCAATTAGCATATCGTTAATATAAATTACAAACATAATGAATAAATCATCATATATTATTTAAAATATATAAATATCAATTATATTCATAATCAAGGTATCTGCTAAAGATCGTAAATCTATTAAATATTTTTTACCATTTTCAACCTGATTCCTTTAAATCATAAGATGATTTGTTTAAATTGCACAATAAAAATAATTCTGATATTTTAAATTTTAATGTTGTTGCATGAAAATTCATACGTTGTAACTTTTCATGTAAAAGATATTTTAATGTCTAATTTGTTCAATTTTAAATTTTACATCACCACACTTAAAAAAATAAAAACATAAAGCATAAAATAATGTTTTATTGTTCCAATATCATCCAGCTAAAAGTGGTTTTTAATAACTCATAAAGCTTTAAACCTTTGGGTTTATTTTCAATACCATTTCTATGTTCCATAAAAATACTTATTTGCGTCGAATTAATTTTTTAACTTCAAATAATTTCACTAGGTCCAACATTATATTTCAAGACTTCAGAGTGATACTATTTTTTTTCAAAACTATAAATCATTTCTCAAATTTTTAGTTTTGAAAGCTACAATTTTCATCTGGAAATAAAGAAAAAATACCATGATTCTGAATGTATTAGATTTTTTTTTCACTCATTGTTGCTGCAGCAACAAATAAAATTTATTTTCTCTGTTACATTTTTCATCCATAATTTGATTTTTATTTCTTGAAGCAGTTGTTTGATTAATGAGCTCCTCCTGAATCAATTGTCTCTGATCTCTAACTTTGATCATAGTCCATTAAATATCTTCAGTGATTGTAAATCTTTATTTAGAAGGATATTTTTATTTCTTCAAATATCAAATCATATATCACTTAAAACCTCTAAAATAGTCCCAAAAAAATCTAATGCATTTATCTTACTTTGCATCTAACATTTTGGGAGATGCATGTAAGCTTAATATTTAAAAGTATGTATGTAGTAGTAGCCAATTAACTTTTTGTTCAAACCTCATCATATCTTTAAAATTTATATTCAATGATCAAGAGTGATAATCAAGTAAATAGATGTGTAGACTTGATCGAAAAAATCTTTTACAATGCTCCATATGAGCCTCACGCATTGAGCTCTTTCTAACATAATAATTTTATTCTTTTAAATTTTTTAATATTTTGCTCAATATTTTCTATAATAAAATATCAAAAAATATTTCATTTCTGTAAAGTCTTAAATATTAAATTATTTCATTATTTTATTTTTTTATGATTTCGGATACATTTTGCCTTTTTTTTAGTCTCATTTTAAATTTTAATCTTTCACTGTTTGAATACATCAAACATCTTGAACTTTGACTTATATCTCATTAATTACATCTAAAATATTCTAGAATAATTATTGTCAACAATAAAATCAACTATAAAGATTAAATCTCTATGTGATGTAATTGGTGATGATTATCACACATTAAAAAATACATTATTTATAATATTTTTTACATGAGATAAAGTGACAAATTTTATAATTTTTTAATGTCCCGAGTGGACCGCAAATGCAAGCTTAAGGAGATTTACTTCTAAATTTGCAGAAGGAGCCATTAGTTGGTGGTCAAAGAGGCAAAAGGCGGTATCTCTGTCAAGTACATAACCATAATACATTGCTTTGAGTATGTGCGCATAATAAACAATCTGCCTACTGCAAATTTGGGTTATTTAGACATGAGAGCCGGTGCTTCTCATTTTGATTGTGATAATCAGGACGCCATAGCTAAAATATACACAACTTAGTTCCACAGTGGTAGTGTATATCACTGTGATTTGTGTAATCACATTGATATACATTACCACTATATCAAAGAAGACCAGACTGCACGGACACCATGGACCGCCTAGAAGCAGCAATAATGTGGATCTTCAAACCCATGCCGAGATTCTAAAGTCGACCGGTTCACTTTAAGAGGACAGACTAATAATATTCATTCATTGTTTACTTAATTTCTAGCTCTTGCGAGCAACCGAAGCCTGAAGAATGCATGCATGCAGAATCTGGTGACTCTAATAGTCATGCTTCTCTACCATACCACCACCAAAATTCACGTTAAGTATGAGACCGTGATGTCTTTGATGGGTCCTTCCTTGCTAAGCCTTAATTTGTCCCACGTAGTCGGACTGTAAAATTAGTCTTCAGCATTTTTCAGGAAAATTCTGCACCGAGTGACGAGGAGACGTCGAGAAAATGTTTGGCCATAGGACACTGAAAACTGCAGCTGCTCTTATTGTTTCAGGAGGGTTCAGCTCCCTTGGAAACATTTGAAGTGTGATTGGCGGATTACTTAACACAATGATTCTCTGTGCCTTTCACAGATGGAAGATTTTGAGCCTGGACAAGGGCAAGACACCCTCTCTCATATCTAGAATGGGAATTTACACCCCGTTCTGAATTTATCTAAATTTATACTGAAGCCGGAAAAAACTGGAGTGAGATTTATTCCTGCACCGGTAGTTCCGCAACGTGTCCAGAACAACTTGCCGGAAAGTGGACGATTTGATATAATTACAGTACAGATTCAATGTTTCACTGTCGCCTACCTGTGTCAAGCTCCGATGATCGATGTACATCATCACGGAGATCCTATAAACAAAGCTCTGAACGAGGTTATAGTTCCTAAGTTCACAGTGAATATATTAATTACGTTCTCTAAACATTTCACAAACGTACTGTTTTGGATTGATCGATCTTCAGATTTTTGCAAAATCTTAAGCATATTGTAGGTCGTTCATGTTTACTTGAAAATTGTGAACACTCTCGAATCGAGCTGGGCATTTTCTGTGACACATGTTCAAGTGACCTTAGACTTAGGAACTCAGGAAGCTCGGTTGATGAGCATAAAATTGTTTCAGGTTTCCCTGTTGTATTCCCAATTTATTTTTTGAGATTGATTTAATGAAAATCAAAAGGCTTCCAATCCCTACATGCACAATTGATGAGAATTGGCAAAACGTCGGATGCATCTGTATCTACTGCTCTACTGCTTGATGGAGTTTGTGTGCTGCGTCCTCACACAAAATCCATCATTCCACCGATTCATTCAAACAGTACACTGGCTGTGGTTTAGTAAAGCCAGTGTACTATCAAAATAGTACACCGGCTAGGTATTTAGTTTAGTGATGAGAATTAGCTGGACATACAATGTGTGGAGGCTGCAAGGCTGATCAGCTCAGCCTCAACTCCAAGTGACTAACACTCAAGATCCTATAACTTGGATCACTTAGAACGGATAGAAATCACTTAGAAACAACAGTGTGCATCTCGAGAGAAGAGAGAGAGGAAACCGAGAGAGCTCCTTAACTTGCTGTGCCACAATGACCTGAAATGGAAGGCAGTGAGGTCTATCTTGTATAGTCCTGACTGTACGTTGCCACCTAAAACTTTATCACGCTTGCAATGTAACTGATTCCTTCCCTATATCAATGCGTGTCTTGTAGCAGCAACTCTTACACGACGTACATCTAGCATAAAGATGAAACAGTCAGGCATGTTATGACTAAAGTACCTAAACTGAATGACTGAGTGAGGAGAAAATTGTCAGTGTTCGTAAGGAGAACTACTTCAATTATCAAGTTTAGCTGCATGTGTTTGTAGAGATAATATTTTTCCCTTGTGATCAATATGAGTTGTATACTTTCATCTTGATTTATTATTTGTGCATCATGTTTGTTTGTGTTGGTCTCTTGTTGTTTGAAGTTTTATTGCTACGAGATAAGATTTTTGGACCTATTAAACTATCTAAGTTTTTTTTCTAATGAGACAAGATTTTAAACTTGTAGTTTGGATGAGTATGTGTATGATGATGGAAGGTTACTTTTGTATTAGCAAGTTGTGGTGTTTTGGATACTCTATGTTACAATTTCTAGTTCAAGTTGGATCTTACACAAGTGATGATGGATCAAAATAGTTGTTTGATATTGGTATTATTGGATACATGTTAAAACAATCAATTGAATCATATGGTAGTATCAAGGTGGATTTAATGGAAGACATATCATTGGAATTAACAATGGATGCACTCAAAGCAATATGTTTTATCAACCTTGGTCATGGATGTTCAAAGAAGATCTTGATTTGAAGTTGGATCTAGACATAGTTAAGTTTTTTGATATCTTGGAATGTGTATCCAAACTATTGAAACAAAATCTGAAAATGTAACCATATCTCAAAAAAATTTAATATTAGATTTTGGAAAGTGCGACTGTATACCCTATGATGGAAATGTTATTTAGTTTACATGTTTTTGCCATGCGTGTAGCAGCACAACCATGTGCATAGGTTGTAGTGCAACATAAACTATCAAATCTAAATGAAAGTAAGCTAAATTGAGTGGTGATTAACCAATGAGTCAGCTTTCCTCTATATTGCACATTTTCTGAAGCAGTGAGTGCCTAGACCATGCTTGTAGGAGGGTATACATCACCAATAGGTTTTTTGAGATCCATTCATGAGATAATCAATGTTTCATACAAGTGTACATACATTTTAAGATGAAGCAAGTAGGGTTAAATGATCTACATTGTTTAAGGGAGTATACAATGTGATGTTGGGGCAACACAAACTTTTTTTGTTCTTTTGCAATTTATCTCAATGATTTATTAGCATTGGGGTGTCATCTACCCATATACGATAACAACTCACAGATGTGATTTTTGCTTCATGCACCGGCAGCACGATTGTATGACCAAGAGCTCATGATTGATATAAAGGGATTTGGCAGCTTGGCATTGTCGCTGCTAGATTGATGGAGTTAATGGTGAGGGTGAGTGTATCATGACTATTAAGAAGAGAGACACAGTAAAATAACAAAAGGGATGGGCTATTATATCATGAATATTAAGTATGATAATGTTTATTTGCTCTCTATGGGCCTGGAGACGGCGATGGCAGGAGGTCGCCAGCGCTACCGCCTGCAGGAGGGGCAGCTTCATCAGGCGAGGGCGTGATGGATGCGTCCGGGGCCATGTCCAGAGGAGGTTCTGCTGAGGAGATGTGTGGGCTCGGCGCGAGGTCCGGAGAAGGTGTCGATGTCGGCGGCGATGAGCCCAACGTCGCGACCTCTAAAATGTAACTGAATTCGAGATCATTAACGGTGTTGAAGGAATACGCGTCGCCGTTGCTCGCTGAAAAGTCCACTCACGCCTGCTCTTGATTGCCAAAAACCTCGAACAGATTCAGCGAATAGGTGATGAACGCCTCCAGGGGCCTGGTGGGTTTCGGGCTCCCTCTGACCTCGAATTTGGGCACCTTGCTTGCAGTCATGATCGATCCAGGCGTAGACCCTCGTCAAATTGAACTCCTTCAGAGGCTTTACTACCCTGGAGTCCGGGATATTTACGTCTATACCGATGTGATTCGCCGTGTACCCAGACTCTTCTTCGTTCATATAAGTATCGAATTCTACGGCCAACACCGTCTCATTTTCCTTCACTTTACTTGCAGAGCTCCGCAAGGCTGCAAAGCTGCCTCCAGCGTTTCCCAGGTAAGTCCAGGACGGGAAGAACACGAAGGCTAGCCCGTCTCCGATAGATCCGTCCACTTCAATTTGAAAACTAAATTGGCGCTGAAAGAGGCAGCTCGATCCAGCAGCTGGACTGGCATGCTGGCCACAGCTGCCCCGAGGCAATTTCGGTAAAATTCAGCCGTTTGATTTCTCTGTGTGGGGCAAGAGCTTCAGAAGCCCATTCTCCGTCGTGTTGGCTATGCCGTTGCAAATCATGATTTGCCTGAGCCTCGTCGAATTCGGGTCGCAGTTTAAATTCTCGTTGAATCTGAAAATTGTGCGGATTTCAAGATCACTGGACTCTCATTTATGAAAGACAGTTCAACTGTGGCAGTCGTCATCTTTTCCAATAGAACCTCCAGCTCCGAGTTCATGAAAACATCTAATCACTCCCGAAGAGTACATCTTGTAAAGAGGAATAGAAAGAGGTGTGTCATAGATTCGATGTTTCATTTTCAGTCTAGAAGGATAAAGCAACATCAGCTTCAGCATTTTGGCTAGCCATGATTCATACAACCACTCCTGTAGCACCCAAAATTACCATCTTCCATTATCAACGTGCACATCTCTCCAGGACATCTGCTCTCACCGCTCTTACTCACTTCCCATGCGGGACTCTCTCAAGATCGTGGCGATGCTTAGCCTTGTACTCAATATCTCATCCACACACAGGTTCTAAGAAATGAAGATTATCTTCAAGAATGGTTTACTCCAAGTTCATTCTCAGCTGTCGTTAAATGAAGACCACTGCTCTGTTCCTCTTCAAATCCAGCATCCTCTCGATCTCATGAATTTCAACCCACCAAATCACCGAACTGCAGTTTCCCACGATGCTACTGGTTTCTGATTTCTCAAGCATGGGTTAGTAGACTTTGCATTTGTGCTCACAATGTTGCTGCAGTAGTACGTGTTAATTCTTTCCGGTATCGCCAGTATCAGATCGATCGCCTCAAGGAAGGCTTTATAATGTTGAGCTCCAAGTAGTTCTGTACTTTGATCGAAATTAAATATCTTCAAGCTTGCCTGCGGTCCATCGCCATCGCCTCAGTGCAGACCAGACTGCACGGAGACGATGGACCGCCTAGAAGCAGCAATAATGTGGATCTTCAAAGATGCTGATATTCTAAAGTCGACCGGTTCGCTTTAAGAGGACAGACTAATAATATTCATTCATTTTTTACTTAATTTCTAGCTCTTGCTAGCCACCGAAGCCGGAAGAATGCATGCATGCAGACTCTGGTGACTTTATGAAAATCGTGGACTCCTAACGACGACCTCTCCTGTTCCATCTACAGCAAAGGTGCCATCTTAACGATGGTTGCAGAAACCTGAAGGAGACCAAAACAAACCTCCATGCAAGTGGCAAGGAGTCCAAGAGTTTGTCTTCAGCCTGACTCGAAAAAAGTCTCTGATTTCCATGACAACCTCTGGATTACCAAATGTGCCTGAGTGCCGTTGATATACCTTCTGGATCTCAACTGTTGTACAAAAGTGCGTCCCCTCTTATTCTACTTCCAAAGGATCGGCAAATAATTGAAAAATCCGGAGGCACTGCTCTTGAACAAGTATAATCAATAACTGTTAAAGCATCTTCAGGAATCAGAAGTTTCGGAAGTATAACCTCCATTCTGGTTGATTCAAACGCTCAGGCTTCACTGGATGCTTTCAATGGTGAGGGATGCCGTTGCAGGATGGAGGAACATAGTCACGCTGGGTCCGGTCAATCTACGTTAAGAAACGAGACCCGGTGCAACATACATGAGATTTCATAATCAGACTCTGCGATATTCAATTTCAGCTGTGTTGAATCAGACGACTTTCAGGAATCCTTGTGTTGAATCCTACCCGTACAATCTCGGTAGAAGTAGCAAAATGCAAAATGCACTGACATTTTGCACGATTCACTCTGTCCATCCGCACCGTTTCGGTGGATTCTTCATTTTGCTCTTTTGTTTGGAACTTGGATCCTACACAAGTGAAAGCATTTGCCACTTGTCAATGAAAATGCTTAAAAGAGTATGGTTGATGATTGTGCCTCTCTGTCTCTTTGCTTTTATTTTACTGCTCTGTCCACCACATTCTCTGTTATTCTCTGAACCTTTTATTGAAATTAGGTTTTGAGATTATTCCCGTTTCATTATCTTGTTTCTAAAGAACTGTCCCTGCTTTCTCGTTTATTTGGCCCTCATAGCCCCTTGGTTTTAGTTTTCATGTGTTTCCTTCTCTTCTATTATTTCTCCTTTTACTGCTTGTACTTTGCTTTGTGACAGGTTTTGACGTCTTAGCCCCACGGGCTGCATCCCCTATTGAGTCCAACAACATGTCAATGCATCAAAAGATCAAGTAGTATCATAGTTGGTGTGTATAGTCTATGCCGAATCTATAGAATATACACACCAAATGTAGAATGAAGGCCGTTAAGGTTGATCAACGGACCTTGGAACATGCGGATTCCTTGAGGCGACATGGAAACGGTCCGTTAAGGTCCGTTCTTGCCTCAATTTGGTCCTCGGGGGCCAATGGGGAGGAGGTAGCTGAAAGTTAGCCCCTTGTTCTCCTAGCAACAGCCGTGGAGTCCGTAGTACCGAGAATGCTGGAGTCCATTACACGGTAGTCGTCACTCCTGAGCACGGCCATATAAGGGAAAACGAGAAAATACTGAGCGTCGAGAATTTCTCGAAAATCCGTCGAAAGGTTGGCAGATCGGGCTCAAACTTGGGTGGGAAGGAAAATTAAATTTTAGCACCACCCTAAGTATCCACATTGTCACCTCGGACGATTGACAGGAAATCTAATCTAGACAAGATTTTTAGTGAACTCTCCAACCCTCCGTCGTTAGTCACTCAGGCCAACTCCCGTCTTGGGCAACGCCTGGTCTTGTCGAACTAGTTGGTTCATATGGAATGGACGGGTCGTTTGTCTCGGTGTTGACCGGATTTTGGTTTGTTTGGACCGTTTGTGATAAGCACAAATTTGCAGGACCCGAAAGCATAAGACCCACGACAAGCCTGGTTGACGTGGGCTCCAAGGAACTAAAGCCCCATGATCTAGGAGCTATACTTAGAGGTTGCTCATGTCACATCAAACATCACAATAAATAAACCGTCATACACCAACTTAAGTGTACAACAATAATCTTTTCTACTCTCAAAAAGTCTACAAGTACACTCCGCACATAACCATAGCATAAAAAGAGCTTACAATCCGGCCAATAAACCCTAAACCCTAAACTTAATGCTTCAAAGACTCTAGGTTCCCACACTAGCTACTATCCAATGCTCAACTTTGAAAATTGCCTTCCAAGGAGCCCTAATTCAAACTCTACCCCTTGAGCCCTAGGTCTCCTAACGGCGATTTCAACCCTAAGAGCAGTTCTAGTGTGAACAACGTTCAGTGCATAATCGGCTCTAATTGTTGTATCTGCTCCGCATACGCACACCTACCTAACTACGGCTCTAATTGTTGTATCTGCTCTTGCATACGCACACCTTCCTAACTAAGGATATTGTTACATAAGTCATGACAACTATCATGTACATATATATTGCATCACAATATACATTATTGTCATATCAAACATCACAATACATAGACTATCATACACCAACACAGGTGTACCATAATCTTCCCCCTAACTGGCACTTAGTTCCCTCAAACATCATATAGCCATCTAGTATAGTAACATCATATGCCCTTCGTGGGGCTAAGATTAGGAGGCCGTGTGCTACAATGCCCCATCGTTAGTCACCTATGAGCACCCACAATATTGAGTTATCCAGCTTTCCATGCCTACATAGAGGGAGTACATGGATTTGTATGGGATTTTTGCTTGTAGCGATTAGTGAAATCCAATGCTCTTTCTTGAGCGTTGGATTTCACTCTTGAGTGAGCTATGGGATTTTGTACTGAAACTACAGGAATACCTATATTGTCGGAGGCATCACGACATTAGGTGTTGGGTCATGCTATGGACTTGAACTGTTTGACATGGATTGTGAGCCTTGGATTGACTGAGCATTGACCCATGCAGTCCACATATGTGATTGCAAGACCATTGATAAGCTTTTTGCCTACCAAGATGATGGAGGCAAAATCTGGAGGCAAAGTGCCCAAGATCTCATCATTGGTCCTTTGAGGATGTTAAAGAAACAGAGGTTGAGTCTTCTTCGAATATGGTTGGAGTTTTTTGTGGAGCAAGCAATGATTACCACTACTGACCTTTATGATACAACTTAAGAGTCCAAAACTAGAGTTGCTAGAGTTGTTCACATTGAGCAAATGCAGCCTAGTATGAGAAAGCATAAAAAGTTTTCTGCTCAAGAGATTGTCGTTTAGCAACCAGATACTACATCTTTATATCTAGTGTTGATGGAGAGGAGATTTGGAATATTGAGATTGATACTTAAAGTGATAGGAGGAGAAAGAGTAGGGTGCCAAGATTTTTGAGGAGTTTCATAAATTATTTTTCCTTTAGTATGAAGGATTTAGACTCTTTGAAGAGACATGGTATATGCATTGACTTGAAAATTGATGCACTTGTCTTCCATCTTTGCTATCGATACAACGATATGGAGAGAGATCTAATCCAAAATAAGTGTCAAGATCTTCTTGAAACTGGATAAGTGGAGAGATCATATGGAGAATATACCTTTGATGTGATGATTTCAATCAAGAAGGATATACATGGCAATTATCTAGAGAAACACATGTGTGATGAGTAGCAATCTATTAATTGACACACAAAATTAAATTGGTATGTTATGCCTACACCAGATAATATCTTTGATGTGGGTGAGCATGTAAAGGTTTTCACTACATTGAATTTATAAACATGATATCATGAGCTACGGATTGGAGATGACGATAAGGTTAAGACATCCTTTTGGGCAATTGATTCGCATGGCAATGATTTGTTGTATCATAGTAAGTTCTTACGATTTGTTTTGAAGAATGTATATTTTGTGTGTTTGCGAATAGAAAATGTGAACATATTTACTTTTCAGTATAGACATCACACTTCCCAAATCAACGACTAATTTTGAGTAACTGCATTTAGTGATCTATTCATGAAGTATAAGCAGTCAAATCCAGGACATAGCTCCGTGGCTCGTCCGCAGCGGAACAGAAGACAAGAAACAAAATCGTTCGCGAGTACCTTTGATAAGACCAAAACCCCATTTTTTGCGACCTCAACGTCATCGTCAACAACCTGCGGTGGTCGAATACACTCCAACTACCAGCGGTGCCGTGTGCTCCAATTCCACACCAAACCTAGATGGTCAAACTCCCCTGTTCACTGAAGTCCATGACTGATCGCAGCACATCATGCACATCATGCTGGACAAACAAACCAAGGTTGTCGGCTTGAGGTACATGCAATTTTTGGCTGGTTTGATAACCGTCATGCTTGACCTTCTGGAATAGAATCGAGTTACTTGCAGTGAAAATCCTCCAGTTTATAGACTGTCACGTTCATTGGATGAAGAATAAAATCCTAAAGGAAAAAATGATAAAAAAAACTTGAAGTACCTTTGCCCACTTATAACTAGACACACATTTAATCGGCACCTACTGTCACCTACTGTCATATCTTAAAAGCTTAAGCAATCGACCACCACTTTTACGAAGCTCTAAGCAGCAACATGAGCAGCGAGTGAACTTTCTACACTCTTTTGTGAGCTGGAGACTGACGTCCTAAACCTCCTCTTTGTGAAGCATGCTTACTAACCGGTGAGCTGGTAATCTGAAATTTTGAGTTTTCCTCAGAGAAAACTCTTAAATCTGCAATCTCATCTCCCATGGAAAATACAAATAAATATTTACATCCTTGTTCTTGGCATGAAAATATATGAACTCTTAAGCTACACCAGTCTGGTTAAGATTAAATAGTATCATACTTACTTGAGGCCAAAATCGATGCACAGTCTTCTCGGCCATTGTTGGTCACGTAACTTTGTAGCTTCCTTCTCCAACATATGATATCAATTTTTGACGTAGATCATATGGAATCGGCGTTTCAAGATGTTTTTAATCTCTATTATCAATCACTTCTGAAGATAATTTATTTCTGAAATTGAGTTCAAAGTCTTCACTTCCCTTCAGATTTTGAGATTGACTGTCCTTCCATGGATGAATTACTAGGATATTTATGTTCTGATTAATCAATTGAACTGATAATACAAGGTCAGGTCTTGTTGCTATCATATCCCACATTACAACTCAGATTGTCATTCTTAATTTACTCCACAAGAAGTAGCTCTAGGCTCACCCAAGTTTCATAATAGACCACTACCTAGGTGTGTCTACCCATATCCAAAATACTCTCCAGTGTGAGATGTGAGTGCTTCTCCACTCCTTCATATGCTCGTAATAGAAACTCCTTTGTAAGAAGGTTTGTTCACTATAGGCGTGGATGATGTGCACGAAATCATACTCTCAATAAATCCAGCAATACCATCGGTCCAATCCATGATCGTACCTAATGCACACTCGTGCACGTGAATCACTCAACAAAGGAACATTCTCTACAATGTATGTCGGTGAATAGATATGTTGTGATAAGAGAGATTGTAACACATGTAACATCTCCCAAAACATGCAAAAATGTGAACCCTGTAATCCATTACCATATCCAACTTGAGTGTGTCCCTAGCATGACCATCTAGCAGTAATCAAATTTATGGTGTCATGCCGAGCAAGGTCTTGCACCCCTAGCAATAACATATCTGAGGGCAAGGTCTTGAACAGCCAACAATGATAGAAGATTTGGGTATCGTGTAATTATAGTAATTATAGCACATTGTGTAATGAAATATGCCTTGCAATCTCATCTCACTCCATATACAAGTATCAATATACTCGTATGCCAAACTACAAAACAGTAACCAAATCTGTAATGATCCCTCCAAAAAGATCTAACATACATATATCCTCCTCCGGATACTGCCAAGTAATATGCATTCTATTTAAAGGTGGCAACATAGTGGAATTGGGAATAAATTTCTTCATCTCTCTTATCCCAAGAGCAAAAGACTCACTCCAAGTATCAATTGATTTGCCATCAGTTGTAGCTCCATACATGAAGTACCTAGTGATGATGTCCACACTCCACTAAGACTTGGCATGATAGTTACATCCCATCGACGAGAACTATCATGTGCATCCATGTTGCCCTCCAAAAATCATAGCCAAAGAAACACTAGTACTAAAGACTGCAATATATGCCAAACCTCCACTTGATAAAAGACTAGAGCCGATAATGAACCGTGTCGGTAATTGACTCACTCAACCCTCATCAGATTGACAACTTGGCCAATAAGAGATTGTCTCATCTCAATAATCAATGCTAAATCCCATTGGTTATAACACTACCACACTCATCAATATATCATAGAACTATGCAAGTGTAACTACAACACGTGATCATGTTGAAGAGCTATAAGTCACATGATTTGGTTGCACTTGTGTAGTCAACTCCAATAGGATGATGTATGATGCTAGTGAATCAATAAAATCTCCAAGAGATGTCTCTCCACATGAAATGAACATCTCTCCACATTGGTCTTTTGCAATTCAAGACCAAATAGTGCATCCTTACCCAATCATAAGCGATTGTGCACCAAAATCCAGCAACATCTATTGAGATTGATAAATCTTTTCTTGAAGGTTCGACCAAACAAAAGACACCACTCCTTTTATTCAACATCACCATACTTGTTGACATCCTAGTACGCTCATAGGTTGACCTCGCTATTAAATTCCATCATTCGAGCTGCATCAATTTGCCAAGTTCTACTAGTAATTGTCTTGATCATAAGATCAACACTACTAGTGTTGTCAATATCCTAAGAAACCAACACATCTTCTTTGCTTTCACAAAATGTAGCTACTAATTGTAATACATGGTATGATGATATCCCCAATGTCAATAAATCCTTGGCTGAGAAAATATGAGAATGAACAAGAGTATTTATCGTCGCCAATATTGCTTTCAATGTTAACTTAGACAATGTTGATAGTTGGGCCATACTTGCTCCATCTCCAAGTATATCAACATTGGCTTGCACCCTCATCTCTCAAGTAGGTGATCTAGAAGTCATGAATGAGGTATTCAATGCCTTATACAATTTGAATGACTGAGGAGATCTAACTTGTAAACTAGTCTTTCCTCTTTGTGGATCCAACTCCAAGGATGCTCTTCTAGACTAGAAAGTATATGTTGCACTACAAGTCACACAAAATGCACATGGTTTTGCCACTATGCACATGTACTCTGCAACATCTCCATCATATGATGTAAAGGCATCAATTTCAGACTTGACATTTGTTGTGTTATAGCCATAATTGTTATCTTGTGCTTCAATGACTCCAATCAAGATGCCATGTTCACCTCATGAGTAGCCTCATGGGCTAACATTTGACAAGGAGATGGTCCTCTCCCACCACCTTCACCTTGAACTCCGAGTCCTCTTCTAGGAACTCCCATAACAACTCTCATTGATCGTTATTCTGTATGAAGATCAAAACATTGATTTATCATGTGACCATGTTCGTGACAATGTTCACATGATTTTGATCCAACAAGATCCAGTCTTTGACCTTGAAGTCAATCATGCTTTTGATGAGGTCCATCACATGTTCAACACATCATCTTAGCAATTGATTGTTGACTTGAAAAGGATGGAAAGGGTGTCGATCCCGCATATTCATCACTTTTTTTGGATGGTCAAGACTGTCCCTTATGTCTACCATAATCACATCAGGTTTGTGTTGTACATTGGTAACGTGAAGAAGTTGATGAATCTTTGTTGAACACATCAATCACTATTCTCTCCTTTTGCATATTGAAATCAATACGTTCAGCAAGACAAAACACAAAAATCAACGTAGATGATGCCTCTTGTAGTAAGCTAGCATCTTTCATTCTATGTCTCAACTCCCTATCCAATATCCTATACCAACATTGGACAGCTTGTAACTCTATCATCCAATAAGAAATATTAATAAACCGACACATTCGAATATCGCCTCTCAAAGTCTCTCTTTAATCTTCCGTTGGAAATCATGCAAACCTCTAACCTTGTTAGTCCTCACCTTTTGGTGGTCTCTCCTCAATCGTGCAAAGAACTCCAAAATAGGATTAACCGTATCAGCATAACAATATATAGAGGATAAACTCACACCACTAAACAATATACCCGAATTAATAGAAATGTAGTTTGGAGACCACTATTGTCTCCAAAACTCAATCATCTTATGTTATTCACGCCAAAACTCATGATAATCATCCATCAGCGGATCCTCCAAATGATAGAATAATTCCTTCCAAGCCATAAACAAACTAAATAATGTTTAGTTTTGCATCCGTTGTATATCATACCATGAGTCAAACTCCTATATGAAGTCATCCAACTCAAAGGTGCCAATTGTACCCGAATATAATATGGGATCCTTGGTGGCCCCATAGATAATGTCCATGTCCCACAACAACAGTATGGGTACATATTTCAAGATATCACCTAGCTCAACTTACTCACTCTTTGATACCAAATCAAAGTCTTTTGTGAACCTCAAAGGTCCAAGTTGGTACCGCACTCCGCTAAGGATGCACCCACTGCTAACCCTAGTAGTCTTTCCTTTGAAACCTCCATAGAAGCAACTAGAAACACCACAAGATGCTAACACATGTGCAACCTGAAACTTGTCATTACCATAGGCACTCATCTAGTCTATAAATATGCAAGTCGTGTCTCACTAAAGAGAAACATGGATGATCTGACTGGTCTGCAAATGTGGCCTCACTATAGGCAGCACACAAAAGCACTAACACTCCAAACAACAAACCACCAACACAAACAAAGGTGAAGCACAAACAAGAAATCAAGATGGAGGTTTATCATTTTAGATCAAATAGACATTATTTGTGTAACCATCTTTAGTTAGTCAAGACTAAAGTAGAATTTACGCAAGTAGGAGAAAGATAATCTTTAGTTGAATATTAGTGTAGTATATAAAGGTACCACATCCGCAATCCGTGTGCTCTTTAGATGTATTTCTTGTATGTTAGTTAATATGTTAGTTTGTGTGTTAATTGGAGTACATATCAGAAATCCGTGTGCTCATAGTGATGACCGCCATGTCATCGATTCACGAGGAATTGAATGGATGATGGTTGTATAACCTTATCTAGATTGTACCTTTTTGAGGACTATATATGGAAAAAGAGAGGGCATTGAGGTATCTCTCAACTTCAAAATTTCTTGAACTATTTGAGTGGTCTCTCATCACTTCCGTAGTGTTACAATGGTATCAGAATGAACTTGTTCTTTCCTTGATTGTGGATTACCCCTCTTGGAATAGCAAGACGATGATGATAACTTTAAGTTCTTGAAAGTTGTATAAAGACTAGTAAAGGTCCTTGATCTGCATGTAGAGTAAGGGGAAAAGGAAAAACTATGGGCTTCATGTATGGATGTGCCTGAGAGAAATCTTGTACTAAACTTTCCATTTCTCAATCTATTCAACATCCATATTGGATTCATTGAGAAGAATGTTTTCAGAGTGTATCTTGTGGTGAATTGGGATGCAGATTTTATGGCTTGAGTGATGATATCATCAATACCAATGATACTTCCGATTGTCAATTATGGAGAAACATGGATTATACCATTTACATTCTATAATGAATGTTGGATGGATTTGAATCGTGAACCACCCGCACCAGTTCTATTCAACACGTTATATAAAATTAGAACGATTTATCGACAAAAGAGAGTGTAGAGAGACTCTATTGTTAGGAATTATGGTGAACATTAATAGTACATAGTTGTAATAGGATCAACTCAATCTTTTGTGATTTTTATTTTGAGAGATTGGATTGTTATTATACTTACGTTGTATTAGTTTGAGTGGTTGAGAAGCATGGAAGCATTAGTTTATTTGAGTGAAGTTCTGAACTCAATCATGATAGAAATGAAAGAGTTAAGAAAATCTATTGTAGATGGACATACAAAGCAACAAGCCATGGAGGACAAGATCTCTGCATTAGAGAATGAGAAGATAGAGAGAGAAAGAGTTGGTGAGATGGAAGTGGAAACTCCACACAATAAACTCAACCCCAACCGCAAGCAACTGTTATTGCCAACTAAGAGGCAAATAGGGGATGACTTCAAGAGATGGAAGATCAAGCCAATCTTTAACTTTGTGTATGAAAATCATGTAAGGTCAAAGCCTACAAGGGTAGTAGAGCCAAATGAATTTTGGAGGGATGGATCATGATGATGAATATACATCTATCACATTTTCATGTTTTCTAATTTTATTGCATAAATATTCATGTGGTCTTATCTCATGGACAAGGCTCTTACATTGTACACTACTTGGGAACGAATACTGTCAAAACGAGGTGCTTTTATTTCATGGAGTGGGATTTCTTTAGAACTTTCAAGTGGTGGATTCCCTTCAAACGGCAAGAATGAAGTTATGGCATTTGAAGCAAAAGGAATCATACATGAATACATTGAAGAATTTCATGATTTTAAATTATCCATTATGGATATGAGTGAAGCAGAAGGTGATAGTCCTAATTGATCCTCAAGCAAAAGAAAATTTTCTATCACGATTTGTTGCAATGAAATTAGGATTAACTGAATGAATGATGTAAGTGATAAAGTGGAGTTGCCAAATGGGCAAACTGAACCAATTGAGACATTAGCACAGAGTGTACAGTTAACCATAGGTGGGTACAAGGAAGAGATTGAATGGAGAGTAATCCAATTAGCTCGATATGATGTCATCCTAGAAATGCCATGGATGGAACAATACAATCCGGAGATAGATTGGAGAAAAAAAGTGCTAAAAACTAGTGGATGGAAGATTTATAGAGATAGAAGCAAATCTCATAATAAAAGCTTAACTTTTTTTGGATTGGTAAGACTTGTATTTCTAGAGGTGATGTATGTTTCTTGGTATTTATAAGAGATATTGTTGGTTTTAAGGATAGTCTTTACATTCCGGACTCATTGAGTGATATTATTATGGAGTATAAGGATGTATTCCCAAATGATCTCCTTGCAAGATTGTCACCTAAGAGGCATGTAGACCACAAGATCGAGGTGATATCTCAAAGCACTCCAACTTGCAAAGCTCCATATCGTTTGGCTCCAAATGAGTTGGAGGAATGTAAAGCTCAAGTGGAGGAGATGTTGAGAAAGGGGTGCATACAGCCAAGCATTTCATCTTATGGAGCCCTTGTGCTGTTTGTGAAGAAGAAGCATGGGAGTATGAGATTGTGCATTGACTATCGTGGGTTGAATCAACAAATGGTGAAAAACAAGTATCCATTTTCTCGAATGGATGATTTGTTTGACCAACTTCAAGGGGTGAATTACTTCATCAAACTGGATTTGAAAAGCGGGTACAACGAGTCGAATTGCTAATGAAGATGTTTAGAAGACAGCTTTTCATATGGTTACTTTGAGTATCTAGTGTTGGTCTCACTGATGCACCTGCCACATTCATGGGATTAATGAATGATTTTTTTGTCTTTATTTGACAAATATGTTTTTTTTTTTTGGATAATATTTTGGTAAATAATACAACCTTAGAAAATCATATTCGATATTTACGAGAGGTATTTTAGGATTTTGCGAGAGAATGAGTTATATGCCAAAGCTTCAAAATATAAATTTGGCAAATTAGAAGTAGATTATTTAGATCATAGAGTCACAACGGAGGGAATCCAAGTGATGAGTGAGAAGATAGAAGCCATACATAAATAGACAGCACCAAAGGATCAAACTCAACTAAAGAGTTTTTTAGGTCTTACCAAATTTTATTATAGATTTGTTAAAGTTTTTTCCTGCATTACCCAAGCCTTAACATCTATGCTAGGAAAGGGTCAAAAATGGAGATGGAAAACCCCACAAGAGTTAACCTTTCAAGCATTGAAAGATGCTCTCTTGCATGCACCTATTCTCAAGTGGTATGATCATAATCAACCAATCAAGTTTGTTATTGATGCATCAAGTACAATAGTGGGTAGAATTCTTCAACAAGAATGGGAGGATGGTTGGCATCCAGTTGCCTTTTTCTCCTGAAAGTTTGTGAAATCTTGCATCAAGCAAAGGAGAAGTTGATAATTGCAAAACTATCACACAATTGAACGCACCAAAATTTAACCCTCAATTCAGAGGAGTTGGCCATTGTTCGAATAGTGGATAGATATCATGTCTAACAGCGCATGCAAACAAAAGCGAGATTTTGAGGTAAACCTCAATGATGCTTATAGCTTGTGCACAGTTGAAGAAACTTATCATCATAATTACCGGTTTCAGAAAAATTCACTTGCTTGTTAAGTGTCTCACGCGTCAAACCTCACAAGTCCACAAAGAGCGGGTCACAATTTTCAAACGATAAGCACTAAAATAAAAAATACATGAATTTGATATTGATCACCTCAAAAAAAAATGAAACTATTAATTTTTCCAATATGAACTCATTTAATTGTTACCTATTCATATGATATGAGAATTTACACTGTCCAATAATATTAGTAAGTGTTAAAAAGATCGTGAAAAAAAATCCATTAGAGGGTGGGTGGGGAACCTTACTAATAAACCTGAATCAAACACTGATACGTGGTGGGTAATATGTACAGTGTTTCAAGACATATGCATCGGTCCCCATCTGCCCGGTGGATGCTTACTTAAGTTAGGAAAGTGAGGAGGAGGTTTTCATCTGAGACTTATGATGGAAAGTCAAACGACTTGCTTGGATCAAACAACAAAATTCACTCGAGCCACAGCGCCGTGTATGATTCACTCCTCGTTGATCTTTCCAGCTGGGTCGAAGAATGTCCGAGAATAAAACTTTGTGGGTTCATGGGGATCTGATACTTGGGGTTACGTGGAACCTCGAAGATAAAACCTTAGTCAGGGACACTGAGCGCTAGCCAAGCGCTAGAATATATGGAGAATCTAAAGAAGAGAAGCGTCTCGACGGCTGTGAAACCAGCCGTTCGATTCACTTTAGACCCGGTGAGGTCAACAGCTGAAAGCCTTCATCATGAGTATGTATATATGCTCTCAGCAGTATATATGTTCATTAGGTATTGATGATCTTTTAACAGATGATGCCAAATTCACAGCTGCTGCACAAACTAGTGTTTGTATTGAAAGCCGATTGAGTATAAGAAACTCATACGAACCTCAGCTCAGTGTCAGAGACTTTGCTCGTTACCCACAAGACTTGATATGAGATTCACGCAGGATACGACCGAATCCACGCGAGCTGTGACTATCTGTCCTCTTGGTCCATGTTGTCCTGTGCGCATTCCTTTTGACAATAGCCGTCACACCTAATACGATAATACAAAGTCAGTATGGGTGTTGATGCCGAGGGATTATTCGTAATAACAAAATAGGTTCAACCGTGTCCGGCGTAATGGTCCTCAGTCCAGGCGAAAGGAGCTTATAGTCAAACTCTTACATTCGATGCGCTGAAAAGCGACCAGGTCTGCAGACTCTGAGGTTTTCCTGAAAAAAGTCCACAGAAGTTTCGTACGGCTCAATTTACATATGGCCACTGGGCGTACACTTGTGGGCATCAGATAAACACATCTCTACCAATCCAGGAAGTGTACATCAGCTCCTTCTTCTCGACAGCATAAGTTTTGGCTAAAGGATGGCTCATAGTTCGCTTGCAACACGTTACACCTCACCTTACCTTACCTTGCATGTCTAACTCATAACACCATCGCCTACCTCTGTCCGTATCATTATACCTTCATTTTCCTCCGGGCCCTCGCATTTAACTCTGCGTCCTTTTTGTTCATTTCGATACGCTGCAAAGCGCTCGATCGGCAACATCCATTCAATCCTAACAGTTCTCTGAATTGTGCACAACACCCTTCCTGCACCTGCACGTGCACGCAACAGGCAAGTTTGGTGAGTGATCAAGCGGCAGCAACGTAACTGCCTCGACCACGCAGCCTCACTCGTCAGGCTGAAAGAGCGAGAGCTCGGAGAATCTGGGGTGGTCTTGATCAAAGCGTGCAATGTCGGGCGCAGACACAATCTCCAAGCTGTCAAACCTGCTGCCAACAGGAACATTTCTGGCTTTCCAGGCCATGGCACCGCTCTTCACCAACAACGGAGAGTGTGGATACACCGAGAAAGTAATGACCGGCGTCCTGCTGCTCGTCTTTGCCATCATTTGCTGGGTGCTCAATTTCACAGACAGCATCACCTTGGCGAACGGATCCGTGCATTACGGTATCGTCACCAAATCGGGACTGTATAATCCTCAATTCAAGGACTCCAACATCGAGGGAGTGACAGGCTACTTCTACAGGGATGACAGGTTCATAGTCAATGGTTTCGATTTCGTCAACGGACTGTGCGACTTGATCGCACTGGGAGCTCTGACTTTACTCACCCCTCCTATTTCCACTTGCTACTACCCCAACATATCCAGCACGATTGTCAAAACTGTTCCGATTCTCGTTGCAGTCGTTGTGGGAATGTACTTCACCTTTGCCCCTGCACCGAGACAGGGAGTTGGATTTTCTGCACCTGCTAAGAAGGTTGAGACCACAACCGATACCACTCTCGTAGAAAGCTCCAAGGACTCTAACACGCAGTCCCTTCTTACACCAAAGGCCGGGACAGCGACAGCTTGGGATCAGAAGCTAGCCATTGCTTCTTCGCCAGGTAAAGCAACAGTCTGATGACACTTTTCCTTGGCGAGACTCGTCAGATTCTATCCCCACTTCTACCTCTCGATTCTATCGTGCCCGCCGTCTTCGTACATGTACCATTTCGGCTGTACTACTGTTCAATGCTCCGTGTCTCGAAGCTGAACCTCAGCTGGTGATCGCGTACACCGGGCAACCCTTTTTGCAAATAAATACTCAAGTGGGAGCTGGATACAGATGTGCAGGTGTGAGCATCTTTAGAATCAATTGAGAATACGGCTCTTAGAGCATCAGTAATTGACAAATAGTCGAGCACTGCAGTGCTCGACTATTTGATTGATAGCTGAGAGCACACTTCGACAGGCCCATGTGATGAGTTCAGAAAAAATCAGACAAGTGTGTTTTTTGATTCTTTGCCCCATTCCAGTATCAATCAGTGGACTTCAAATAAGAGCAGTCGGTGCGGAATATTGGCCTACAGGGACCCTCGATGTAGAAACTTTTTCAGGGCACCTTGTAGATTGTGCAGAATGTACATACGGAGCAGCAGAACTTCGTATAGAGGAATTGTCACTTGCGAGACATAGTAGTGCAAGTATCCTACGAGTCCTACACCCAGTTTTGCTTAAGTTTTGCTTGGCATCCTCCAACTTGTAACTTCGGATTCATTTGAATCTTCATGAAACAAGTTCGCAGTGAAAAAACTGTGCATGATTCACAGTCGTGAGTCTCTAGAAAACTTCATTTCATCTCCATTCGTTACTGCACCAATCAATTGTCAAAAATCTTTTGATGTTTAAGAGAATATTTCAGGCAGTAGACATTAGCTCTTGCAGTTATTCCATCCCCTCCACTGCTTTGCTTCGAAGCACCCGGTTCCAATTTTTCAAAAGTGAGTACAATTGCTCATCATTATACACATAACGCGATATTAGGTTATATCTTGAGTTATATGGAGTTATGCACGAATACTTCTACATGTTTTCGAGGTAGTGTGTGACAGGTTACTATATTATGCAGTAGTGGTATCATTCTCTTTACATTATTGTATAATATATTTTACACAAAATATTTCCATTGGTATAAAGAGAGCACTAGCCGATGTATTCTATAGAAGATAATCATGTTAGATGATTCTTTGGGTTCTAGTTTTGTTTGTAAACCGTTAATTTGGGTATCTTAGTTGCAATACTATATATTTACCAATGTGATGTTATTGGAACTAGTCCCATGTTACCCTTGTGGTTTCATACTTGTGTGAATCGATGAGGTCTTCCCATCCTTTTTGTTATTTTATTTCGTTACTTGTCAGGTACAACTTCATCCTCACATCTATAGATACCATGCCTCTCTATGTTGGTCTCTAAGTTACATAATGTACTCAAAAAGCACTTAATGTCTGACTGCCACCTCCTTCCAACGCATTAGCTACTTCCCAGCGACCAATTGGCTCTAGTATCAAGATCGTGCGTGCTCTTATGTGAGGAAACGAGCAGACCACGTTTCTTGATCCCGGTTTCAGCAATCTACGGCCTTCTTCTCAGAAACCGTTAGAATATTCCACGTGTGGGACACCAGAGCAACACTCAAACCTGTCTGCTCATTTGTGAGTCCAGACTCCAAACTGGCTCTGGGTTTGGTCTCTCGCTTGTTTGTTTATTTCATTTCCGAGTAGTCTGGGCTGAACTATCGATTGATCCACTTGGAGATGGAATTTGACGGGAAAGCATTGTACTTGGGTCAGAGTCGGTGGCCTGATTCATCTGTTTGGTTTGGAGACATGTGTGTGTGGACTGGACGAATATGTACTAAAAGTAGTCGGATTTGAGATTAGGTCAGGACAGCGAGTGCAAATGTCCGATCGCTTTCAAGTCCTTTGTTCAGACTGTACATTGTGCTGAGATTTCCCTTAATGTCCAGGATCGCTGGATTTGATCTTGGAAAGAAAAAGCTCGACCAATCTAGATCTCCCTCCTCAGAATGCAAGTAAAAAAGAGATATTGTCCTGCGGATGTTTGTACTTCGTTTTCGAGTTCCAGAACTATCAGCTGGAGATGCAAGATTTTCCAGAACTCCCTGCCGTCGGCCTTCTCTCTTGCTCACGGAAAATATTTCTTTGGGTGTGTCGGTTTTCTTGGAAGAGTCCGCTGTAAATGGTGGCTACCGTCACAAATCCTTACAAATCAGCTGGATCGGTCGAACGAAAACCATGGCTGATTTTTCAAGCAAATGTTCGACAATTACGGATGGCAGCAAAGTATTCCTCTGTTCCCTATATTGCTTTGATCCAGCCTGCTAATAGTATCTTGCAAGTGTATCTACCCTGCTGACTTCGCAGCTGTCTTCTTGGTCGAAGAAAGCCCAAAGTCTGACTTTTACTGCTATCACCGTCTCTTGTCCGCCCCGTCAGGGTGCAAGGTTCAGTGGTCGTGATCGCATTCGTTCATGCAGCTGACAATCTTGCTATTTTATTCTGGATTCTCAGCCTCGGCTTTTGGAGGGATAGAGACTTGCTAAGTGGCGTTCGGTTCGACCCCCAACAGGTCTGTGCACACTCTTCTCACGCCCTTCATATGTACCTGTTATCGTTCTGAATATCCTTCATCTCCACTTTCACGTCTCTGAATGTCGAAGTCTATCAGTTATTCAACCTCATGTGAAATTTGATACTTGAGAATCGTCCATTGCGTTCACTCGTCCAGGCGATTTAGCCTCACGGGTTTCAATGTCGATAGTCATGAATGCCGTCATAATTGAGACGTAGTATTTCTATGTTTTCCGCCAGTAAGCCTCCCTAGCTCAGTTGGTAGAGCGCCAGGCTCTTAACCTTGTGGTCGGGGGTTTGAGCCCCCCGGGCGGCGGTGATGAGTTGGTGGTCTAGGGATAGAATAGATCCCTGCCACGGAACAGACCCGGGTTTGATTCCCGGCCGACGCAATCCTCAAGTCAGTTGCCGCAGACGTCTCTGGTCTGGAAGAAGACCCATTGCCTTTTGTGACATTATTCGATTATAGCCGATGTCGCTGTCGTCGAGATATAGTACATGCTCCGTAACACTAGTATGTCAAAGAGATGTCGACGGTGAAATATGTTCCATAGAGGATGCGGGGATGCTATTGGCAGCCGACGTTTTCCTCCTGGACGGCGACTCTGTTTGCTCTTGATTCCTTGATCGTCACTTCGTCTCCTGCTCAGTGGCAGGATTTGATTTGCCATCTGAAGCAGGCAAGGATCTGGGCAGTCTTTCTTCTACAGCAGCTAGTCCTCAGTACTACGGAAAGACAGCAGGCTGCACTGGAAATGCTGGACATTTTAGCCAGTATGAAGTGTGATGCAGATCTGCATGTTAGCATGCTTCCCGGAATCTTTGTCCTCTATGTCGGTGCCTCTCTTAGACATCCACAATCAGCATTGACACTCATCCACAATAAAGACGCAGTGATAGTGAAGTAAATATATGGCGTGTTTGAACTTCATCGGCTTTCTCTATCATTACCAGATTGGAAAATAAATATGGCGCCACATGGAATAAAACCCAGTGGCAAACGCCATCAAAAGAACACAAAGCAGAAGCAGCCAGGCTAAAAGAAAGGTGGGAGGGCTAGTCCCTCTCGCGATTAACAGCTATCTCTCCGACTGCATGCAACTCGTAAGATCTAGTAGGAAGTGGGGTGCCTAACAATCATCACCTATCATGGCTATGTTCCTCTCCATTGCTGAGGATAATGCACAGTTTAACACATACCAATCTACTTTTACCAGACTGGTTCAGTAGGAGGTATCTATATGAACTGACTCAAAGTAATTGTTCTTGTACAGTCAAGCAGAAAAGGAATACACCTAATTTGTTAGTCCCAAGTGGATGTACACGTTGTAGACTAGAACATGTGCTATGCCGTGTCGGTATTTAACTACAGCTATCTGTGGTCTTCTTACCCGCCTTGAAAAGCGCTCTGCGCTCCTCATCGTTCTGGAAATCCCTCACCTCAACGTCCTTACATTATGATCTGAATTTGGAACTCAGTCCTCCTGACGGTATTTGGGGCTGTAGTTTTTATAAATCCTTTGGAATGTCAGGTTCGGCAACCAGTCCTTTCAGATGTCAGTGATTATAGTCAATGAGGTCCATGTCTCAATCCGGAATTCTTGCTCGATTCTTTGATATTGTATTCTTTTGCTCGAAGAGGGAACAGTAAGCCGCCCCAGGTCGGTTGATAGAGCGCAAGGTACCTAAGTATGTAGTTCGGGTTCGAAGCTCGGAAGAGATTTGGTGGGCCAGAGACTGAAAATTTACTTCACCCGGATTCTGACCGACAGACGATCGGGTCTGGCAAATTACTTTCTTTCCCGAGAAATTCTCCTTTTCGGCTATTAAATCCTGATATTATTGAATATAAAGAGACCCTCTGAAATCGAAAATTTGTGTACTTAGCCACTCTTTCATCTGATCACATGATTATGACATAGAGCGTCACTTCCTCTCCTACTTAGTGACAGGGTTTGATATGCGATTTGATGTAAGCGAGGACTCATCTTGACATTCTTTCCTGCGAGAAAGAAGGCAGCACCGGGCACAGGAGATAATGGACATATTAGCCAGCATGACGTGTGCTGCAGAACTGCATGTTAGTATGCCTTCCCGTATCAGTCTTCCCTATGTTGGTGTCTCAAGGACATCCACAATGTGGATGTCCTTGAGACACCAACAATCTGGATGTCACAAACGGGTACGATGTCTTGGCCCCAATAGCATCACGGTGGGAAATATATTCTATTGGCCCCAATAGCATCACGGTGGGAAATATATTCTATTGCATCTAAGAACTATAGGTTGAGGGTCGATATACCACATGAGTTTATGCGGAAAACATCAACTAACGGGATACAAGTCAAATGATTATACAATATGCCGAAGAAAATTATATTCATTTCGTTTAGTATGGTAGACTTTTTCACTCTCACAAACGTGTCGAAATCGGCACATTTGTGGCTATAGTTCCATATGACTTCAAGGTTAAATAAACAAAGAATTGGTTTCTTTGCATAGCCCTATAATTGGAGGCCTTGGTTGTTGTTTTCACTGGTCAACTATATTGGGTTATAGCAAACACATCATTAATTGAATCATGGGTAGTTATATTTTGGCTTTTGAATGGACGAATAGCCCTATAATTGGAGACCTTGGTTGTTGTCATTTCATTTGCCACCTATCTTGGGTTATAGCAAACACATCATTAATTGAATCATGGGTAGTTATACTTTGTTTTTCGAATGGACGACGAGTTATATAAACACTGATGTATCTAAGATAATATCACACTCATTCATATGGGAAATTAAATGAGACGGAATCTCATAGAAAAGGTAGTAGTGTGAATCCGAAAGCCCTTATATATAGTCGAGCCATGATCTAGGTGCTTGCACCTTTGTCAAAGTAAATGCATAAAGGAGAAATGTAGTAGGAGAAGTGGTCGAATCCACTAAGAGAGAATGTAGAGTTTGTTGAAAATGTTGGTTCATCAAGGTAGAATGTAAACCTCTAGTCTAATTGGATGTCAAAGAGGAAAAGGGTTGGAGCTCCCGTCAGACCTCGTGGAATAAAGCATATCTTGTGTGTCAAAATAATACTTTTAAATGAAATGACCTTATCCATATGAAATAAAGCATCTCTCGTATGTCATAATAATACTTGTAAGGAAAATATTCACATCCATGTCTGTCATATGCATCTCAAAGAGATGTCTATTTGCAATCACAAGTCCATAAATATCATACTAAATCCATAGATTGCATGTTTGTAATGGACTCCAAACTATATTGGTACGGAGTACATTATAAACTTCACGGAATAAAGGACAAGTTGCAAGACGTAGACAGCATACTCATGGGTATGTTTAAGAGACTTTAAGGCCATGGTGTGTCTCTAGGCTCCAAAAAAACTCATGCTTACACGCAGGCTTCTTGGTCATGCATGGTTCGAGGAGGAGTAGGGTTCATATCGGGCTTTATCTTGTCCTCTATCACTTTTTCATGATGTAGGGCACTTATGATATCATCTATTGCATTTATTAGAAGATTTTGTACTTCGTATGCAAGATGGCCCTCTTCTATTTCAGATTGCACTTCATGACTTTCGATCATAGTTACCATTTGCAGTGTAACCTCATATGCTGACATTTGCATCCCTCATGTGCAAAAGATCATTATATATGATTATTTTCATGAGATCATCACGATATTTTGGACTAGTGACTCACATTCACTAGAGTCTAAACTCATCTACACTCTAGCACATGACCCTACGCATGAGCTTGATTCATATCTAGGCTGCTATACTCAGCTTTTTGTAGTGCACCATCATACTTTGTCCTAGCAATGCGGACACGAATGGGTCTTTTTCAACCTTTGATGTCAAGTCTTACACATTGCTCTTGTAAGGCATAGCTTGATGTTACATTATGTGATGTCACATAGGAGATGCAACATATACTTCAACCACAAGGGAATGGTCTATACTATAGACTTTATTTCTGACCCCCATTATGAGATATATGTAAGATCGGATTCAAATCCTTTTGGTCATGCTGCCGCCACCATATTATTTGATTTTTTTTTTGTAAAGAAGAGTGACTCTTATTGATGAGTTTCATGCATTTCACTCGAGTTATAATATACTCTTCTACTTATGTCAATCTCATAACTGGTTGCATGGTGATCTTTTGACTATCTTGTATCTATTATCTATGGAAGGGGTGATTATCCATCCTTCTGGATGGGCGGCGAATGGAGCAGCAGTCAAGGTTTTCAAGTATATGGGTATGGAGAGAGTTCTAAGTATAGAGGTATGCAGAGAGATCACATTTTTATTCCTCTAGCTTTGGAGTTATATGGAGTTATGGATACAGACTTTGACATGTTTGCGAGATAGTGTACGATGGTTACTATATTATGCGACATGGGATATCACTCTCTTTAGGTTATTGTATAGCACTTTTTAGGTAATATATATCAATTGCTCTATATAGATCATTAACTGGTTCAATCCATAGGAGACCAATCACGTTAGTCTCTGATTCTTCGGATAATCTTTTAGTATGTAGACCATTTGACCTAGCTAGTTGGGATATCTCTTAGGTGCACTAAGATATATTTCCCATTGTGATGCGATGAGGGAGAACCCCTTCTTACTTTGGTTTCATCCATGTACTCATTGATGGGATCTTAGGGTTTTGCTTTATATTTCTTACTTCCATTTTATCCGCCCTAGTTAAGTTGGTAGAGCCCTACCTTGTGGTGGGGGGGTTCAGGCCTCACGTGCGGCGTGGAAGTCTGCGATTCTATCTGATTATTTTATGCTGAAAAAACTTATCTTGCAATGTGTCCTCGCAGGACGGTTGACCACATTGAGACTGAGCTGTTGTTCTGATTAATTTTTTTCTGCATTGGACTCGATTCGCAAGGCAGCGTTCGTTTGCGAGTGTGGTGAAATACAAGTTAAAAAAGAAAGCTTCAAGGAATTGGCAGGAACTTGCAACTGTTAGCGTGGAACAGCGGCCCCTATTCTCACTGACTGGTTGTTATGCTGCCTAGATAATTTGTTCTGCTGTCGTCCTGGGGATGTAAAGGAACTCCATAACTTCGTTCTTCTTTGAGACTTATCACTGATATCTCCTCATAGAATTTCACCTCTGCTCATGCTACAAGGGCTTCTTTGTTGCTAGATTTGGTGAATGGTTCCAAGTGTTGCCTAATAAGCTTCACGTATCACCCCATTGATAGGCGTGTCATCTATCATTGGGGTGATACGTGATGTGAGATCACATCCTAAGAGTCTTAGATTTTACCTCGTACGAATTCTAGCGTATATCGATTTTAGCGATTGTTATCTGAGCGATACGGAATATGAGGTGCTGTAACAGCGACTGCGACAATGAGAAATGTTTCCTATCTTACTGTCACTGGTCTCCTCGCCATTTTGAATATTTCGGCGTAATGAATGTTGCTTTTCAAGATGGGTGTTCATGTTTATCTTCCCTTCCCACAAAGGCCGAATGATTTCCACGTGATACAGCTCCTACTGTTTATTTTAACCTGAGTAGACTTGGAGCCGAAAGTACCGTGCCATGTAGCACTGATAGTTCAGCGGCTAAAACAGTTTCCTGCCTAGGTATAATCTGGAAGTCGAATCCCTGCCGTAGCAACTTTGGTACTGTGCCTTCCTCAAGATCTGTCTTGCATAAGTGAAGGATGTTTGTGCTTTGCGCGTAAGCCGGCTGGTGAAAATTAGATTATGAACTCATGTAAAAGATGGTCGTGATCGTTTCCAGTAAATAACGTTGAAGTGAGGTACTTAGAGGTGGAGTACACAGGACAGACTTGCAATGGTGCCAACAGAACACCAGTTTGGACATACCAGGGAATTCAAAGTACATCAGCCACGACCTCTTGATCTGATCATTTCAGTGTGCAAAATCCAAGGACAGTACTTTCTTCTCTGCAACAGAGAATTTTAAACATTACCATATTCGGTCTAGCGTAATCTGAGTACATTATCCGTGTTGGCAATTACAACAGCAATGATCCTTATCTGTAGAATATCTAAATACCAACAGAATGACTTAATCTCCTCACAAACATCATACTACTAAAGACAAATACACTGCAAGACTAGCTGCATATATCCCTCACACAAATACTAACGACTACCTTGAGTGTCGTCCCCCAGAGTAGCACAACAAGTGAGCAATCGATCTACATATAGTTCTCAAATTTATCTCGAAATAGTTCATGCCCACGATGTATGAATAATGCATCATTCTATCTTAGAGTTGGAGAAACAAACAAGAGAGTAAAGAAAATCGTGTCGATTGATGATCCAGAAAGAGACAGCCCTGCAGATCGGAAATTGATATTACAATAGGTGTTGGGAGAATACAGCATCTTCAGACAAATCGCTACCTTCATAAGGCATACACTGAGCAGGTCGAATTAGTCATGGAGACAAAGGAAGTGGAGTTGCTGACTGCCCAAACAATTCGAACACCTGCCGAAAACAAATATGCAGTTTGTTAGATGCACCAGCCACTTCTGCGATTCGATAACCTAGAATGAACACAAGGGAACCACTCCGTGAACAGCCTCACATCGTCACCACAGGGATGACCCCATGGTTTCTACTCCATCTGACAACATAAAAGAAAGTCACGAAATTTTGAACGCGTAGCAACCTTCGAGGGCCTCCCAACAATAATTCATTTGATTCACAACCTCGGCTTTGTCTCCAGAAGCTTCACAACAAACCCATCTTGAATGAAATTATCTCGCGATTAATGTGGAAACATTACTTGCCCTAATGTGTAATGCTCGAACAGCCAACAAGATGGAGAAAGAAGGATAGAGTAAACCGACACAAATGTGTACTCAGGACTAAAAAGCCAGAGAAAGAAGCGTAAATTCAAAAAAATAGCTACGAGCGCAAACCTTTGGCATTCAGAAGAGTTATGCGCCTTGTCACCGCCACCGAGACAAGAATATCTGCAAGCCCTCATTTATCGTCGCTGGAAAGGATACAGCCTCATCACTTGCTCTGTCTAATAGAAGACGCTCCCTACTTCCTCATTCCGAGACTCCAGTTCAATTAGTTGCTTTTCCACGTTATTCAAGCGCCTTTCGCATTTTTTCATGCGCAACTTCATTTTCTTCATGCGCAGCTTCATCTTCCGCAACATGACAGAATTATCACCACCGGTCTGCATCGCCTTCACTGCCTTAGCTGAATCATCGCCAAGGGAAGTGCCAGGGACCATCACCGCGCTTGAATCATCAGTCCCCATGGACTTACGTGAACACCACCAGAGGCTTGAGCAGCGCACAGATCGAGTACAAGCGCCCACACTCTTTCCCCGTTCAGCTGCCACATCACAGCAAGCGCATTCTCTACGCAGCTCCTCAGCAACTGGTCGACATTTATGCGATTCTCAAGCGTAAATATCGCCACAACCTACAGAGAAGCAGTTTCAAACTCACCGACGATATATAATTTCGTGACTGGAGAGAACCGCTAAAATTTCCATAGTACAAGTGCACGATAGCATGGAAACGGACAAATTATAATAACAAAAGCGATGGGAAAACCCATCAAAGCGTACAAGGATGCAACCAAACCACTAACATGGGGCTAGTACCCAATAGTATCATACTAGGAAATATGTGGTAAGATATCCAAACTATCTAGGTGAAACTGTCTACAAAATAGAAGAGCATACTAAGAAACATCACCTAATGTTATTGCTCTTCTATGGATTGCACCAGCTAGTGCTCTCAATAGAGCAATGGAAACATGTTGTCTAAAATAAGCTATACAATAAGTTAAATAGAGTGATACCCCATGCCGCCTAGTATGGTAGGCTCTCGTGCATTCCCTCACAAACATGTCAAAGTTGGTGTCCATAGCTCCATATAACTCCGAAGCTAGAGGAACAAAGAGGTGACCTCTTTGCATACCTCTACACTTGGAGACCTTGGCTGCTACCGCTCCACTCGCCGTCCATCTTTGAGGATGGGTGATCACCCCCTAAAACTGTGTCTCTAGTAGGATTGGTAACCACCACAGTGATCTGGTCCTCCCGAACCAAGTACATGTCTGCCCTAACCCTAGTCGACTGCAAGGCATACCAACGCTCTCTCCATGTGAGGTATCCACGATCTCGCGCTATAGCATACACCACATCCCTAATGGCATCATGTGTAGCTATCCTCTACCCTCCGAATGGGCAACGAGTCATATGAACATCTGCTACATCTAAAGTGATATCACACTCACATGTGAGTAATGAAGATGTAGATGGATGGACCAAGCCAAGACGGAACCTCATCGCTGTGGAAAAAGTAGCTGATGCGAGTCGGAAAGCCCTGATGCATGATCAAGCCAAGATCCACGAGCCTGCACCCTTGCTTGAGCAAGAGCGTAGACGAGCTCTAGTAGTACGAGGAATGGCCGGATCCACTAAGAGTGAATGTAGAGCCTCCTAAAACTGTCGGTCCATCAAGATAAACTGTAGACCTCTAGTCCAATCGATAGCCAAAGAGTAAAGAGATGGGAACTCATGTCGTACCTCCCGTTGTCGTGTTGTGACGCGGCTACTATGAGAAGATGATGACATGTGTCATCTTCAGAGTTGTTGACATGACGGCGATACTTTAGGTTAGGGTAATGTAAGGCATTGTAAGGTCAGAAAGAGCTAGGGAGATCTAGACACATCACATTGCTGACTAAGGAGCTTATCTGATTGAAGTGGAGTCGACGTAGGATGTGGATAGGGGACAACATGATCCTCAAGATGTACCATTGTCGAGTCCATTTGTGATCAACATCCAGTGTCTTCATCGTGATCTCTTTTGGGTATACTTAGCTGGTTTCAAGTTGTTATTTTAACTCTTATTAGTGACAATTCATATTGTGTATAGGATGTCTAAGTAGAGTGTTTAGGATAGTGGTAAAGCTCTAAGTTTCAATGCAGCTAATTTGGCCACACTAGAGGTCAAAATAGCATTTTCCATTCCCATTGGTCTAGGAGTTTTGACCAATGAGGGCACTATGGCAACTTTTCGAGGTTTTTAGGGATTTTGGAGACCTTCTAGGAGAACATTTGATAATCAGAGGATAGCGTTGGAAAGCTGACGGAACGGGCTACAATGTGAGCTTAAGAATGGATGGATTTGAAGGATTTGTCACTCTAAAACGGTGATTCAAAGTTAGAGAGAGAAATTTTGACCTTTGAGTGTATTTGGAGTGTTTGTGAGAATCTGACTAGGGTTTTGGGAGATCTGAGTAACTGAAATACAGTTCACGACTTGGGCTTGTGTTTCGATTGAGGTTTTGACTTGATTGGACGAGTTTTGAGTACGGAGTGATAGGTTGAAGTTTGTGCAAAATCGAGTTGCGGGGATTGCACTGACTATCACAAACTTAGTACATCGATCATATCTTTTGATATCAGGAATTTCTGTCAATAAAACTTTCGAGAGTTAAAGTTCGGATGATGATTGATCTTCTCATGAAATTTGAAAGCAATTGGAGTTAAAGATTGGGATGTGTGATGGGTTTTGTACACAGGGATCTACATATCGCCTTGTGATACACTGGGTAAATCAACAATTGTTTTGAGAAATCTAGATGGCAAAAACATGTGAAACTTTTCTGAGTGATAGTAAGGGTTGAGAAGCAATTTTCTGTAAAGTTTAAGCGAAAGTTATTGGTCAAATCATCGAATATCATGATCTTCTTCCGCTAAAGTTTTACCGGTTGTAATGTGGAGTGCTGAGGAGAAGAAGAAGAGATTGACAACTCACACAAGGTTCTAGAGGGTTCTTCTACAACCAGGCACTCGGGCGTTCTCAGAGCAAAGAATTGTCCTTTGCGACACCGTGGTAAAGCATCTCTCGTATGTTGTAATAATACCTGCAAGGGAAATGATCTCGTATCCATTTCCCTTGCATATATCTCCAAGATAGGTCTATGTGCTATCACAAATCGAGAAGATAACAAAGGTGCAACGAGCACCCTAATCGCCAAGAATGCCGTAGGTTTCGTCTTCTCCATCGATAATAAGCCTTCTCCTCTACACAAAATTGGCAAAGATGTTTGTCTCCTTGCCAAATCTCCTGTCAAACACTCAAATGTCCCAAGTCCGATGATGTCACCAAAGACGCCCATGATCCTCTTATCAAAGGCTACCAAACTTGATATGAATGTAGGTAAAGGAGGAACCGTGCGAAGAAGATAGATGGGTCGACGAGCAATACTAGATGACATTATACCAAACGTCACTTGCGGATCCCCTAGTAGAGGAATGTCATCTACATGCAAAACATCCTCGGCAAGTGCAACGTCAAGGTAGCGAGAAACAAAATCCTCAAACCCTACTGACACTCCTAAAATACGTAAACCGTCTGTCAATGTCATACATCCCTCTGGAAGCTAGAGATGAGGCGGAATGTCCAAAGGAGACCAAGCCCTACACTTTGACACCTTGACTCTCAAGCCTAGAAGATGAAGCTCGGTAGTCAAGTAATTAGAGGTCTACCTAATGTTATCTACAAGGTCCACAATGTGTGTATCATCCGCTAAGGAAAGGAACACACAACCTGGCATGGCCAAAGCAGTAGACAAAAGAGCTCTATAATGGGCCAAGACAAATAGATGTCCTCCCAAAAGATCTCCATCTCGAGTGTCAGCGGCAGACTATAGAACTGTGACCTCCGGACTGACTCTCACTCAGGTTTACCTCCGATGGCTTTTTGGAAGCTCATCATGAATCTAGGACTTAGTCCCACCCTATGATCATGACCCTATTGCTCACTCTTACACAAACTCTCAAAGTCCAAGCTCCATTATGCACATTATCACCAAGAGTAAGATATCACTCAAAAGGAAAGGGATACTTTGGCAATCAAAGTCTTCATTGAATCAAGGCTCCACTCCGAACATGATGTCTCCAAGAACCAAGCTCTCCAAAACTAAGATCACCACACTATCTTCTCCCAAAACTAACTTCCATTGAAAAACTACTTGAGAGGTGATTCTCAACCTCTCTATTTATACTACTTAGAATCTTACCCTAGTAACTACAAGTAATCATCATGTAACTTCCTCTTACCAAGTTTAAACGAGGTAGAGATCACAAACCCCAATGAAAAGGGTACATGGCAACATGCAATTGGTCTACTTGGATCTTCTAGAAGCCCAACTACTCCCTAATTGACTTCTAGTGTACCAAGTCAATCTCGTCCCTAGATTTAAGGATCTTCACCAAATCCAACCAATGAAAACTAGTCCAAGTCAAGGGAAGTCAAGATACCCATGTGATGGAATCTATTTCTTGATTCCTACTAAACAACAAAATAGTAGTTCTCATCTATCACACCAAAAGTTACTCTATATTTTCCTCCAACTTAACCATAACTAGCTAAACATAGTCATGACTAAGATAAACTTAGGCACAATTTAGATATACTTACATTTTATCCTATATGTACAACCCTAGGTCTTACAGAACGGTAACTCCATCCTCAGAATAGCCATGCTAATAAAAAAGAGAAGAATGTGAACCGTAGAAAGACCGTACAAAAGGAATGAGGCTTGATAGAGGTCCATCAGCCTCTCTAAGCTCTCTATAAATGGATACACTCAAGATGTTGTTAAAAGCGTTCTCAACATCTACCTACAAGACAACCCAATCCGGATGGATATCTAGAAGTGCTTTAATGCCCAACGATACCGCTTCACAGCCTCCTGGTGTGACAACTCCAAACTGATGTGGATAAAGATGTTCCTTGAAGTGTGAGCAATGCTGCAAGACAATGGTACGACTGACTAATCGCAATAAGACCTCTCCAATAGCAATCGGTCTAATGCCCCTAGTGTCCTTCTCCATCGCAAGAAGCCGACTAGCCCCCAGAACCTAACTAACTGACAACGGAATCTCCCCTCTCGCAACTGATGCAGCCACTTGGAACAACTCCGTGAAACCACTAGAGGGATCATCCGCCTAAAAGCAATCTCGAAGATGCTCATATACCATCCCTGACAAAACCCCTTAGGATAAGCGTGGAGCTGTGCATAGAGAATGGGCAAATAATGATCTATCATGACATAATGTCTCCTTTGGCTGATACTCCAAGACCTCTAATGGTATCTCCTCGACCATGGGTGGATGTAGAAGGCATAAAGAGGAAATCGTCACCTCAATAGGACTAGCCATGGACAAAGGATGAATGGCACGTGCAGCCATGCTATACTCCCCGGCTTGCCCCAAGATCCTACACTGTCGCAATCATGCCGAATCAGAAATATCATGTGACTGAACCCGACTCCTAAACTATGTGACGTGAACAGACTCCTCAATTGCATCAGACTCCTCAGACTCCTACATTGCAATGTAGCCCAATCCCATGCTCGGAATTTCCGAAATCTAGCAGTCACCTCCTTATGTCCAATATATCCCCCTCTAGTATAACGGAAACACCATCGTAGAAGTAATCTAAACAAAAATCACACTAACTCGTCCATGGGATCCCGAGCCAACCGATCGACCAGTAAACAAAAAGCACGTCTAGCCTCGTCATGGAGTGCACGAGGAAGCCTATGGAATAAACATGGACATGGAAACCTAGTTTCAAAAAGCCCTAGAATCAAATCTGCATGGGAAGCTAATCACTCTCACGACCCGATCGGTATACTCGGAAAACTCAACGAAGGAGTCGTTGGAGTCGTTGTAGTCCCCGAAGTGACAAATACTAATGTTGATGTGAACGTCCTCCTCACATGCGCTTCCCAAGTAGTCCAATCATAATCTTTGTGCATCTTTCCCATGTGGATCTTTATCCCTTGCAAGGTAAAGAGACAATGACACAACAGACATGATGTACCACGCACAGTTTTTGGCGGCCCCATGAGGGAAAGTGAAGCTATAGCTAGCACAAAGAGAACGATAAAGAAATCCATCACTCGATCATGTATCTCCTCCCACATGCAGAACCACAACCCCCTAACACCCCACCTCACATCGAAAAATGCTAACTATGAAAAATCTAAAATCTAAAAACACTCATAACTTTTTATTCAGATCTCCATAATTTTCCAACTAGGTTCAAATAGAACCAATGCAGGAAAAAGAAGAGATGGGAATAAAAAAACCTGACCCATATGTCTTGTAATAGCATGGGTATGCCTTACCAAGTCCGAATTCGTATAGATTAATTCGTTCCCAAGGGAATGAGGGATCAAACCACACTAGCAAAGAAGAGAAACGTGCATTTAGACATCTTTCCAACTCTGGACTGCAGAGTCCGAAGATTACTCACAAAGAATGCAATCGATCCAATCTCAATTCTTTCACAATTCCATCACAATATCAATTCCACAGACAACATCAAGTAGATTTCAATGATTGCTTTACTTCAGGATGGGGATATCTCTCGTTACAAGTTTGCATCTCGGCAAAAACACTCTACAGAGTAGTTCTAATGGTCATAGGTAGGCTCAGCTCGTGGACGAATATCCGGGTAACTTTGCGGATACACGAATCAGTCAACACAATGTCAGTCTGCATAGACCAGCTCCTCGAGTGCTCGTTCTACCCTGACTACAATTTGCAGCCCAACAGATTGAACACTTGCAAAGATGAAAGATCTCACCACTTTATTTCCTATGACTATTTATAATGAATGTTTTAACAGCTACTCCTAACTGCTCTTACACGGATCGCTCTCTCCTAAGTCTTCTACTCTGATCTAAGCCGCTCGATCGCACCTCCGCTGCTTGCGTGAAGGCGTCGATTCCTAACTGCATTTCATGTACATCTGTTGCGATCTCCTATAGATGAAGAGTCATGGCTTCCCCGAAATCTCGACCCAACGCTTTATACATCTCCTTCCTCTTGTCCTTTGAGTCGCCGGGATTCTCCATTGCTGCCACCAACTGCTCTAACTGCTGCACCTCAACTCGATCACACCGTGTGAACAGATGTTGCGCACATTTGTTGGCGAGGTTCTCCAACTTCGCAAGTGCCTCCACATCTACCTAAATCAGTCTTCGCTTTAGGTCCTGCACCGTCTCCCGAAGTTGGGCATTCTCCTTCTCCACAAAATGAATCTCCGCACCCTGAATACAGCAGATCTCTTCGTAGGCCTTCTTCGCCTCTTGGACCTTCTGCTCCATTTCAGTTTTGTCCTTGGACAACTTGTCCACATTCTCCGTCAGCTCTCGAACTGTAATGGATTGGTCTTCCTTCCCCAAAGCCAGCGGGTTCATCATCTGAATCAAATCCATGTACCCATTGGTTTGAGGGTCCCACCCTTGCATATACATGGGTCCCATCTCGTTCAGATCTAGTAATACACGGACCATGACTTTCCAAATTTTCTCGCGACAATTTGTAGCACCTAGGCCATGGATTCTGCGATCTCCTTCAAGACTTTCGGCCCTTGCTTCACTGCCATCATCTTTGGCCGAGAGGTATTTGGCGGCACTACTTCTTCCACCTTCTTCTTCCCTACATCCTTCCTAATTGTCAGAGTGGTTGGTGGACTATCCTCCACTGCTCTCTTCCTCTTCCTTGAAGTTCCAATCACTTCAAGATCCGAATCCGAATCAGGCTTACTCTGCACCGCCGGCCTGACTTCTCCCGTTCTCTTCGGTTCATGAGGAGCACTCGTTCCTAAACTCCTCGTCGACCCGCTACTGGCACTGTCGAGGTCCACGTCCAAATTCGACATTCCGCTCTCCAGTCGATACAATTGCCTCTCCCTAGGCGTCAACTACTCCAGCTTCGCATACAGATGTACCAAGAAAGACGAGAGATAGACTACACTCTTATCGTCTTCTCTTAGATTAGTCACCATCGTCTGTACGTTCTTTGCAAAGATCTCCCCCCAGTTCATCCAAATAGTTCCGCCGATGAACTCTTCTACAATCTTCACCTTATGCATGCTTACGTACGTTATTCTTTGCGGTGAGAAAAACTGATTCAAGGTGAGAGCCACCTTCCTCCTAAAGACATCCTTAATCAAGTCGAGATTGTAGCCATTCGTCCCCTTCCTCTCTCTAGGGTTGAACCACTTCTGCTCGTCGAAGGTGAATGCAGTATGCATCGCCGAGCCCTTCCAATCTACGCCGCCTTTATCTTCTTCGTGGTTGCGTCCCAGAGCCTTCGCCCACAGCCTTCCATCCCACTTCTCCGGCTAAGCTCTGCTTCCGATTGTTGTCAATGCTTTCCCTCTCCAGACTTCATCACACAGCTCCGGGCACACGTAGTCCCATCGCCATGACAGAAACGTTCCACCGAGGTTCTTCAACCTCAACAACTCCACCGAAGTCCAATCCTCCATAAGAGTAAGCGGTCGAATTCTCCCCATCGTTGCACTTCTTTCTGTTGAAACTCTTCCGGTTCGACGCTTCGACATTGCAGCTATCTTCTCTTGCTCCGACCGCTCCGCAAGTTCTTGGCATCGACCTTCTCTCGACAATTCTTCAATCACCGTCCAAACGCGGGCTTAAATTCCCTCGCAATTCACTCGTGTGAACTCCCTAATGGTATTCATGTCTAACCAACATATATTTGGACAAATACCCTTATGAGAACCCAAATATAACCCTTTATTCACAAAAACCAAAAAAAAAATCCTACTTATCCTAAGAACTATGCTACTACATGTCTAATTGAAGAAAAATCACTCAAAATTCACTCAAAACCCTAAAAAAATAAAAATACTCATATCTCACTATATCATTCTCCATAGTCTTCAATTTAGATATCAATGGAATCCAAATTGAAAGACGAAGAGAATGGACTATTCATTCTCCATGTTTGGTAAAGTGTGGCCACAGAATATGCAAGAAAATATAATACCCTTTTCTACTCTCTTTCTCCCCGTAATCTCCATACTCTCCTCCTCTCACGAACCTATCTCTGTCCCTACTCAAATTCGTAAATAGGAAATGATCTAATGAGCTGATGGTTAATATGACAATCATTTGTGCCACATCATTTTCTTGATAGAATGGAGAAGTAAACTTAGCCCCAAGAAAGGTTAAGTAACAATTTCCACGGAATAGGAGTCATCCCACTCGATGCATTTCTTCTTAGTACTCCAGCCACTGCGGGTACCTGCACAAATGATAAATTGAACATCCTAACTTGAAAAATTAATCAAACTTTTATGGGCGTCGATTTATTTTTTATGGTGGTTGGAGTCTATACTTGGTGGTGATCATGTGTGATGCAATAGTATAGCTTGGTTATGTCATCCTATGAAAATTTTGTTTAGTTTTTGATAGAGAAAGATATAATTTTTGTAGAATAGCTATTGTTGTTAAGTATGGGAATGGTTGCACTCACTTCAATAGTAATGATTGTAATATTGTCAACTAGCCACCCTTGGAATCTAAGTTTTCTCAAGTGATACATATTTTGACAATATGTAAATTCTATGAATGTTATGTTATGGCATTACTTGTTAATGATGTTTGGAGTGGTGGCAATTGCGAGAGATTGTGAATTATAATTATGTCTGATTTTAGTCTTACAACATATACACATCTAGTGTTGTTATGACAAGCTCATTGCAAAAAACAACTCGGTATGATATTCTCATGTGTTTGCTGATTTTGGATACTATAGGTAGTTATGATTGTATTTAACTGTGATAATTTATCTTTTAATGCATATGCAATGATATGTAAAAATTTATTATGACAAACAATGCAAATTAAGATCATAAAGAAAGTCAACTCACCTTTGTGTTGTAATTTAGCTCTATTGGATTGAAAAAAAAAATTGCAAAACTTTAACTTAGTTATGCAAAAACAGTGATTGCATGAGTTTATAAATTTATATATACTTCTATAAGTTTATAAATTTTAATCAATTTTTATACTTACAAAATTTTTAAATTTTAAATGATTTCTTTTAAGTTTCAAAAATGATAAGATTTTATATATAACAAAAATTTGAAAATTTTAACAGTTTTTATTGATTATACATAAAATTATAATTGTGATATAATAAATATTAATTAAAATTATTATTATATAAGCATATATTTAATAATCATGACATGTAATAAATATTGAATACACATAAATTATCAATACAAATAGAACAAAAGAATAGATAGAGATTTCATAGTGAAATATTTCAATGTTGTCTAGATTGTTGATTTTATATATGAGAAACCTAATATAAGAATAGGTTAAGCAACAAAGTTCATTGAGAGAAAGTCAACATACTTAATGAGAGTACTTGTATACTCCAACCACAATTAATTTACCTACTTTACTATCTAAAATGTATAGCATCTATTAAAAAAAAGCATGAATTCATGAGTTGTAATATGAATTGTGTTGTGATCATTTTCATTAATACGAAGATATTATCCATATCTAATATAATTGACAAACTTATGTAATGAGAGATAAAAAAATTAAAAAAAATTTCAAGTAGGATTATGAAAATTATTATTACACTTTGTCAAATCTATGAATGTGATTTGATTAAAAAAATGTTAATTAAGATTTTGTTTAAGAAACGGTTGTTTATAAATATGATGAAACTAAAAATTATATTTAAGAATTGCATTACTATTGCATTGGAGGAGATAAAGATAGTGACCTATTATGTAGGTTGTGGGAGTTTGAATGATATTATTATTATATATAATTATTTTAGCTATTATTTAACATATTTATCTTGGTGGTATGTCACATAGGTAATTAATTAAAAAAATTTCTAATATTATTTATGATTTCTTTATCATTTTAGAATAATATGCTTGGAGTTTAGTACTTTCATTCTTCAAATTTTACTTCATAGTTCTTCACGATGAGTTTTTATGTCCATCTCACACGCAATATAAGTTCATCCAAGTTGTAACATGATATTTGTGCACAATAATTCAATTTATAAGTTTAACAAATAAATAAAATTCAATAATCAAAGCATGAATAGAGATTGTGAGAGTTACCATAGACAAAAGGCTCTTAGTTGAGGAAAATTCCAAAGAGTGGAAGAATTTTAAGAATAAATTATATTGATAAAAATCTTCACAACTGAATCATAATTTTTAAGGTCCAAACAACTCTTTTTGATAATTTGTTAAATGAATATATTGTACTTAAATCGCTTGCAATAAATCATCCTCACTCACATGTAAAATTTTGCTAGATTTAGAAAAAAATCATCAAAATTATGGATTATTATATTTGATATTTGAAACAATTATATATTATAACACTAAGGTTAATAACTCCATAATGACTTCCAAAGCTAAGATAATGTCTTAAGACCTCCTCTTGGTTTATATACTATAGGATTGAAAAAAGTCCAAAATCCAATCTATGTCACATGACTATTATGTATATATCATATATTTCATTATTTTATACTATTAAATACTTAAAAAGAATCTAACACATTTATCCTTTCCACCAATACATAGTCGCCATCTCATCTTGTATTCACGCAAGCCAAAGTTATCTTTCATTTTTTGGATCATGTGTATCACTATTGTGTGGTTTATTCATTTAATGATAAATCTATGATTTGGCTATACTAACTATGGCTAATCAATATTGGTTACATGCATGCATATCATTGCCATTCATTTGATTGATTACAACTAACATTGATTAGCTTTGATACAAACTTTGAATCTCAAAGCTTTGATATTTTGTAATTGATCCATATTTCACACTATACTCTCTTAATAGCTCTAGGTGGATAAATGCATTTTTTATCAAATCCAAATTTAAGATTTGCAATGTTGATTTGTGTATGGAAATTTTCTTATGTTTGAAGATGATTTGACTATCACAAGTCTCAATAATTAAAATATCCAATATATGAAGAAATCAATTGTAGAATGAGTTCAATATAATGAACATAGAAATATTTTGGTTCTTCCTTAGCATTGAAATTGTCTCTATTAGAAAGTAAACTTAGATGGTGCAATGGCAATATTCATTATATTAAGTTGTAAGACTTTTTTTATTTTCAAGTAAAATATGAAAGATTGATATATCTATAGATGTACCGGTATTAATTTGAAAATATATTTGTAGATCGTATGAAGTTTGATATATCTAAAACTTGATTTTTAATAAGTTATAAAAATTTTAAGAAATCATCATTTTGATTTTATGAATATGATTTTATTTTTAAATATGAAACACACAATTCAATTCAAAATTTTCTCCACATCACGATTATATTTAGATTTATACATTACTATAAATTTAAATTTTACAAACTAGTGGATATGATTTATGTTACCATAGACTTTGTCCTCAATCTTGAGAATGAAGTTATTTGTTGGAAGTAAAAAAATTCCTATAGTAACTCTATCATCTACATAGTTTTAGTAAAAAGGAGCTTTAATTGCATCACGCAAAGCATCATGATTTGAAAAAATACTTATTGATATGGGTTGATCAATAATATTAAATTTCTTAGTAATTTTTTATTTTATGTTAAGATTGAACAAATTAAGATGCAATATCACTTTATTTGTGAAAAACTCCTTGCTGATAAGATTGAATATAGATATATAAACACTAAAGAATAGATTGATAATGTGTTCACACATATATTGACCGATGACAAGTTTGATTGTTTTAGATTTCAACTTAGTGTAAATGATTTAGTTATTAACATCAAACACATGTATATCAAATTTTATAAAATATATAAACTTGAGGAGGGATATTGATGTATTTGCTCTATATAATTATAGATAGCTAGTGTTAGTCACATTTATCTTAGCGATATGCCACATAGTCAATTTATGACCTTTAGCATCTTTAAAATTGTTATACTAGGGTTAATATTCGGTATGATTATGTTTAAATATACAAGATTTCATAATTTGTGTATATACCCAATGACTATGGATGTTGATTGATGTATGCTAGTATAATATACATTAATCAAGGTGTACACATTTTTTAAAAGTCATTAAACACTTATTTCAACTAGAATTATGATTTTTGATTGTTATTATCTCCTTTATGACAAGCTTTTTTCATGCTAGCTCTTTTGTTCAAAAAAATAGTAATAAAACTAAAATTTTCTAAATTTTTTTTAAAAAAATTTAGAAGTACTCATTGTAAGGATTATGTACTACAAGTCAATTTATGAGATCATTAGTGCAAAGCTTTGTTTGTATAAAACGAAGTACTCATAAGATATCATACTCTTATATATTTTTTAATCAACAAATTGGACTTTAGCAAAAATATTACATTTAGTTGAATTGGACGTTGTCATTACTTTTCCAAAGAGTTTTTTCATCACTTATATAATATGATAAGTAAGTAAAATTTACATATTAATGAATGATAACACCATTATTTTAAGTTTTTTATTCAAATATCTATACTAATAAGGTGTATCTTAATTAGTGTATACATCATATTATCCTTTAATTAGAGATATTAGTGAAGAATACACTAAATGAAGGATAAAGAGCCAAAAAATCCAACTGTAAATAGTGTAATATACATTATTTTCAAAATTGTATAAATATAAGAGTTAAAAGTTGGAGATTCTTTTCCCATCAAAATTTGAATTTACATAAGAGTGTTATACATAGTGAGATTTCATATTTCTTTTGGTTGTGTATGAATTCTTCTGAATTATGACATGTAGATCATTCTCAATGGATCTAACTAGTTGAGAATAGATTTGAAAAATTATAACTATGATGATTTATTTCAAATATAAAATTTAAAAATAAAAGAAAAAATATATGATTCACATTTTTATAATTAAAAATTTAATATAATATATTCACAAAATATTTTATATATATTGACTTAAAATATAAGGTATTTTATTTATTGAAAAAATTTTCAAAATTGAAAAATATGCTGATATATATATATCTAAATTTTGTATTTTTATATTTTTTTAGGAAATGATTACATTTATCAATTACAAAATAATCATTTGTTCCACATATCAAAAAGATATAATTATTAGGTTACATAAAGGAAGGTATAGATCCATTTATGATATCACCATCACTACTCATGCCATCCCAACATTCATCTAAATATTTATTTGAATCTACAATGGTTGCTTTTGAAAAAATTCATGGCTTTGAGCTGATTGACAAGGAAAGTTAAAAAAGGTTTAGTGTAAGAATACGAAAGGGACTACACATGAAGAAAAACACGACAGCATAACCATTTAAAAAAAAATAATACTCAAGAGATAAAAAGAGATTATTTTGTGGGATATTGTTATGAAATCAAGTATATTGGGACACGGATAGGTCAAGATGTACCTATCCCTTCAGCGAAAAGAAAGTTAAAAAGTTGAAAATTAACGAAAGTTAGTTGCTTTGTGAATAATGTAGATGATTTTCAACTGGTTACAAGAAGAACATACAACTTTTTTAATATTGATTTTTTTTGCAATGCAAGTCCTGAAAAAAAATATTGAGATTTATGTCCTTTGGTTTCAAAAGTAGTATACCGGTATATGAGCTTAAATATCTAGGTGTGGTTAAATGAAACCTGGTAATCGTTTTGGACAAGAAGTGATAGGAGAACGGAGAAACCATCTCTTTTATACACAAAATTTTCTTTTTTATGTTTACATTGTACATTTTAATATACATATAGGATATATACAGTCATTCATATATCGTTTGAATATTTATATCATGAGTAAATTTGTTTGAATATGCGTTTGTAGCATCAAACTGAAACCAATGGATCCAAATTCCAGAAAAGTGGCATACTTTAGGGGGCCTCACGGCATAGATCACATGCACTTCTTGTTTTCGGCAACAATGAATGCATATCACCTCGTGTATATAGCTGAAAGATGGAGAAATTTTAAATAGTACATCAAAAGAAAAATAAAGTCACACTTTCCCGATCAAAAGAAAAAAGGTCTTCCACCGTAAGCATGTGGACAGTAACGTAAAGTAAGCTAAGCTTTGTGTGTAGTTCTGGACGTCGGTAAGTGACATGGTCAGAAAGAAGTCCCTCGTACTGTGGGTGTATTTTCGGGTGTGGAGTTTCAGATGTTAGTGAGCCCCCGGGGATGCCATTCTTGTTTCGCCCTCACGAGTCACGTCCATGCGTCCTCGGTCCTCCGTCAGGTCCTGCACACCAACGTCTGTCTCGGCGGGCGCCAGTTTTGATGCTGCGGCGCACGCGCATTGTTGCCTCCGCGCATCAACTCTCTTGGATTAGCCTGGCCACTTTATTTCCACTTACTTGGCAAGAATTTGTAACCGGTAACCTGCGTCTCGTAATTCATATTTTTGGAGGGATACTGGGTTGCCCGCTTGTATTAGTATTTTGTTCTGTTTTGTTTGTATTTTCGGCTTCTGCGCTTTTCCTTTCAAATTGGTCTGTGTCTGACAGTTGACCATTGATTACTACAGAGATTTGCGTGCCTCGATTTCGACATCCCTGAAGCGATCAAGAATTAGGCCTGGGGTCGAAATGTCTGTGTCCCTGAACGCTCTGAAGAACTATGTCAGGACCCCATCCAGCCAAAATCAGGCCGAGGATACGGTGCTGTTGCACGTCAGTCATTCGAATTTGAGATCGAAATTTTCAGAATTGCGGTTCGATTTGCATGTAATTCCCACTCTTCCTTGTTACTTCTCTGTTGGTCTGTGTACGACAGTCACCGGATTGAGAAAGCAGCCGAGAAGCGACCTGTCAGTGTGTTTGACGGTTGTTTTTCAGAGATAAATTCGTTTGGGGAGCATCCAATGACAATTTAAAACGTCAGTTATATTCTCAATTGTCTGATATCTCTGCTGGCTGTTTGGCAGACAACCATCGGGAATGTGAAGGAGAAGCTGAGATCTCACACAGGATCGGCTGTAGAGTCAATGCGCCTGCAGCTATACGATGACAGTGGTGCTAAACTTTGTGAATTGGCCGAAGACCATCGCCCGTTAGGGTTCTACTCTCCTCTTGATGGGTATGTACACTGGCCTTGGTGGATTTGAATGCCAATGTGTATCCGTATTCTGGGAGTGCAGCAGCTCACACCTGAGGTCAGGAAGTTCTCAGATAATGCATTGGCCTTATGTCCACACAGGAAATATTAGTTGCTGGAACTGCCTGTCAAGAGAAGAATGTAGAGACCTCTGACCGATCTCTATTGTACTGATGGTTGCGTTTCGTGTAGATGATCACTTCCGTTTGTGCTCATGATAGCGCCATATAAAGGCTGGGTAGAGCTTCTGGGTCCTCTTTTTGTGCGAAAGTATGTGTGGGCACTATCATGGAATCACACTGTCAAGGCATGACTGAATTCGAGCCATTTTCCTGTTCGCTTACCTCGTTTTTATTGGGTAAGTGGTTCACAGATATCGCATACATATTGTAGACCTTGACCCCACGTCATTATCAGCAGGGGGATGGTTGGAGGATACTTCACTGGTAGAGAAATACACAATCTCGGAAGATTCTTACAACAAACGTGATGGTAAGTTAGCGTTCATGGGAACCTCTGAGTTTTCTACTGTTCAGTTGTTCAATTGCATTCCTCCATTATAAAATTCCTAACTTCAAGCATGGCTCCTTCATCTTGGAATTCGAGTAACTCAAATATACTGCGAACATGGTCACTATATTGCACTAAAATCCACAATTACCTTGTTGAACTCTCTAGCTCCGGAGTTATGCTAAATATCAGAGCTTTTACGTATGTGCTTTCAGACACATTCAGAAAATTCAAGGAAAAGAGACTTGCAGAAGACCCGACATGGACGTTACAAAAGGTTGCTATCTTTTAGCTAGTCCATCGATATCTGACATAACTAGGAAACAATGACCTTCAGCTTTATAGCTTTTGAACCTGATCAATTTACGCAATGGATTTAGAGCTCTGTCTGTTGTGCAGTAGAGTCCCGTTGACTTCACTCTCTAAGTTTTTAATATGTCATGTTTCAGGAAATGGCCCGGAGAAGGGGTTTACCTGTTCCACAGGTTTGTCACCTTCCTGCAATGATCATGTCGTTGTCACCGTTCAGTGCCCCGGTAACAAGTATCAGATACCGTAGCCATCACGCAAGGATCAAGATTCTACATATTTTCGATTCCTTCAGTTTAAGTAGCTGAGCCAATTCAAAGCTGGTATCGTATGGCTAATAACTGACCTAGATCCAGAATTCTCAAGCTTAAGCGTAGATGTATGTTTTTCATCACTACTTCGGTATTGACACCTCCAAGTCGAATGCCTTTCCTACCAGGAGAGCCAGCCAATTGATGATGATCACATGAAAGACGTTGCAGATGGAATCAAGGTAAGATTTGAAGCCTTTTGCCAACTTATTCTCCTAAAAGTTCAAAATCATCATAAGTTGTGAAGTTGGAACATTGCACATGCCTTCATCCAAAATAGTTTCTCATGAGTTGTGCCCACTAGGGTGCAGATAGGCGACAGGTGTGAGGTCGACCCAGGAGGCAAGCGTGGAGAAGTGAAGTATGTAGGAAGGGCAGAGACTCTAGCACCTGGTTTCTGGGTCGGTGTTCAATATGATGAACCAGTTGGCAAACATGACGGACTGTATGTTTCATCATCCTGTTCCTCGTTTTGAACATGTGTGGAGCACAGGCCTACTGCGCTAGTTTATCAGTTATTTTGTCTCCAGAAGAGTTGTTTGTTCGTCCCGTTTTACCACAACCTTGTTTTAGTTCGGCCTTGGCACTTGCAAGAAATAAAACACTTAGAATGCTTCATTGAAGTGATTCCGTCTACCGGACTTTATGAATTTTATTTGTGACCACTTGTGCAGGGTTAAAGGAAAGCGATACTTCAGTTGTCCCCCACAATATGGTTCTATGCTACGCCCAGATAAAGTCAAGGTAAATAACCATCAAACAACGGTCGATCCGATCGTTACGCACTATAACAAGAAACCTTTAGTAGAAAATTATTTTTTCATCGTGGCAGTGATGTATAGCCTATCATTTTGATAGGTTATGCTGTCGCAACTTTGTAGTCGAGATGCTGCGGGTTCCGTGATTTTAAGTGTCATTTCTTAATGGGAATGCAGGTTGGAGATTACCCGGAGCGTGATCCCTTTGAGGATGATGAGGAGGAAATTTGAGGACTTTCTTTCTTAGCCTAGGATATGATTTAAGCACGCATATGGTCCGTGTTTGGAAAAGGGAACTCGGAAAAGTGGAGATTTGCTGAGTTTCCCTACTTCTTGAATCTTTTCTTTTAGTAGGGAAGTCATTCATTGCTGTCTCTGCGTCAGAAACATGTTGGTGAGGCACGACTGTGACAAGAAAAGTATCATGCACCATCATCTATGTAGAGAGTTTCACCCAGCTCTTTGCATCAGCAAGGAAGTTCGATGGATCGTGGAGAACCTTCTATATTCGCATAAGATGTGCTTCATGTGTCCAGCATTACTGCCTTATGTCAACGGTACTTCATGGCGTGTCCAACTCTTTCTCTGCTTCGAGCTTTCGTTCCGTGGACTTAGCATGAAATATCCGTTATTGTAGATTTTATGCTTAGTAGAAGCAAGTACGACACTCAGGCTACTTCTGTGGAAATCAATGATTCTGTCGGGTTTTTGGAACTCCTGTCCTTGGACTATTTTGCATTTAAACATGGTCTCAATTCTAGACATCACGGGTCGTGAAAGCAAGATCCCAGAAACCAAGCACTGTAAAGTATTTTCTACTTTCGGCAGACTACTGAGAAGATGGCCTCGTGAGGTCTGAAGTTTCTACGTCGAGATATCTCAGGTAGAACTGGAGATAGTTTTGACTTGTTCGTCATCTGAAGAGGTTGATAAATAAAGTGCAAAAGTGGCTACTTGGTATCGAGATATATCGTGTATATGCATGTAATGTGCCTTGATACTCATCACATTACTCTTGGGGAAGTTCCTGGACTTTTGTGTTTTTGATAAGTTTAGTCTATGCAGTGCGTACTAGTCTATACAGCGCGTAGCTGCAACGAGAATTCTTTTCATCCTGATTGGAGAATCTTGGGATTATTTCAACACGCTTGCGTATTCTTTTCAATTTACAATAGCCCCATAAGACCAAGGATGAGATCTTGGGCTCTTCTCACCCCGTGCTTTGTGTCCATCATCTCGGTAGGCAAAGAGCTTACCAATGGTCTTGCAGTCATATATGTGGACCGCATGCGTCTTTGCTCAGCCAATCCAAGGTTCAAAATCTATGTGAAACAGTTCAGGTTCATAGTATGACCCAACACATGACATCGGGATGCTATATTGGAGATATGTAGATGTAGATACTATTGTAATACCGGTACAAAATCCCATAGCTTGCTCTCTCTCTTCAGTGTTGGGTTCCATCAATCGTTGCAAGTGAGAATCCCATATAAGTCCAGGTCCTTTCTCTCTATAGGCACGGGAAGCTAGATAATTCAACAACATGGGTAATGCAGCTATTGGTTGATCCACAAGGTTCACCACTACCATGGGTGACCTATCAGCATTCCCCATTGTCTGGGAGAGTCTATCCACATCCAAAATACTTTCCATTGTGAGATGTGAGAGCCTCTCCACTCTGCCATATGCTCGTAATAAAATCTCCCTTAGAAGAAGGTTTGTCCACCATAGACATGGACGATGTGCACAAGATCCTAATCTTGCTACATCCAGCAATATTGCTAGTCCAGTCTATGACCGCACCTGATGTGCATTCGTCATCACCCGTGCACATGGATCACCCAACAAGGGAACATTCTCCAAAATGTATGCTGGAGAATAGGTCTATTGTGACTAGAGAAATCGTAACCTACGTAACATCTCCCAAAACATGCTAGAACGTGAATCATGTAGCCCATGACCATTATCAGCCCGTGTGTGTCCCTTACATGGCCGGATGACCATGTAAGGGACACACGAGCAAGGTCTTGCACCCCCAACAACAAAATATATGACGGCAAGACATGCTCATATCCTTGAACCACCAACAATGGTAGAAGATCTGGCTATCTCCACATCAATTGTGTCACATGGTGTAATGAAACACGTCTCATAATCTCATCTCTCTCCACATACAAGTATCGATGTACTCGTATGCCAGATTGCAAAATAGCAGCCAAACTTGTGATAATCCCTCCAAACAAATCCAGCACACAGATATCCTACTCTGGATACTGCCAAGCAATAAATAATGTATCTAAAGGTGACAACATAGTGGAAGTGTGAATAACTTTCTTCGTCTCCTTCATCTCTGGAGCAAAAGACTCACTCCAAGCCTGATGTATGAGCTAATCTGTCACAACTTATGTAGTGACATCTCTAGTTAGGTAGGTGCATGTATGCAGAGCATATACCGTAGTTTGAGCCGGTTGTGCAGTTAGCATCGTTTGCACTGACATTGCCGTTAGGGCCGACATCGCCGTTAGGGGTCATAGGGCTCAAGGGGTAGAGTTCGAATTAGGGCTCCTTGGAGGGCAGTTTTCGAAGTTGAGCCTTTGAGAGTGTGGCTATGGTGGATAGTAGCTAGTGCGGGAACCTGGAGTCTTTGAAGCACAAAGTGGGTTTGGCTTGACTGTAATCTCACTTTTATGCTATGGTTATGAGCAGAGTGTCCTTGTGGACGTTTTGAGAGTAGAAAAGATTACTTTGAAAACTCAAATTGGATTCTGTGGTGAGAATTGGGAGTTCTTGGAGCGCTGAAAGTATTTTGGTGAGTTTGGATCGATGGTAGCTTCGATTCATTGGCTGTTGAGTGTGCAGGGTGTTGCTGGAGTGCAGCCCGTGGTGGTGATCTAGAAGTAGAGTCGATTTGAGGTTGATCTTATCGATTTCGAATTTCTGTATTTTCTGTTTTAGTGAAAATTCGAATCTGAAATTTTCGAGTACGGAAGCGCTGCTGGAAATTGACAAAGTGGCTCGATGCTTATAGTTGTCTTGGAGCATTAATTTGAGATTGGCTAAAAAATATTTGGGACAAAAGTGCTCGAAGTCCAAGATTTGGTGTTTCAAAGTTTTCCGGTCAAAAATAGGAGCAGCAAACTATCGGATTATCATATAGTGTCCGTTTGATCTGAAATTTGGTGGGGTGATAGAAGATGTAAAGTTTGTGACGCGGGGGTAGAGAAGCTAGGCCCAAGAATGGCAGTGTCAGAACTGCAAAATTTTAAGGTTTAGGGGTCTGAAATTGAAGAAGATTTTCAGAGTCTCGCAGAAGTTTCAAACGGTGTCCGTTTACGAAAAAAAAAATTTGCGTTAGGTAGCAAATTGAAAATATAAGGCAATGCCTTATATAACCAGATTTCTAGTATCAGTTTATCGATTTGGAGAGCAGAAGACCTCCAAAATCGAGTTTTTGTGTTTTTAAATGCCCTTATGAGGCTATGTCAGTTCGGGTTGGGTTGGTTTGACCCCTTTGATGGATGTTTTTGAGATGGAGTATTGTGCTTTATGTTTCTTGTGATTGATATACCTCCATCTATGCTTCCTGTTTGTGCACCACGTTTGTTTGTGTTGATGCTTTGTTGTTTGGAGTGTTGGAGCTCATGTGTGCTGTCGATAGTGAGGCTGGATTTGCGGACCAGTCACACTATCCATGTTTCTCCCTTGTGAGACATGACTTGTGGACCTGTAGACTGGATGAGTGCCTGTGGTGATGGCAGGTTTCACGTTGCCCTTGTGTTAGCATCTTGTGGTGCCTTGTGTACCTTCTGTTGCGGTTTCTGGTTCCAGTTGCTGTTTTTGGTTAAAGTTGGGGACCTATTTTTGTACGGTTATGGAGGTGATACATTAGTGTCACAGTGGAGTTCTTTGGAGGTTCCGGGGGAGAGACTGCTCGGGTTAGCATTGGGTGCACCCGTAGCAGAGTGCGGTACGAATACAAATTCGTATCCTTAGAGATAGTGCCTAAACTTCCTTACGGCGTACACCATGCATAGAGCCTCTTGCTCGGTAGTCGAGTAATTTTGCTCAGTCGTAATCAATATTCGGCTTGCAAAATAAATAGGATGGTCCTTGCCTTGCGCATCACGCTGCCCTAATACTACTCCTATGGCTATAGAGCACGTATCTACATCTAAATGAAAAGTCTTCGCCCAATGAGGCGGAATCAACTTCGGTGCTTGGACCAATTCTTGCTTCATCTTTTCAAAGGTCTTCTGGTGCACATGAGATGACCAGTATTCATCCTCCTCCTTCAATAGAGCTGTCAACGAAGCCGCTATAGAAGCATACCTCTTGACATACCGCCGATAGTAGCAAATATATCCCAAGAATGCTCGGAGTTCCCGAATATTACATGGAGGTTCCAGCGCTACAATCACCTTAACCTTATCCACGTACATCTCAACACGTCCGCATCCGAACACTCTATGGCCTAACAATATGCCCTCTGTCATCATGAAGTAGCACTTTTCATGGTGCAAGGCCAACTGACTCTCCCGACATTTCTGGAAAGTTTGCTCCAGATGTCGCAAATAACGGGAAAGTGTGTGTAACGAACCAGAGCGCGAGTAACGTGTGTACTCCACCCTAGTACAATACCAATTTCCTTACAGGTGTAACAGAAGTCATATATGAAACTGTTCTCCACAGCATCTTTATGATTTAGCTTTACAATTTCCTTATGTTCCCTTCCTATACTTCCTGTTGATTGGAGATGCTTCAAACTAATATTGACACAAATAAAAGAATCACCACAAGCTGGGAAACCGCGAATGACACTGTGACTTCAAAGTTAGTTCAATGCGTTCAGTCATATAAGAACTTCACAATTTCTGACGGGCTAACTCAACACGACAGAATTTGTGTACTCCCGAAGGTAATCATTTCTAAAATAGAAGGCCAGTATACGACTTCGCGAAAACTTCCCGTATACCTTGTCCGATGTGATTTGCTGTGGGTAGTTGAAGTAAGTACATTTTTCCAAAGTGACAAAACTAGAACCCGGAAGGAAGGAATGCTATAGAACATTATGCAATAGCATTCTTAAAAGGAAAACAGACTAAGAACACATTAACATGAACATATACATATTGGACAAGGTTGGTCATAAATCCAATAATATATATAATAAATGCTTGAGCCGGGTCAATCCAATAAAAGAAAAGTGCACTACGAGGATGACCGAGTTTGAGGAATATAATTAATGTATATATATATGGAACTTGCATAGAATAGCACCTCAGTTGAATGCTAAACCTAGGACAGATAGCAGAAAAGAGCATGGGAGTGCGCACCAAGCGTAATGGAAAGAATATAGCTACAGGAAATAGACTGATCAATGGAAACAAAAGTCAGAAACCCAAAACAAAATTTTGTTTTCGGTTTCTGGCTTTTGTTGCTTCACGTAACACGCAAGTTGTAACTAAAGGCATGCACGCAAAACAAGACGATAGGAAGCGCTAGCGTGTAACGTAACTTTCAGCAGAAGAATGAGATAGCTTTTAGCTCCTCAAGCTACCCAGAAAGAAAGGTGATGTTGGATAACATGAGTGATATCTTCTGTTTGGTCTGAACTTCAAGAAAGGTTTTTCGACCTTAACGGCTGGTGCACAACCCCTTACGTTGGGTAAGGATGCACTACTTGGTCTTGGTTTGCAAAAGACCTATGTGGATAGATATCCATTTCAGATTCAGATATCTCTTGGAGGTTCTAGTGATGCCCCAACATCATATATCACCCGGATGGAGTTGACTGTGCAAGTGCAACCAGATCATGTCACAGATAACTCTACAACGCGAGCATGTGTTGTAGTTACACTTGCATAGTCTTATGATGTATTGGTGGGTGCGGCAATGTTATACCCGATGGGATTTAGCATTGATTATTGGGAGGAGACAACCTCTTATCAGCCATGGCAATCTAGTGAGTAAATTGATTATCTGTATGATTCATTACCGATTTTAGCCCTTTATCTAGTGGAGATTTGGCGTACATTCAATCTTCAGTATTTGTGTTACTTGGCTTGGTGATTTGTTGGAGGGCAACATGGATGCATATGATAGTTCTTGTCTAGAGGATGTGGCTATTATGACAAGTCTTAGAGGATTAATGTCATCCACGTTGGATGAATCACTAGGTACTTCATGTATGCAGCTACGACATATGACAAATTTATCGTGCACATACATATCGCATCACAACATACATCGCTGTCACATCAAACATCACAACATATAGATCGTCATACACCAACACAAGTGTAGCACAATAATCTTTTCTACTCTCAAAACATCCACAAGAACACTCCGCTCATAACCATAGCATTAAAGAGAGATTATATTCAAGCCAAACCCACTTTGTGCTTCAAAGTTCTTGCACTAGCTACTATCCATCATAGCCACACTCTCATAGGCTCAACTTCGAAAACTGTCCTCCAAGGAGCCCTAATTCAAATTCTACCGCTTGAGCCCTATGACCCCTAACGTCACGGCGCTATTGGCCCTAATGGCAATTCCAATTCGAACGGTGCTAACTGCACAACTGGCTCAAACTGTTGTATCTGCTCCTGCATACATGCACCTACCTAACTAGAGATACCACTACATAAGTCGTGATAGCTGTCGTGCACATACATATCGCATCACAACATACATCGTTGTCACATCAAACATCACAACACATAGATTGTCATACACCAACACAAGTGTACCACAATCGCCCTCCTAACTGCCGGTTAGATCCCTCTAACACCAGGTAGCCATCTAGTCCATGACATGATATGCCCTTCGTGGGGCTAAGATAAGGAGGTTGGGTGCTACAATGCCCCATCGTTAGTCGCCTATCTGCAATCCATATCATGTAACGGCCAGACCTGCTTGCCTGCTAAACGCATCGAGGACATCTCCACTACCCACTGGGCACCGCATTGAGAGGAGGTTTCAAACATGACACATGTCATACTCTCGAACAAGAATCACAAATCAACATATTGGCTGCTCCACCAGCTGATCCACATAACATACATCTCAAGTCTGCACGTACAACTGTCACGCTTAGATCCATAGTACCATCAATATTTGGAAGGTGACATGGTGCACAATTACGCACATGATCCTTCCAAATCACACCATCACGACACTCCAATACCAAAACTCCAGAAGGTAAAACCTCACGTACTCGTAGAATCGTTTGACCAGCCGTAACATCCAATGTGGTCGGTGTACTCTACTACAAGTAAACGTAATCACCAACATGAAATCTGCGAATTGAAGATCGATATCCACCTCCTCGGATGATAGCATAACGCAAAGTATCTCTATGCTGAGCAATAGCCAGGTTCTCAAATGCCATGGGCATGACTCTACAGAAGAGTTCTGCCCTTTGAGAACACAGCCTAACCCAAACATGAGGGTTATCCAAGTCCAAGACTTCACCCGACTCTCGACGGATAGCTGCAGGTAAGTCTGGATCTCTACCATATAATAAAAAGTACGGTGAGAATGACGCTAGGGATGCTTGCCGGCTAAATCGATAACCCATGGCCAACCATGATAGCTGGATGTCCCAATCTCCCATATGACATTTCTCCAAGCCAAACTTTCTTAGTCCTCTCTTCACCGTCTGAACAACTCTCTCTGTTAGACCATTAGCCTCAGGATGATCTCTTGAGGTGGTATGATGATCGATCAATGCTCGATCATACAAAGCCTAAAACTCGTTCAAAAACTCAGTACCCTGATCAGTCAACACTTCTGCTGGTGCACCAAATCGGCTAAGCACTGCAGCTAAGAACGCATAAGTTGTTCCTTCACTTGACTTGTCGGGCAAGGCCACCAACTCAATCCACTTGGAGAAATGCTCCACCATGACCAACACATATCGATGATGTTGTATAGTCAATGGCAAAGGTCCTACAAAATCAAAGCTCCAACAATAACCAAGTCCTATAATCGGTAGAGGATGTAGTTGTGGTGTAGGGGCATTGAATGATGCTCGAACACAATCACGTATCATACATCTGGCCACAAACTGTTGCACCTCAGTTTGCATACCTCTCCACCAATAATGATTTTGAAGTAAGCTATATGTCCGCTTTACTCCAAAATGATCTAACTCCTCATGACCATGTTTGACCAAATGTGCTCTCTGCGATGGAAGTGGCACAGCACGAACGCTGCCATCTCCCCATACTTGAAGAAGGTGTCTATCTTCCCATCTGAACTGACGAGCTCTCTATAAAACTCGATCCATTCCTTTGCACTCAAGGTGCCCAACAAAGCACCGGTACGAAGATACTCCAACACCAACATGTCATCATGGATGTCTTAGTTTACCATCAAACCGTCCTCAATCTCAGCATCCAAGGCTAACATATCTGCTCTCTGACCCAAGAGATATCAAATAGCTCTCAAGCGTCAACATACTCAAAAAGGCAGATGCATGCCAACCCGGCACCATCTCCTCATCAGTATCACTGTGCCATCGAGCCCCGGTTTCGTCAACTTGACTTCTACATGGGTTTTGACTTAACCCATCCGCATCACGGTTCACCACTCCAGGTCTCATCATACTTTTGTAGGATAAGAGCCCATCGTGCAAGCTTTCTTCTAAGCTTGTCTGATTCCATCAACCATTTCAATGGTTGATGATAAGTGATGAGAGTGAAGTAGTTTCCAAACAAATAACATCTGAAATGTGCCACCGCCCAAACAGCTGCCAAACATTCTCCTTCATAAGAACTATATTTCGACTCCGCTGCATTGTTGGAATGACTTTCATAAGCCACTACAAACTCCTTCCCCTCATCATCATGTTGGGTAAGCACTGCTCCCAAACCCAACATACTTCAATCAGTATGTACTTGAAACGGACGACCTCTCACACGTCTCCTCAAAATAGGGGCAGATGTCAACCTTCCCTTGAGCTCAACAAAAGCTCTCTCGTGTTCATCTCCCTAACTCCACTCTTGATCTACCTTTGTCATCTTTGTCAAGGCTTTGGCAATAGTGCTAAATCCTTGCACATATCGACGATAGAAGTTTACAAGTCCAAGGAAAGCTCACACCCTACTCACATCTGAGGGTTGTGGAATACGCAAGATTGCCTCCACCTTGGTTTGCTGAACTCCCAATCCTCCTGGGTATATGGTATGACCCAAGTACTCTACCTGCTCCTGAAAGAACTTGCACTTTCTAGGATGCAACTTGAGGTCATGAGCAAACAATAGCTCAAATACCTCCTGCAAATGTATCTCATGCTGCCTCACTGTAGTACTATACACTAGAATATCATCGATGTAGGCTCAGACACAATCAAGTCTGGCTAGGATCCTATCCATCACTCTTTGGAACTCAGCAGGTGCATTCTTCAATCCAAATAGTAAGAACTTCCATTGATACAACACATCCTTGCCATGCGAAACAATTGCCCAAAAGGCTGTCTTGGCCTTATCCTAAGATCTCCTCAGGTGTAGGCATAGCATATCGATCAGATTTGTCTGTCGATTGATAGATCGGTAGTCACCACACATTCTCCACTAATCCAACCTCAAGAAGGTCTTGACACCTACTTTGGATCAGATCTCTCTTCATATCACTTTATCGATAGGGACGTGTAACACTAAAGCAATGACTCCGGAATGTCTTCCAAGATGAGAGATGGTCTTCTCAAGACCTCTCCTTGCTTTATATACTGTAGGACTAGAGGAGTCCGAAATCCAAACTATGCCACATGGCTAACATGCGTAGGTTGCATGTTTTGTTATCTTATCCTAACCAATTCCTAACAGACGTCTAGCACACAATCTGATCCACCAATGCATGGTAGCCACCTCGTCATTTACCCTTTTACTTTTTGGATAGTGCACACCACTATCTTGTCTTTTTGTGATCTAGTGACCACTCTACGCTTTGGCTAAACTAACTATGACTAACCAAGATTGGTTACAAACCTCCCCCATTTAAGTCGCAAGCGTCCTCGTTGCAAGAAGACTCAAAAGTCTCTACAAGTATCTTGGCATTTGTAAGATTTGCCAATGGTTCCCAAAGTAGCTTCATAAAGTGGATAACCTTTCCATTGGACTAGATATTCCACTTTGGTGTTCCATTGCCCTCTTGTCATTTCTTGAGGATTCTCTCAACCTCATATTCCTCTACACCATCAATCATGGCATTTGGTAAAGGAGGAGGTTGATGTGGGTTGCCAAAGGAAGGAGATCGTGGGGTATACTTCCTCAAAGAGAGACACATGAAAAACGGGATGTATTTTCATGTGTGTTGGCAACTCTAACTTGTAGGCAACTTCTCCAATCCGTTGGACAATTAAGAAAGGTCCAATAAACCGTGGACTGAACTTTCGGACCCCTATTAATGACAAATTGGTAGTAGACAACCACACCTGATCGCCTTTTTGAAACTCCACATGTCGTCGATGAGCATATTGTTTTTGCCGATTTTGGGCAATGGCTAATTTGTGCTTTGCGGTGTACTCCTCGTTGGACTCGTGCCACAAACTCGTTCCTTTGCTTCAACTTGGGTTGATGGTTCATGCATGTGATCTACACTCACCAAGCTAGATGGTGTGATAGGGTGTTCTCCATACATCAAGAAGAAAGGGCTGACTTTTGTGGATGCATTGATTGAGTTATTATAAGCAAACTCAATCAAGGGTAAAAGTGCATCCTAACCGTCTTGCTCTTCCAAAGTGAAACCTCTAAGCATGTCCTCAATAGTCCTATTTGCTCTTTCAGTTTGACCATCTGTTTGAGGATGATAAGATGTGGACATGGCTAGTTTTGTTTTGAATAGCCCAAATAGGGTTTTCCAAAACATGCTAGTAAATTGAGTGTCCCTATCGGTGATGAGCACTCTAGCTAAGCCATGTTGAGCAAAAACTGCATCCATATAAATTCGAGCAAGTTCGGTGCGAAGAATTATCTTTGTTGTGGGCCTAATATGGATCATCTTGCTCAATTTATCCACAAAAACGACTATTGAATCATAACCCGTAGACGTCATTGGTAACTCACATACAATGTCCATACTGACGTGCTCCCATCTTCTAGTCGGTGTTGGTGGAGGTTGTAGTAGACCTGCTGGTTTCTGATTGCTAGCCTTATTTTGTTGACAAGCCACACAACTTCGAACATAGCTGGTGACGTCCTCTCTTAGTTTTGGCCAAAAGTATACCCTTTGGACGCCTTCAATGGTCTTCTCCACTCCTACATGGCCCGCAATAGTTGAATCATGTGCCTCCTCTAACACTGTTGTACGAAGGGCAACATCTGAGGGTATCCATATCTTTCCCTTGTAGAACGCCAATCCCCGTTTCAAATGTGCTCGACCCTGCTGAAGGGCTTGTGCAATCTCCTCATCCTCCTTGGTAGCTCGATTCAGGTTCTTCCACCATTCAGAGTGAATCTTCACCTCCGTGATGTGATTAACGCATGGCATTCGTGTCAATGCATCGGCAAGCTGCTTCTTCCCCTCCACATACACGATCTTCATGTTGAAACGCTGTCGCCATTCAGCCCAACGAATCTGCCGCTTGGAGAGGTCCTTTTGAGTTTCTAAATAAACCAAAGGCTTGTGGTCTGTCTCAACCACAAACTCCTTATCTCCGAGATAGTGCTTCCAATGTTTAGTAGCCAAGACAATGGCTAACTCCTCCCTCTACGTGGTATGATAATTTTGCCCCGCCGGCAAAAGTTTCCGTGAAAAGAAAGCAATTGGGTGCCATCCATCTTTCCACTCATGTTGTAATACTCCTCCAACTGCCACACCTGATGCATCCGTAGCAAGTTTTGTTGGTCTACCAGGTTCATACCATTTAAGGATTGGTGCATGTAAGAGCGCATCTTTCAAAGCCTGAAATGCAATCTCTTGAGCTGTACCCCATTGCCATTTCTGCCCTTGGACTAAGAGACTTATTAAAGCTTGAGCAATACGAGCAAAAGCTTCCACAAACCTTCTATAAAAGCCGGTTAAACCCAAGAAACTACGCAGTTGAGTTTGATTCTCCGGGGCAATCCAATTTTGAATGGCTTCCACTTTGTCACTCATGACTTGGATGCCCAGCGCTAACTCTATGGCCTAAGTAATCTACTTTGTTTTTGCCAAACTCACATTTTGACATCTTAGCATAGAGCTTATTTTCTCTCAACACTTGGAGTACTTCTCGTAGATATTTTTGATGATCTTTAAGTGATTTGCTATAGATCAAAATATCATCTAAAAACACAATCACTGATTTATGCAGATATTTTTAAAAAATATCATTCATCGGTCCCATGAATGTGGCGGGGGCATTGGTTAAACCAAATGGCATAACTAGATACTCAAAATGACCATATCTAGTTCTAAAAGTCGTCTTTTGTATGTCTTCATCGCCACTCTGATCTGATTGTATCCGCTTCTAAGATCAAGTTTGGTGAAATACTTAGCTCCATGAAGTTGATCAAACAAGTCATCCATTCGCGGTAATGGATACTTGTTTTTCACCGTTTGTTGATTTAGAGCACGATAATCCATGCACATCCGCATGGAGCCGTCCTTCTTCTTCACGAACAATACTGGAGCTCCATATGGTGACACACTAGGTTGGATAAACCCTTTCTCCAACAACTCTTCCAATTGTGCCTTGCATTCCTCCATTTCGTTCGATTGCAAGTCGATAGGGACTTTTACAAGGAGGTGAACTTCCTGGTAAGATCTCTATTTTGTGATCCACTCTCCTTCTCGGTGGTAAACCTGGAGGCAAATCATCTGGAAAAATATCTTGAAACTCGTTCAAGATACAAGTTAACTCCTCATGTATAAAAGATTGCTCTTTTGGAGCGCTTACATCTCTTATTAGGCCCAAAAAACATACATCTTTGTGACTGATAGCGGTTCTTCTTATCACATAGAGAGGTAAGTTTTTGTGTCCTGATCTAAGTCTATCTCCAAAGATCCTCCAACTCATAGTTTTTACTATCTTCCTTCACCAATCTACCTCAGGATTATATTTTTCCATCCAAGGCATACCCAAAATAGCATCATAGCGAGCTAATCGAATTACTCTCCACTCCAACGATCCCTTGTATTGCCCAATCTTCAACTCCACTTTCCTAGGAATGCTCTCAATGCTCTCTGTTTGCCCGTTTGGCAACTCTACCTTTTCACTTTCATCTTTCTCTAAAGCTAATCCCAACTTTATAGCAATAGATCGAGATATGAAATTTTCTGTAGCTCCTGGATCAATCAATACTCTCACTTTTACTCCTATCTCGCCATCCGTCACAATCAAACATGTTTCCTTCTTTCTCAAACCATTTACCTCATGTTTGTGCTTCCTTCCCTCGCCCTTCCTCCTTTTCATCGAACCAGTAAGGCCGCGAGGCAAGGTTACTGGTGCTCGTCGTTTCCCAGGTTTCCATCGGTCACTTCGTCTCCACCTTCAAGATTGTTGAGGGCTCGTCGATAGGGGGGGTCTAGCTCCTCTTGCCAGAACTCGGCTACGGCAATTCATGGCAATGTGACCAAATCTTCCACAATTATAGCACTGCCTCATTTCTCGTCTTCCCTCCACTCCGTCTCCTCCTCTTGAATTTGCTTCTCGATGAGGATTCGAGTTGCGACGATCTCCTCCTTGTGCGTTCACTCCCCTTGGAATGAAATCTTCTCTCCTCCTTATGTTGCCCAACTCCATAGGCATGGGTCCATAGTATTGATTTGAGGAATCGATACCTCTCCACCGTTGTGATAAACGTTGGACATTTGTTGTGCACAAGCAATAGCCTCGTTCAAGTTGCTTGGATTGTCCCGAATCACCTCATGTTGAATCTTTTTCTTCAATCCTCTCTTGAATAAATCAAGAGCTTCAGCTCCACTCATATGTCGTATCTGAATTCGAAGATCTCAAAACTACTCAATGTACTCCTCCACACTTCCCTTCTGTTCAAGTTTCCACAACCTCATCCGTGCCGTGATGATGGGATCAACTGCTTGAAAATTCTAAAGAAGACCTCGCTTCATTGCACTCCAAGTAACTGTTGGCCTCGACTCATTGAGCTCCATCATCCAACCCACGAAACCAAGTAGATGCTTTCTCCAACAACAAAGTACGAACAAAAAGACATGCAATGTGATCATTGATATTGAACAAAGCAAGATGATACTCCATTCTCTCAATCCAACCTTCCAAAACTCCCATGGTTCGACTACCTCGGTAAGGTTCTATCTTACAAGCTTTTGTCATCTTCAGAATCATGGATGTCTGAAGATCTAGCTCTCTTGCTCGTTGTCTTTGCTTGGGCTTCAAGAGCACGGACTCTCACTGTTTCTTCACTTTCCACCATGGATGGTGACGTCTCCATCTCCATTGGAGTTTCTCTCATTCCCTCATTTTCCATTCCTCTCGCTTTGATCTTTGTTAATTCTTGAGCTAACTCTTGTACTTGAATCGACTTTGCTCAAATGCGTTTCTCAAATCTCTCAACTCCTGAATCATTTCTCTCAAAGTGTCCTCCATGATTCGTCTCCGTCCCCTCTCTCTCAGTATAGGGTTAAGATGAACACTCTCCAATTTCACAAGATTGGCAACACAAAAGGAATAGGTGATGCTATCACCTCATGGTAATACTCCTCTCCAAAGTTTCTAATAACTAGGCTCCAAAACATAGCTTTAGGATGATACACACAATAGATTTCACACCGTGTGTTGAATCTCACCGGTGGTGGTCTATTGAGGTCCATCTCTAAACTAAAATGTAAATCGTGAGATCCCAAGTAACATTGTAGGTGACTATAGGTAAGATAACAGGATCTCGAGATCTCATCACTTGGTCCATGAAGTTGGCACCAAAATGATAAACCAAATACTGAGTCAACCTTGCTCTCTCAATGTATAATAGTTTGACATGAAAATGGGAATCTCGGTACTATTCTATCTCCCCCATCCATAACCTGCATCCACAATAACCCCCTTCCACTACTTGTAGCTCAATGGCCTTTGCCGGCCCTCTAACAAACACTCTCTCTCCTCAAATAATTGTACCAACCCAGACTATTCTTCCAAGAGGGGTGATCCACACTCATAGGAACAATAAGCCTGCTCTGATACCATTGTAACACTGAAGCAATGACTCCGGAATGACTTCCAAGATGAGAGATGGTCTTCTCAAGACCTCTCCTTGCTTTATATACTGTAGGACTAGAGGAGTCCGAAATCCAAACTATGCCACATGGCTAATATGCATAGGTTGCATGTTTTGTTATCTTATCCTAACCAATTCCTAACAGACGTCTAGCACACAATCTGATCCACCAATGCATGGTAGCCACCTCATCATTTACCCTTTTGCTTTTTGGATAGTGCACACCACTATCTTGTCTTTTTGTGATCTAGTGACCACTCTACGTTTTGGCTAAACTAACTATGACTAACCAAGATTGGTTACAGGACGACGGAAGACTAGTGCATCTTTTGTCAAGTCAATCCGTATGTCAAGTCCCTTCAAACAGCCTAAATCCTTCATACTGAAGGCAAAACAGTTTTTGAAAGTCCTTGGAAACCTCCACAACCTACGTCTTTCTTCTTTTGTCACTTTGGGACCAATCTCAATATCCCAAATCTCCTCTCCATCAACACTAGAGATAGAAGACGTAGTATCTGGTTGCTAAATGACAACCTCTTGAGCATAAAGCTTTTTCTGCTCTCTCATATCAGGCTCCACTATCTCAGTGTGAACAACTCATGCTGATGTAGCTATAACCTCTTGTGTTGTATCACAACGGTCTAAAGTCGTAACCACCGCTTGCTCCGCGCAAAAACCTCTAACGATACTCGAAGAAGACCCTACCTCTCCTTCTCTAACATCCCCATAAGACCAAGGATGAGATCTAGGGCACTTCTCGCCCCCAGCTTTTGCCTCCACCGTCTCGGTAGGCAAAGAGCTTACCGATGATCTTGCAGTCATACATGTGGATCGCATGCGTCTATGCTTAGCCAATCCAAGGCTCACAATCCATGTCAAACAATTCAGGTCCATAGCCTGACCTAACACCTAACGTCGTGATGCCTCTGACAATGTAAGTAATGAATCGTATAGGTAATCGACTCACTCGGCCCTTGCTAGATTGCCAACCTGGCCGATAAGAGGCTGTCTCCTCCCAATAATCAATGCAAAACCCCATCCGGTATAACACTGATGCACCCACCAATACATCATAGGACTCTGCAAGTGTAACTACAGCACGTGCTCGCGTTGTAGCTATCCGTGACATGATCCGTTTGCACTTGCACAGTCAACCCCATCCGGGTGATGTATGGTGCCGGGGCATCACTAGAACCTCCAAGAGATGTCTGAATCTGGAATGGACATCTCTCCACATCGGTCTTTCGCAAACCAAGACCAAGCAATGCATCCTTACCCAATATAAGGGGTTGTGCACCAAAATCCAACAACACGCATTGAGGTCGATAAACCTTTACTCAAGGTCTGACCAAACAGAAGATACCACTTCTGTTATCCAACATCACCGCACTTGGTGACACCCTGGTACGCTCGTATGTCGGCCTCACTGATAACTCCATCATTCGAGCGGCAGCAGCTTGCCAAGTTCCACTAGTAGCTGTCATGATCCTAGGATCAACACTACTAGTGCTCACACTACTAGAAGCGACCAACACATCCTCTTTGCTTTCGCAAAGTGTAACTGCCAATCGTAGAACATGGGATGATGACACCCCCAACGCCAATAAATCCTTGGCTGAGAAAACAGTAGAATGAACAAGAGTCTTTGCCGCCCCCAACATTGCGCTGGATGCTACCTCATATGATGTTGATGGCTAGTCCCTACTTGCTCCATCTCCAAGTACATCCATATTGGCTTGCATCCTCATCTCTCCAATAGGTCGTCTAGGAGCCATGGATGAGGTGTTCAATGCCTTAGACAATGTGAAAGACTGAGGAAGTCTAACCTGTTGGCTAGCCTCCCCTCTTTGTGGATTCAACTCTACAGACGCTCCTCTAGACTCAGTAGTATGTGTTGCACTACGAGTCATAGCAACTACACATGGTTGTGCCGCGGCGCACATGTATTCCACAACATCTCCATCATATGATGTAGAGTCACTAGTTCCATAATCTGATCTTTGTTGGGCTATAGCTATACTTGCTATCTTCTGCTCCAACTGCTCTAGTCGAGATGCCATGTTCACCTCATGACTAGCCTCATGGGCTAACACTTGAGTAGGGGCTGGTCCTCTACCACCACCCCTGCCACCTTGAACTCCTTGTCCTCTTCCAGGGACTGCCATGGCAACTCTTGTTGATCGTAATTTAGGATGGAGATCAAAACATCATGTGACCATGTATGCAACAATGCTCACATGATTTTGATCCAACAGGATCCATCCTTTGACCTTGAAGGCAATCCTTCTTGTGATGAGGTCCACCACAAGTCCAACACACCACTCCAGCAACTGATTACTGACCTGAAAAGGATGGCAATGGTCTAGATGCTGCACCTTCACCACTCTGTCCGGATGGTCGAGACTGTCCCACATGTCTACCATAACCAATCCGGGTTTATGTTGTAGACTAGTAACATGAAGACGTTGATGAAGATGGTGAATCCTTGCTGAACCCAGCAGTCACCACCCTCTCTTCTTGCATGTTGAGCTCAATACGCTCAGCAAGACAAAACACAATGGCCAACATAGGTGATGTCTCTTGTAGTAAGGTAGCATCTCTCACTCTACGTCTCAACTCCCTATCCAATATCCCATACCAATATTGGACAGCTTGTGCCTCTGTCACCCCATGGGTAACACTAATCAACCGACGCATTCGGGTATACGCCTCTCGAAGACTCTCCAATAAGTTTCCGTTGAAACTCATCCAAGCCTCGTAGCTTGTAAGTTCTCACTCCTTGATAGTCTCTCTTCAACCGTGCGAAGAACTCCAGAATAGGGTTAAAGATTGGAACCTTTGAACTCTTCCCAACTCTACTAGCTCCAACCATATCATCAGTGCCAGGTACAGAGGAAGAACTCGCACCTCCAAACACTGTACCCGAAGTAATAGAGATGTAGTTTGGAGACCAATATTGTCTCCAGAACTCTATCTCCTCAAGGTGTTCACGTCGGAACTCATGATAATCATCCATCGACGGACCCTCCAAATGTTGGAATAATCCCTTCCAAGCCATAAACGGACTGAACAACGTAGAGTTGCGCATCCGCTGTAAATCACACCATGAATCAAACTCTTGGATGAAGTCATCCAACTCAATAGTGCCAACTGTACCCGAATATCGTCTAGGACCCTTGGTGGCCCCATAGATATCGTCCATGTCCCACAACAACGGTTTGGATACACACTCCAAGATATCACCAAGCTCAGCTCCGTCACTCTTTGAAACCAAATCAGAGTCATCTGCGAACCTCAAAGGTCAAGGTTCATGTGGACCATTATTCTCTTAAGTACTTGGTGCAAAAAGGGGACTTATCCGGAAGACTGGCTCGATGGATGTTGCTATTGTAGGAATTCGTGTTCACGGTCTAAACAAAGAATGGTATACATCATACGAATGCCGACTTTTTATCTCCTTTAGAGATCCATATTCCGGAGATGATATCCTACATGCTTTGATTTTGTGTGTTTGTGTATCGCAAGGCGATGCAAACAACAGATGAATGACGAATGGAGTGGGTCAATAAAGACGAAAGGAAAAAGGGGTGACAAAATACACCTAACCTAATGGGAAGGGCAAAACAGATTGAGAACATTTAAGAGCTGAGGGTGTCATTTTTTATAATTGAACTCAAGAGAATTAAAAAGAAAGTATTTCTTAGGTACAATGTATGTGAATAATGAGCAATTGGTTAGTTGAGAAAATACCTAAAAAAAAATAGAGATCCCAAAAGAATATAAAATTATTTTACTTTGGTATAAAGTGTATGAAAAGTGAGCAATTTGTTGACTGAGAAAGTATACAGCACACAACTTTCGTTGCCACAACTTTATTAGAGTAGCGGAGCAAAGTCTTATATTGTGATATTTATTCTACTACTCATAATGTTAAAATGGAATGTTTGGTCTACTTTGGAATATAACACATTGGGCAAAGAGGTGATTTGAGTACATTGATGCATTTGAAATAAGAATAATGCCCACATGACTAGATTTAAACAAGGATAACATAGTTCGGTCTAACATGGATAAATTTTTTATTATAGAAGGTGTGGGATCAAAGGTGGAGATATTTTTGAACTCCATGCTTTGAAGATGAAAGTTTTTTTTAAAAAATTTGCATATTATTTTTTTAAATAATATTCTTCAGAATGGTCATTGTTATCCTCCTCTTGTAGCCATTGATTTTCTTAGGAGTTTTGTCTCTTCTATAGAATGCTCTACATTCTAATTTATCTAGTATAGAACCACATCTATAGATAAAATAAATTCTATTTTGTGAAGCAATAACCATATGCTGATTTAGTTCTATGTTTAAATGAACTTGAAGAGTGATGATCAACAAACATTGCAACTTTAGATAATTTTTCTTAGTATTGATCATGTTAGATGTTGGAAATATACAGTATTGATGAGAACAATGCTAGTTTATACAACATATTTTTTTTTTCACCAAAAATTACATGAAGCCATTAAGCCCAGTGAGGTGAAATTTTGTTGTTTATAATAAAATAATCTTGTGATGGTCTTGATAGCAAGACTTTATATTTTGTCCAATGATCATTGTTGTGATACTACATATTTAAATCAAATGAAACTGCCACAATCAAATTATGGTATGAAAACCAATGTACATAAGTTTAAAAATCTATGATGTTGTTTTCCATAATATATGTCATGATGTAAACAATGGTCTCACATGCAATCATCATACTACAAGAGTACATTTCTCTAAATTCTCTCACCCGTGTTAGCGTGCGTCGTGCGCCAAAATGCAATAGGGGTCCATATGACTCATTATCTGTTAGGAGTGTAGAGTATAGCTACCCATGATGACATTAGGGGTGTGGTGTTTGCTATGGCACGAGAGTGTGGATACCTCACATAGAGGGAGCATTGGTATGCCTTGCAGTCAACTCAGTCTAAACCTATACTTGGTTCGGAAGTACCAGGTTATTGTTGCATATGTTGTGGTTATATATCTTACATGTGATAATGTTTTGAAGGGGGTGATTATCCATCATCTTGGATGAGCGGTTGCTACCAAGTTTCCAAATCACCTCTTTGTTACTCTAGCTTTGAAGTTATAAGAAGCTATGCACTCTCTCACAAACGTTGACTTTGACCAAAGCCAACGTTTGTGAGAGTGCACAAGAGCATAGGTATTGTATAGACTGTTTTAATTAACATGTATCCATTGTTCTAGAGAGAGAATTGATACAATCTATAGAAAAGTAATATTAGGATATTCATGTAATCTATAGAAGAGTAATAGGTGCATTAGGATATATTTACCATTATGATGATATTGGGGCATCTCTCCTTCTTCCCCGTATGGTTTCATCCATATACTACTTCATGGGGTCTGCCAATCCTTTTTGCTATATTATTTGGTTCCCACTTTAAGTTAGAGTGAGGGTTTTGTCCCACCGCCCACTGATTATGTGTTACGTTCATCTCTTTTTTTTCTGCTGATTACTGAGACGAGTAATCGTGCAGAGAGATCGGAATTTGAAAGTTGAAGCAAACAGAAAACTGTCGAGACTCGAAATAGGTATTTCAAAACTCGATGCGATGAAGGTATACGAGCAAGATAGACCATCTAAGATGGAAATTGAAGAGTGAAAATTATGTTCCTAGTACCAATCAGTACTTCTTGCCAAACTCAGGGACCTGCAAAATTCTTTTTTTAAAATTTCGAAACCGATCACGGATCCGGATTCAAACTGTACGAGATGAACACGGGGACGCCCGCCGATCAAAAGTCTCCAACTTCGTCTTCGAATGCATCATGGAAGGAGTCCGAACCTACTTCTTCATAATCTTTCTCTAAAGCCGCAAGGTCCTCCCTGGCTTCAGAGAACTCACCTTCCTCCATGCCCTCGCCCACATACCAATGTACAAAAGCACGCTTGGCGTACATGAGATCAAACTTATGGTCGATCCGAGAAAACACCTCGGCAACACTGGTGGAGTTGGAGATCATACAAACTGCACGCTGCACTTTGGCCAGATCTCCTCCTGGAACTACGGTCGGAGGCTGGTAGTTGATTCCACACTTGAAGCCCGTGGGACACCAATCAACGAACTGGATGGTCTTCTTACATTTGATTGTAGCAACAGCAGAGTTTACATCCTTGGGGACCACATCTCCGCGATACATCATACAGCAGGCCATGTACTTTCCATGGCGAGGATCGCACTTGGCCATCATCGAAGACGGTTCGAATGCACTGTTGGTGATCTCTGCCACCGACAGCTGCTCGTGATAAGCTTTCTCGGCCGATATCACTGGAGCATAGGACGACAGCATGAAGTGTATCCGAGGATATGGTACGAGATTCGTCTGAAACTCTGTTATGTCCACGTTCAGAGCCCCATCAAAACGCAAAGACGCTGTCAGTGACGATATTACCTGCAGGTCACAAGTGCCCCGCTTAGTGAATCCATCCTTGGACCTTACACAATTCTCCTCATCAGCATAGAAGCATGATATAGGTCAGATTGGTATCACTTCCAGCTCGGAGGCCTGCTCGTGCTCGAGCATGAAACAATCAAAAGAAGTGAAATGCTACAGAAAGGATGGACGTGTACCTGTGAAATTAGTCGGTTCAGATTGGTATAAGTTGGTCTCTCGGTATCTAAAGAGCGACGGCAGATGTCGTATATGGCCTCGTTGTCCAGCAAAACGGAAACATCAGTGTGCTCCAGCAATGAGTGCGTGGACAAAACACTGTTGTAGGGCTCGACTACAGCCGTGGACACTTGAGGAGAGGGAAAGACAGTAAAGCCGAGCTTCGATTTCTTCCCATAGTCTACAGACAACCTCTCCAGGAGCAGCGATCCGAGGCCCGATCCAGTGCCGCCTCCCACAGCATGGAAGACCAGGAATCCTTGTAGTCCGGTGCAGTTGTCGGCTAGCTTTCTGATTCGGTCAAGGCAGAGATCCACAATTTCCTTGCCGACTGCATTACAAGGCTACACCGTTGTCATTTTCTTCACAAGATACTGAATCAGATACTTCGCAATCATTATCTGATGCTTCCTGAAGTCTATGCAGTGTAGTCTTAATCACAAGGGAATGTTCTGATTAAAGTTGCAATATTAACATCTCCATGAACATTTACTCAAAACTGGCATTCAGAATCTGATGATTGCCATGTCAAATGAGAAGTTCTGAAGCTTAAGGGTGCAGAGTTTGGATCTTTTTGGGACCACGTTCTTTGGGCCATTGTTTAGTGTTCAGATACTCCATCTGCGCTAAGGTAACATAATGTCTGCTTTTCGGCTTGAGAGCAGTTTCGAGCAATTATCCATAATTCTCACTGAATGCTCGCAGTAACTTCTTCTTGCAAGCTTGCACCTGCCTTTGCCTCTGAGACTAAGTCTAGCTCCAGATACTGTTATCCCAACCGAAGTTCTGTAACATTATAGTGCCTCGGGAAATCTATGAGCGCAGCCTGGCAAATAACAGAATCATTCCCAAAAAAGAAGAAGAGAAAAATTAGCCACCAACAATCATCTGCAATCATTTCTCGTTAAACTTAAAAAACATCCCAGTTATAATGAACGAGCTGTGATTTTTCATCTGATGTAAACTATAAGCATTGAAGTACGATATTTAAGCTGCTGGCGATGCTCCAGAAATAAATGGGGGACATGGTTCGGCATATGTGACCAAGCCTTAATAGGTTGCAAGCAATAAGAAGATCGACTGGTTATGAATCATATGAGAATGTAAGGACGATTCGAAATGCCGCTGCCATATCTGCCTGTCTGTTAACGGACCTGTGTAGTGGCCCCTGGCGAAATTGTTAGCAGCATCTTCCTTGCCACTGATAAGCTGCTCGGGATGAAAGAGCTGCTGATAACTGCCTGTCCGTACCTCATCGATCACAGTGGGCTCTAGGTCGAGAAATATAGCACGCGGTACATGCTTCCCGGATCCTGTCTCGGTGAAGAAAGTGTTGAATGCATCATCTCCTCCTCCCACAATCTTGTCACTAGGCATCTGTCCGTCTGGCTGCACGCACGGCCCATGCAATCCATTTCCAGGCACAACACATTACTACGTCAATCTTCTTTCCGTCTCACCAGCCAAAATGCATGTACCACAGATGCAGCAAGCTAAGGACCGGCCTAGGTCCCATCTGAACCACACAACTGTCTAGAAAAGTCTTTTAGCAATTTCACCGTCACCGTCACTAAACACTTTCACTACCACCACGTGCACCTAGGCACTTATAATCTTCCAACGATTTACTGTCAGAAATCCTTTTGTGTTGCTGAACTGAACTGAACTGAACTGAATCAACGGAAATTCGTTGATTCAGTTCACAAATCCCACTCTTCTTTCTTCTTCGAGCCCGAGCTGGACTTTAACTTAAACTCTCCAAATCATTAATTAACTTCAAGCTTCAAGTTGCTATAATTAATCATTAAGCGCGAATATCAGACGGATACCTGAATACCGTGCTCGAGGCAGTAAAGCTCCCAGCACGCATTGCCAACTTGTATCCCGGCCTGGCCAATGTGAATCGATATACACTCTCTCATTTTCCCTGGCTACGTACGGTTGTCGAAGGCGTCCACGAAGGCAACTCTGCAAGCTTGGGATGCACTTCAGATGATTCCAGATCCACAACTACAGGACGGACTATCTGACTATCTGAGCAGAGCTATGCACGTTACGGCTGGTTTACAGCGCCTACCCACCGACCGAGTACACGCAACACTGCGTCCCGAGGGACCTTAGCGACATACGGAACTGAGCTCAATGACATCCGATTGCCAGCGATCGGATCTAAGTGCGTGCGGACCCGACCGGAATCGTCGAAGGCGGTGGACTTGGACTTGGACTTGGAGAGAGAGAGAGTGAGAGAGAGAGAGATAGAGCGGATCGGAGCGATCGATCTCCAATGGTTGGAATCCGTCGTCTACTGCGTGTTGAAGCTCGATGAAATGGCTCCACGTTTGGTTTGTGTGCGAACGAATCATGAAGCGTGAGTCGCTTCAGAGTGAAGAGATTTCGGGCGGCGCTCCATGAGCGTAGTTCAAGCCCCTCCGAATCTGGGTCTAGCACTCGCTCCTCGGAATCTAAGATCTCAAGTATGCGAAGCCCACAATATCACGACCCTTGCACCGTATCACGCGCATCCGACGCCCGCGGACCGCGTCCACTGGTCCGTCGTCGCTCGGGACTACGGAAGCAAAGATACGATGAATAAAAGGAGTTCCCTTCCTTATCCATTGTCCCAAGACGCTCAGGACAGTGTAGAAAATACGGTATGAGAATTCTGTACTATACAGTACGGTGCGGAGTATGCTCTGTCAGATGGCGGGATTTAGTTTAGTAGTCCAACGTGCCGATGGACAAAGGCGAATTAAATGGCGAATGGAAAAGAAAGAATTATAGAATCATGTCACTTACCAGCGTTGGACGTTCCGCAAAGAAAGCCCTATATAACAATTGATAATAGTTCCAGCAAGTTCGAGGATGAACTAATTATGTGTCTATCCAATAAAATTGTTTAACTTAATATTTTACATGAAAAGAAATTTATCGAATTAATCTCTCAATGAGCGCGCCATAGCATACAACATAGTACTTTCTAAGGCCTTGGCTATGTATTGTGGCAGAGTGGCTGGTGAAACTGAATTTCAGATTGTTTGAACAGTAGTCAGGTTAAACGGTTCAACTGGAATCAACAGATTATGAACGTACCGTACTCTTCAGTATAGTAGGGCAGAAACCGTACAGCGGGGTGTATCGAGCGAATTCAGTTCGCGAGCGGAAACATACTGGGCATAATTTGTCTTCACGTGAGCGTGTCAACTTGTGATTGCAAGCAAATCGATCTGACCATGGTCAAAGAAGATCATGGAACTACTGGGCTGATTTCATGCACACGTGGAATTTTGAATGTACTTGATGTTAGCTTGTAACTAGTCGTAACCCATACCTTGGATATCCATTGCACAAAAGAAAAGTTATTTCCAATTTTATAAATTTGATGAAGTAGGGTTATCCACAGCAAGATATAAATATATATAAATATATATATATATATATTAAAAGTATTTTGGTATTGTAATCACTCCTAGCACAAAGGTTCTCCAATTTTTAGAAGAACAATCATAAACTATTGGATAAACAAGATATGTGGTGGAGTCAATTTAGAATGGAGCTTAAGTGCTCATTCCAATGTACCCATACATACCCCACTTATGTATGAGTACACTGAGAACTGTACTAATAATTTATTGTTAAAAAAAAAGAAAAGAAAAGAACTCGATAAAATTTTTATTTCAAATAATTCAATGTTTGATGATTAGGTTCAAGTTGTTCTTGATAATTGACAATGATCAAGCAGAAAGTATTGCTTCCTTTATATTTTATCTATCAAATAAATCTTTAATCTGCTTTCTTGTGTTGTACAGAAAAAATAAATTCAAATATTTAATACATCAAAAATTAAAAACTGAAGAATTCTCGTTTTCTAATAAAATTTACAGTAATTTACTCTTGCCAAACAAACTGCTTGTAATATTTCCAGTATAAGTAAAAATAACCAAAAATCCTGTATTCAACAAATTTTTTTATTTATACACATTGAACTATACACATTTATACATATTTTATTGCATTGAACTATTTCAATTTAATTCATCTTGTAACAAACTGCTAGAATAATCTTATTTTTTTCAATAAAATGTACCCTCATATCTCACATTATGTTCCTTGGATATATAGACATACAAACTGAGACCGAAACATCAAGATCACGAATATTTCTATGGTACTCCTTAGCCATCATGTAATCTTTCGAGAACATATCCAAGACATCAACTTAACGTTGATCATGATAAAAAGTTATTGCATCAGTTTGACATGTTATGATATATCATTAATGAAAGAAAACGGGCGAAGTATGGGATAAAACGATCTATGGCAAAATCATCGAAAAGAAAACAAACAGCGAGGCTGAAAAGGCCCATTGAAACCCAGTCCGAAGGCAAAGAGGGATACACAAATTGGATGTATTGCCTTCAGCTAACTTAGAGACAATAACTAAGAAACTTTACACGTCCCCATCATCATCTAATATTGTATGATCCCTTCATTTCAGAGCTCATTCATATCCTCTTAAGAATAACGTAGTGACTACAATTCATAGACTGCAAAAGAATAAATTGTTGCCTTCTAAAGAAGAGGCAGTTGAAGTACATAGTCATCAGATTTCCATATCGCACTACAGTAAGGAAAGATGAGGCAGTTAAGAGTCATCGACTCAGAAGAACAGAGAAAGGCGTTTGAGTTTTGGGGACAAGATTGTGAGAAAATCGCCATTGGCTGCGTCATCTGAAACCTCTAGAACCTCAGATTTATGGCCCTCGGCATCACGTGAAGTGAAGTGGCAACAATAGGACAGAAAGTACAGACTGAGTCTGAAAAGCTTAAGTATCGATCAGGATTCAGGTAACGATCGATGTCTAAGTCCGACCAATCGAATGCCGTATACTGATCGTTTACTCATCCGACATCATGCATGAGAAGGGAACAGAAAAGCCCCGAGTCCGACTGACTCGATCGATAGTTCCAGGAGGCGGACAAAGATCTCACTGAATATAATCGCACCGACTCCACGTGCAATCACATATGCGGCGAAACTGCAAGGACCGCAACAGCACCTGCAACTGCAAAACCAGACTTTCACAGATCAAAACTCTTTCGCTGAACACAGCTTTGGCACATAGTATTTATAACACCACCAGGTTCGTAAGGCAGTGGCCACCACAACTGGCCTATACATGCCTTAAGCTTTACTTCTGACAGCGGAGAAGGGTCCGAGTCCGATTCATGCCTGGACCAAGAAAGAACGTGCTCGTCACCCCAATCATAACAGAGCAAGGGGAAGTTAAGGAAGAAACCGGCTCCCCATGCAATCATTCTGTGGGTCAGCCGACCATTTCTCTATCTTGAGAGTACAAATAATTTATTATCAGGTAGATAAAATTCATTCTCGGTCACCGGTCAAAAGTCATTGATCCTGCTCGTTGCGGAGCTTCGAAGCCCGAGTGGGAAAATTTCATGAGCTTTGTGGTTTTTCGTAAGATCGTATGTACGTCGACTGTCATCGGATGCGACGGTTTCCTGGAAGTGCTGGCATGACGACTGATCAATCTTTGCAGGGGATATGAATTTTCATCTGGTCACATGTCACTGCAGACTCTGAGCTGAGCTAATCGGCCGAGGTCATGAGGAGAAGGCAGGTTGAGATATCTCTGAAATTCAGAGACTAGAATACAGATGCGTGCGTATGCGCAATGACTTGGATTGTAGCAACGCCCTTTCTCTATATCGGTCCTGCGCCATCTTTTACGTCGTATCTCGACAAGAAGGTCATTGTAATCCTTCGTGATACGAAAGTCATGGTCGGAGTGTTGAGGACCTTCGACGAATATCGTAACGTTGTCCTCCAGCACGCCTTCGAGAGAATCATAGTCAATACTCTCTACTGTGATCTGCCTTTGGGAATTTTTGTGGGTCGAGGCGAGAATGTGATATTCTGTGGAGAGCTGGGCCAAGATGGTCCTGAAATTCCTGCACACATGGTTCTCGTCACGGAAGACGAGATCAGAAGTGCGCAGAGAGCGGAGAAAAGTTCATCTCATCTCAGATGGACTATGAGAAAGCGAATGGAATTTCTGGACTCCGATGTAGACTAAGCGAGTGCAGTCCAGTGATCCTCCAGTGCCTTCATCTGCTGCTAAGAGTTAACGGAAGAGCGTGGTACAATCAAGTACATAGTTTGGAGCTGAGCTCAATAATACGAGTATTTTAATATTTGGGCTATTGTCTTCTTCTTTTTAGATTAGCTTTATCCAGCTCGAGCTCGAGCTATTAGAGTTTAGCGATATTTGGATTTAATCACTACATGTACCCACAAATGTCATGACCACTTTCTGCTTGCACATTTTGTGAAGATGATTTAAGTATGCTATTTTCAGCACCTTTGATTCGTTTTGGGTTCTTGATATAGGCCCTAGCTAAATATTGATCAAGGTCGATGTAATGAAATTATACCAGTTACATATGATCATTACCTGGAGGATATTCTTTTTCAGATTTGGTTTTCTTCGTGATAAAATGACACAAAATGCTCAAAAGCTCTATCGAGCATGTGAAAAAGTGATTCTGAGATGCTAATCGGAGGGTAGATGGAACAAGAACTTGGACTTCTCACCCAAATTGTCATCTCTAGAATGGTGAGTCTGGTGACCCGTTCTTCAGACGCCGAGTTACTCTCCAAGAACTAAATCCATTACATTGGATATTTTCATGTTCACATCTGGAGCCTTTTAGGGGTTGTTGTCGGAGCTACGGGAACGTCATAGCCCAACTCAAGCACGCCGTAGAACAATCATGGCTGCCGCTCTTCCTTTCGTATGTGCCCTCTGACGTTGAGCATAGGGAGAAATTAGAAACACCAAAATGTACGTTGTATTAATGTTACAAGTTTTGGTTCTTATTATGTTACACCTACGAAGCACGATCTCTCTTAACTGTTCTGCAATCCAGGTAGGTCTTCGTCTAGTTTCAGTCTTGGGCCTACTAGCTCGGCTAAATTTGTGAGTTTTACCATGCTTAAAATGCTTAGCAGCTGTATAGCTGGCGTTGAGATGCCGTTAATGATTACATTGATCTGAAAACAATAGTACAGTACTTAGCGTTCGTAAGACTTCGATATGTATGTAACTATCATACGAGAGAGTAAATCAATTTTCACTTCAATTTAAAGATAACGCACTAGGATCCAAAGAAGCTGAGGGAGACCCTGCAAGATGTCGACAATAATGACTTTTGGTTGCGTAGTGTTTTAAGACTGAAACGTCGATTGAGGAAAACATGTTCTGGTGACTATTTTTATGGGGATAATCTGGAAAAGGTGAAGAAAGAATGAAATTTTAGTGCAAGAAGGAACCTTTCAGAAAAAGCAGATAGCTTCTCTAGGTTTCTCGCTACCGAACTGCATTGAATTTGTATGTCACTGAATGCACATTGAAAACATGAGCTAGGACTGACCCTGATGTATATTCGCTCCTATGGTATACTGCATGTTGAAACACTTTGGAGCAGCATGTTGGTCAACGTAATGTTAAATACGAAGATAAATAACAAAGTTAACGATGTGTAGTATTCTATAACACTTAGTTTATTAAAAAAATGATCAAACTCATGCCCTTGAGTATGCGCTCCTCGTGATGATGTCAGTGATGTGGTTTATTGAAAAGTCATTCCTATCGCTGCAATCCCTCGATAAATTCTCTTACAAGGTGATCTTCAATCTTTCATGAAATGACTAGAAATACTAGTGGATGACTTATTTGTGCTATGCACACTGAAGCATGCCAGCCATCGTCTGTGCTGGCAGTGACAGTGGCAGGGTATGAGTGGTGTTGATCGTGAGGTGCTCCAATTGATGAAAGCAAGAATCGAAGCTGGAAAAGCAAGATCTTTTGCAAAAAATCATGAACAAGAGACCGAGTTCCCTACGTGATGTGGCCAAGCAAAAGGCAGGGCAGTGCAGGGCACGTCACGCGAGGAGCAGTGCATTTTGTTCCTGCTGCAGCAGCTGATGAGAACACGCTGAAGCCAAAAGTCTGGCTTGAGTCTGATCTGCTTGCTCGACCCAGCTGGTGCGAAGGACCACATACAGCATGAGAGCTGCGCATGTGATCTGAGCTGCCAGTAACCCGTACCAGAAACCAACCAGTCCCACTCCGATGTAGAATCCCAGAATCATGGCAGTTGGCAAGCCCACCAGATAGAAAGCCACGAAATAGATCTTGACCGACACATCGGGTCTCGAGCTGCCCATCAGAATCCCATACGCAACTGTCTGCGGGTAGTTTCCAATCTCACACAGGCCCAGAACGGGCAACGCCTTGGAAGTCAAATCTAGACTCGTAGCATCTCTTGTAAACCAAAGTCCCCAGCTGTTCCGTATCGAAATGATGAAGCTGCACGCCAAAAAAGCCCAGAGGAAGGAATAGGCGGTAACGGCCAAAGTGGCGATGCGAGCTTGATCCGGCTTATTAGCACCAAGCTCATTGCCAATTCTCGTGGAAACTGCCGCGGCCAGAGAGGAGGGAAGCATGTACGTTAGCGCCGTCAGGCGAATGAGTATCCCCATACTGGCCAAGGACGCCTCAGAGTAGGGAAGAAAGCCGGCACTTAAGAGGATTATTTCGTACCACCACCACTCAATAGCTACGGCTATGCAGCTGTTCACTGCTAGTTTCAGCATAGGTCCCAGGCTCGTGAGCACCTTCCAGTCCAGGCGCATCCAAGTACGTCGGCAGATTCCAGACCAGTGTAAGTAGAGGGACAGAAGGGCTATGTGGATGAAATCTGTCAAGGACATGGCTAAAGCCACTCCTCTCAGCCCCATATCAAATTTATAAATCAGCAGAATATTTATGGGTAGATGAAGCAGCGCTGAGAAGGTTGTGGTGTACATCACTGGCTGTGTCAGCTGCTGAGACCGTAGAAATATTTCTAAGGGGAGAAGTAGGGACTTGGCGAAGAGATCTGGACTTGAGAAGTTCAGGTAAGTCTGAGCTGAGTTCAGCATGTCGAGGTCGAGACCTGGGAAGGCGGAGAGCAGGCTCACCATGTTTGTCCATAGTAGGCACAAGAGCGCAGAGCAGAGCAGCATGATAATCAACATTCGCTGCAATGCCAGACCGAGAAGTGGTAACTGAGCTCCGCCAAAACTCTGTCCGCATATTGATTCTATGCCCTGAGCTAAGCCGGTCAAGATTGAGTAGCCAAAGATATTTGCAAAGCCCACTGCAAATGAACCTGCAGCCAGTTCTTTCTGTCCAAGCATCCCCAGGAAATATACAGACAGAAAAGACTGCACGTAGATCACAATGTTGGTCAGAAGTTTGGGTACTGCAAGTCTGTGCAGCTCTTGTAACTCCAGTAGAATACTTTTCACGTTATTGGATTCCACCACTTCTTCGTCCTGCTCTGGAATTGCTGAGGCCATGCTGATTTTAGCAGCTCACGGGAAGACTGTCTTGGAGACCTTTCTTGTGCCCGAATGAAAGATGCATTTGCCTGTACCTGCATCATTCAGGCGTTTTAGTCAATCCAGGACAAGAGCTAACATTCTTGCAGTTAAACTTAAAGCAGAATGATTCAAGAAATGCTGTCTAGCTGCTAGCAACTGAATGTTAAGCCCACTCAATCAAATTCATGTGTGAAAAAGTACTTGTACAAAGGCGAGAACAAGTCAGCCGCTGCACATGAACTGCGAACGATCTTATATTCCTGACAAGTAAATTTCTCTTATTTATTATCTCTCCTTTTCCTGAGATGTTAAACAAGATGAAAAACATAATTATTCACATAGTAGACAAGAAAACTGGGCAAACTCATCAATTTGCTTCACAAGAAGGTTAATGAAGGCTGCTTAAAAGATTCTGAAAAACAGAAGGGCGTATAAGTACCTTCGGGGACGCTAATCGAGGTTGCTGCTTCTGATGTTCATATGGATTACCAAAAAAGGTAACGAACATGACGAGAAATGCCTGGAAACCACAAAGCTAAACAGCTGCCTCATTCACAAGATGTAGGTTGTTCGTTTAGCGATGGACAAAGGGAGACGCATGCACTAAAGCGGGGTGACAAAACCCACCATTAGTCTAGCTCGTTTAGCTCGCTGGGGCAGTCTATTTGGATATATATATATATATATATATATATATCCAAATAGATTTTCAGAAACCTACGTTACTCCTCATGATTAGTGTTGGAACCACCCGAACATATATCTGAACATGACCGATGCTTACATGTGACTTGCTTACTTCATACATGCGTTTGCCTATAGGTTGGTAAACTAACCGCTACTGCAGTATATGCGCTCTTAAAATTTGAGGCAGTTCTCCGAAATGTGATGTGACCTGTGATTAAATCAAGTACAACCACCAACGAGTGATTTTGTTGACTCATAAACTCAATTATTCTTATCAGATTCTATGATACAATCGATCATTAACGTATCATCCTAATGTGCACTAAAACATTAATAATCTGGATGTGATATGTGGCAGTTATGAATTGAGTGCCTCACAGCTTTCCCTAAACAAAGAAATCTTTGTAATGAGGGAATTTTTATACTTATAAAGAGTTCGATCTGCAGTTGCTTGAATATGATAGAAGGCCACCAATTGACGGGCCGATCAAGAACGATGACAAGTTGTGTTAGTGCTGTTGATAATCGAAACCTAGACACTGTTCAATCCGAGTTGTTGATCTGCAAATTGTTCGCAGTGAGTATCAAGGACTAACTAGGACTCCGATTTACATAAATTTGCCATCGATAATAACAAAGGCTTGCAGTACTAAATAAATGGACCACACTCGGTGTACGTACTCACAAATTGTCTTAACTGCCTGATTAATCCTCAGACGAAACACTGAAAGGAAAATAGAAAATTCTGAAGTTAAAAATATAACTTATATAACCTAAGTAAAGATGACATAAAAAATAATATATAAAAACATGATGTTCTAATGCACAATCCATTTGCAATTAACATTTGATATTTTTATTGCAATCGTTTTTTTTATATAATTTTATGTTACAAGTGATGAAATCTCTTGACATATTTATTTTTCCGATTTTTTTTTACAACATGGTTTGGCATCTAAATATATATATTTTGATTTGATTGAAATGCTATGTATCTAAACTTTTCATTGATGATGATTTTTAACATGTGAATTTTGATATATTACTATTGGTTATCAAAACAAGCCATATTTGATTCTTAGTAACTTTGGTAGGGATTATTACTATATAGAAAAAAATCTCTTGTTTTGTTTATAAATTTATGATATAAAAAAAGTATTGAATTATTATTTTAACTTTTTATTAATAAAAATTGATTTTTTTTATATTTTGACTTGCTATTAAGTTAATGTTAGATTTAAATCATTAAATTAGAATGGAGATATTTTGACCAGGATACAAAAAAATTCTCATTGATGATGAAGTTTGGATGAATAAAGTTAGTTAAAACAATTTGGTGGAAGTTTTGACAAGTTTTGAAAACCTATTTAAGAACATAATTATCTTTTCATATCTTTACTATATTTATAATGTGATATATGATTTATTTTACTTTGTTCCTTAAAATCATCATTAATCCCAAATATATTACACTCAGTTGTGCATCATCTAAAAAGTCCATAAACACTATCAAAATAATAGTAACATCAAAGATTTAATCAAATAAAAGTTCAAATATTATAAATTTTATCATAATCAACAAATTTTGATTCAAGGATTCAAAAAAAAAGTCAATTATGTCCTTGGAAGCATATTCATTTTGGTATAAATTTATTTTTATCTTTAAAAAAATAATAAAACTCACTACCGTAGATAACTTGGGGAATTTGCTGTATGTCAAGCCCTCATTAGCTACAAAATGTAATAAAAAATATTTTAATTCAAATTTAATCTGATATCCTAATACAAGTAAAGATAAATGCTCTCAAGGGCCGTTGTCCAAATTGCACAACATAATCATACTTCTCACGTTGTTTACACTTTGCATGATTTGATATCCTAATACCAATAAAGATTAATGCTCTCATTGGCCGTTGTCCAAATTGCATAACATAAGCATAAATCACGTATTAAGACTTTGCATGATCTAAAATTATAGTTATCTTCATATTCACTCTTCTTTTGGTAACAAAAACAACTTATGCTGCAACTTACTTGCAAAATCTACACAAACTTTTTTTCAAGTCATGATCAAGTTAATTCCAGTCATACTCGATGTAACATGACTCTTTTTATAACTTATATTGCACCTGAACTGAATACTTGTCACTACGAATATCTTTTGTTGAAGCACCTTCATTAAAATGATTAGTAGTAGTTGGTGTCAAAGAAATATCTTGTAAAAAAACCTTCTTAAAAGACTTATATTTTCTTCAAATGCCTTTATGCAAAACAACGTACCTAATCCCAATTAAAAAAATACGTATATCTTTATCAAAATATTTATATCTTCATCACTCTTTTCAAGCTACTAAAAAATATTAATAAATATAAAAAGCAATTTTTTTTTTAAATCAAAATATTTGAAGTTTCAATTATAAGTCTAGTCAAACATTAGCATGCTAGTATATGGTAAGTCAAGTTTTCTCTTTATTCTATATGATTACCACTTCTTCTTCTTTTTCTTCTTAGATCATCTTTTTAGGCCATCATGATCTTAACTGTGACAGTTTTTTAAACTTAAGACACGTTTTTTCCAATTCTTGTGGGTTGAGGTCATGTTCAATTTTACTGTTTTTTTATCTCTTTTCTTTTTTCCTGGTTTCAACTACATTTTCATCCAAGTTTTCATTGATCTTGTCATTTTCTAAATCCATTCTCTCTAAATTCTGATCTTTCTTTTAATTATATGTTTTTTTAGTAGGAGTTACTCTAGCCACTTGAGAAAGTTTCAAGAGGATGATCTTAAATTTTTGTGGCTACTTTGGCTTTCATTTTTGGATGATCTAAATAACGTTCTAAGCTTGACTTGACTTGTTATTTTGTTTAATTTACTGTAAAGGTGCATTTTTGACTTGTAATCTTGTCAAACTTCCTCTTCTCCATACACTTTTTTTCCAAAGAAGCGGTAATCCACACAAGTTCGTCCTTCAAGGTATTTTTTTCCTATTAGACAAAATGGATTAGATCTTTTTTGCTAAAGTTCCACTGCATAAGTTTATCCTCTAAGGTATTTTTCCTCTTTTAGATCAAAATGGAGAATATATATCTAGTTGAAGTTTCTCTTCCAATACCACATCTCATTGTGGATTGAAAACTTGCATCACATCTCTGTTTTTTTGTCTTACTTGATTCATCATCAAAAAAGTTTTCACTCCCACTCTTTGAAGTTATAGACATCTAAATCTTTGAAATTAAGATATCCCTCTCCAAAGTATCCTAACTATATGCCCATTGTGTAGTGTACACAAAGAGTTATTTGCAATGGTAAGCTCAGGTTGTTCAACGCTTCCCACTTAGACCTAATTCGAGTATCAATATTTATGTTCAAATCAATTATCTACAACAAAAATCTTATCCTATGAGAGCCCTGCAAAATTTTTATGATTTTAATCTCTTGCAAGTATGCCGTAAAGATCTGCATCATTGTTTATTTTTTTCAAGTAGACATTTCGCTATTGCATAGTACTCCTAATTTGAATTTCGACAAAATGTGTATTGATTGGTATTCATGACTAATGCATACAGATTAATAGAAAAAAATAGAAAAAAAATATTTATATTTTTTCAAAATTTCTTTCAAAATATTCCTCAAAATATTTATATTTTTTCAAATAATTCCATGTGTACTCTAGGTCCATGAATTTCACTCTCCAAATCTAAATCATCATAATAGAGTGACAAGACATTCAATTGCATCCATACATTACTCCAACTCATAGCTCTTGTTGTGAACTTTTTAATCTTTATCTCTTTATATGTAGTACTATATATATTTTTTTGTAATGAGAGAGATTCATGTTGGTATGATAACTCAATTAAAATATAATTTAAGTTGTTATAATATTACTATATGGTGTTGTTGACGGTAAAAATTTAGTTATGGTTGATATTTTTATTTTTTAAAAATAAATGTAGTGAAAATAGAAAATTATGATTTCAATTGCAAGAAAATTTTGTTGATGCACTTTGCTCTTGGAAGATCTTTGTGAAGGTAAGATTGTTGAAAAGGGTCTGAGCCATTACTTCATTAGAATTTGATTTTCTTGATACTCAGTATACTATGAGGGTTTTTCTTTTCATGAATCTCATAGTAAGTATGATTGATTAGTTCTTCATTTGTTCAAAGACTTTGTTCTTCTATTTTATAAATTGCATGTGTTTTTGACAGATACATTACCATATCTATCTTTATATGATGTCTTGTGCCGTAATTTCTAATATAATCATGTTAAAGTCTATTTAATGAGTGTTATAGCAAAAAATAAGAATTGTGACTCAAAAAATTTATAAAAAATCCTTGTAAAAAATCATGATACAACATATTTTGTTATTACTTGTTATGGTATTATGAACATGTAAATGATATCTTGGTTTAAAAGATACATGAAGTTAATGAGTTTTAATCTATACAACTTGGTTCAAAGATTATAATACTTTTGGGATGAGGCTGAAAATTTTTGAAAACTTTTTGTAGTTGCTTCGTGTGATGCACTAGAATAATATTTTTCTGATAATCATTTGGTGGATGCAAACATTATTTTTTTTCTCAATTTTGTTATTTTTTTGTTGTGTATAACGGATTATAATGCAAAGAGTTACACTTGCTTTGTAAGTGATTTGGTGAACATTAAAGCATACAATGAGTAGTTTATATTTTGCATTTACTTTAAAAATATTTCAATCACATTCTATGTATTCAAAAATATTATTCTATCCCATTTGAATTGTGAAATTCATTATCAAAGATTTTATTATTTATTTTTTTACTTTATTATATCTATTTAAAGATAAAAGTTTACTAGTATCATAAATAAGTAAATTATAAATATTAATTATATAATCAAAAGGTAATTTTTTTGTATGAAATATGAATTTATTAGAATTATACATGTTTTCATATTTAATATTCTGATCAAATTAAATGAAATATCTTAATTTGAAATTAATAAATAATTTAAATTAAGAATCAATGTATATTATTTAATTCATAAATTTAGTCATATTGAAGGACATGAATTTAACTTTATAAATTTTAATTATTAACTTTTGTATTTTTAATATTTTTAACCATTTAAATTTTTTTTTGATAAAAATTATTCAAGTTTTATCTTTATTAAAAAAATTGTCTAAAATAAAATAGTTTGTATGCAATTGAACTCTTTATTTGAAAAAAGGAGACCGGCCGCAGAAACAAGCTCCTAGCAAGTTTATTGGACTAAAATATTGAGGTAGAAGCACAACGTACACCCGAATGATAAGAACCACCTGACCAAAAGTTAACTCTTAATGCCCACGTGGATCCTAATAATATACTAGACGAGCACATCCAACTTGTCATCTGCACAGAGCCGGCTGACACATCTTTGGCTGCAACCAAGCGCTTTCTTTCTCTCATACATCCAAGATCTCAAGAGAGACACACTAAAATAACAAAAGGGATGGTAAGACCCCATCAAATCGCACAAGGATGGAACCAAACAGGTAACATGGGGCTAGGTCCCAATCCAAGATATGATCCCATCCTATATTACTTGGCACTTCGTCGTCCGATTTGAATAACGATTTCACGTGTAGCCAGCTAGTCTTAATAAAAAAGATCCTCTCAAGCATGTTTCGCCAGATGATTCATGCTCTCTCTGGCATGTATTTCCTCTAAAGTGTTATCTAGCTTGACCTCTTCTTCATTTGGTGGTTCGTCACCCCATCCTTCAAGCTTCTTGTGACTCTTCTCCTTTGTGATTAAATTAGTCTCACGTGACTACTTTCCTTCTATTCATGCTTTGTATGAATAGACTCCACCCCACATCGTTTACCTGTTGAGGATATTCGATCTCGAGGTTAAGCATTAGTTGAGATCCTGAATTCCGAAATATCCACAGTTCACAATTTAATATCTTTATGTTATAATAATGTTTTATGTGTAAATGATTAATGTAAAATTCTGGTTTTTATTTTCTTATATTATTATTTCAAATATTTCTAAACTTTATTTCAATATAAATATTTAATATGAATATAATATAATATTTTTCATAAAATTTCATTTTGATTCAAAGATATCATATGTCATGAACTTATTATATCCTTACAGATTTTTTGAATTGTTTTAGCAAACTGATTACTAAATTGCAGTGAGTTCATGTTACTTAAACATGCAAAGTATGTACTCTTAGATTTTAAGTTTATATTTGAGAATTTTTCCAATCAATAAATTTAATTTAAATTATTTATTATAAACCTATTACTCATTATGACCATGCCATTTTGACCAAAGAAACGTAAGTTTATTCAAAATGTGACCGAAGTGAGTGTTCTCTTACAACAGACTTTCGTGAATGAATGTCTATCATCACAAGATATGCATGAGATCTGACCCATTCTAATGCTAGCTTGTCTATGTCAACAATGTTGTAAGCTTGAAAAACTCTATACTTAGAAAGACTTCTGTCAATAGTTCTTCCATCGCCCGACCAACTGAGCATGCACTAGGCTGCAGGAGAAACTGCCACGGGTTTCTACAGATTACTCGGCAGAACCCGAGTAATCTGTATAAATTTGAGTGCAGACGTCTCATAGTGCATGATATCCACGGTCAGGTCAGGTAATTCTGAGCACGGTGTCTCACGGTCTCTACATGGTAGACCAATTGCATATCCTGAGAAACCACAACTGCCAGTTCTTGAGGAGAGCTCACCACATCAGCTCTTCCTACACATTCGGTTCTTATCATCTGATTCAGGTATCACCAATGCAGTTTAATTTGATTGAGGTACTCCTTTTTAGTCACCCGTCATCGAAACAATCTTGATCTTTAATTTACGGCAGTACAACATTGCATGAGGCTAACCGCTAGTGGATGGTAATTCAACCTACTGTTGGTCTTCTTTCGTGGGTAGTTATTACTTAATGATTTCAGTTAATGATATTATATGTTCCAATAAAGGAAACCGTTATAACTTCACATCTTTATTTGTCTATCAAAGATTGTAGTCGGATACTGTTCTAACTTCACAACTTGATTTGTCTATCAAAGCTTGGAGAGTCCGAGACAACTTCTCATGCTCCGTAGCGCAGAGATTCTATCTTCTGATATCATGATGAGGTGCGACATATGCTTATGACATTGTGATGACAGTCGTTTAAATATCCATTTGATTTCAATTTCCATATAGAATGGAAATTGAAATCAAAATTTGATGTTGAATTTTAATGGTAGTAGTCTTTATTTTGGCTCTTACTCCGTCTGGTTCCTCACCGCGTTCAAATATGTGTGGCTTTACTAAAGTCCTTTGCAACTTTGAATATGAAGAGCTAAAGTTAGAGAAGAGCTGGAACTCACACATGCAGAATGCCGCCCTGGAGGTAAACTACTGCAAAAGCTAGGTAAGGATTTCAAAAATTGTTCGCTGGAACTCACTTTTTAACAGAATTGTCATCCACATGGACTCTGCAATTGTGCAGGATAACTCAGTTTTGTAAACAAGCAGCGCAAAAGTTTGCAGCGGTTTCAAGCGAAAATCGACATATGTCTTCGGCCAACAGCAAAATCATGGACAGAAAGTAAAGCTTTTAGCCTGCACGACCTATTTAGTAACATTAGCAAGTTTATGAATAAAATAAAAACATGATAGCTCCTAGTAATATCCTTCCATAATACATCATGAATTCCAGCTAGCTAGTACTTACACATAATTGTTTGTTGTATAATCATCCCTTCGCAGATTTGTCCGCCGAGCCTATGAAACAAGATGCCAAACCGTAGTCACTCTCAGACTGTCATGTGATCATTTTGTCCAACTCATTTGAAATTGTGAATATGAATTTCTCCATCTTCAAATGTTTTATTTTCTTGTATGGTGGCTTTGCTAACTTGTCCATATCCCGTGTTTCATTGGTGGTAGGGAAATTGGTAAATTCAAATGTGTTGATGTAAACTTTTTTACTGCAGCACATCTTCATTATGCTTTCAAACATTCACACAGTACAGGAAGTTCACTCTTCTTCTCTCCTGTATTGTATTGTGTGCACCTATCAAAGAAAGAACAACTTGCACACAAGAGTGAACTTTCTGTACTATGTGAATGTTTGATGGCATGATGGAGACGTGTCCAGTCAAAGGGTTTATATATCATGTAGCAAGTACGTTTTGCCTTATTTTATATAGTTGGAAGTTATTCTGGATGCATTAATAGATACAAATCTATTTAGACTTTGGAGTTGTATAAGTATACAATATGTATTATTGGAATTCCTCCTGGATGCACCAAAAGATATAGACAGCTTTAGCCCCTTTGTTGTATGATAACAAACTCAAATATATATTCATTGATTTGTCCGAGTCAAAATATTGCACGGTTATAATAGTATATAACATGAAATTGTATTCTTTTTGACATATGAGAAGATAGTGAAGTATGTCTTGACATATATCTATATCATGAAATTATAAATTATTACTGTCGATTTTCTCGATCACAATAGTCAAAAGTTTACATAAATAACTAGTGATTGGTCCCAAAGTTTACCCTTGCTCGACTTAGGCCCTGTTCGCAACTGGCTAAAATGAACCAGGTTTTTTAAGCTGATTAGAATTATTATTCTTTAACATGTACTTACATAGATTTGCTAGGCTGAAATTGAATAAAAGAAGAGACTAGTCATAGTATACTGACGTGTGTGTCAGACGAGTCAATGATGGAGTGATTTATCACTCCATCATCCCGTATTATCATTTACATTCATCTACATGTTGTAGACAAAAACACTTGGAGCAGGTGTTCCACCATGCAATCCTGGAGCAGGTGTTGAATAACTACTCACATGCACATTTGTACAGATTGGTGGACAAGGTAGCCATAATCACAGGAGGAGCGAGAGGAATCGGTTTGGCGACTTGTAAGCTGTTCAATGACCATGGCGCAAAGGTTATAATTGCAGATGTGAATGATGAGCGCGGTCGAGAAGCAGCTTCAAAGTTGGGGCCCAGCGTTCTGTACAAAAGAACAGATGTCACTCGTGAGGTGGACATTCAATCCACCGTCGAATTCGCATTGAAAGAATTCGGAAAGCTGGATATCATGTTCAACAACGCGGGAGTCATAACCCCTTCCGACGATAAGTTGGAAGACTTGGACTTCATCAAGTACGATCAATACACCTCGATCATGGTCAGAGGCGTTCTGTGCGGCATCAAGCATGCTGCAAGAGCCATGATTCCCCGGAGAAGTGGAATCATTTTGACCACCGCAAGCGTGGCCGCAGTCATCACAGGGCCAGAGCTGCCCTTGATCTACAACCTGAACAAACATGCTCTTCCCGGAATCACCAAAATCGCAGCTTTCCATCTTGGGAGAAAGGGAATCCGAGTCAACTCCATATCCCCCCACAGCGTTCCCACCGGCGTTGTTATTGATTACATGCAGTCTCTCGGTCGCGACGTTGACGAAGAGAAACTCATCGCTGGTTACACCAAAAAGTCTCCCCTACTGGACAGGTATTGCTCTCTAGAAGATATAGCAGCGGGGGCCTTATTCCTATGCAGCAACGATTCCAACTTCATCACTGGTCAGAACTTGGTTGTGGATGCAGGCTTTTGTAACTTCAAGGTTTTCAGTTCTTTTAAAGATCTTGGAACTGACTCAGAAGCGTGAGGTAGCCTTCATGTATACGCATCATGATCAGTAGAGACTGTTGAATTTATATCACATCATCAAATCTGTCAAGGTTAAGTCTTCCGCATACAACTACGTAATCTGACCAGAGAACAGACAAGTGCTAGACTAGTTTTGACAGTAAAGATTACCTTCAGTTGTATTTGTGAATGTAAGAGACGTCGATTACCTTTCCAATGTCTCTCATGTTGAAATTTTTGAAGAATTTTAGTTGAAAAACATAAGAATTTAAATTGCATCAAGTGTAAAATTGGACTAAGAATTTTCTTGTGAATAATTATGGATGAACTTTGTGTGTTTCGTCAATACCTTAAGCATCAAGCAGACAGTCTAACACGTCCTCAAGAGAAGACTCTTATCCATGACAACGTGGGTTAAAACGTAGGAGCACTCTGATATAATTTGAAGTAAATACGAGTATGTAGATGACACTTCGATAAAGAATATTCTGAAAAATATTCATTATCGACAAATACTTTTGAAATTTCATTTTCAGTCTTTCTAATAGTTTCCAAATCATCATAGACACTTTTTTAGAAAATTTAGTTTCTATAAAGTGTCATTTAACAATTTACATTAAAACATAAATGTATGGTTAATATAAATTTTTTTTTACAAAATCTAATAAAATAGTTTTCTATAAATCTCATCATCAAATTAAAAAAAAATTCACTTGTTTTCCCATTTTTTTCTTTTACAACAATAAAAAATATTCGATCAAAATATGACAATTTTGTTCACTTAAAACGATGATTGCATTCACAAGAAATATTTAATAATTAAAATTTCGTTATTTATGAAATCCAAAAAAATATTTTAACATTCAATGAAATTGAATAACATTAAAATTTTGTCCTCAAATATAAAAATAAAATAAAATTTAATACTGCAAATTAACATAGAAAAGAAAAAATATTGACACACAAACCATTGATTATATTTATGAGAATAGCTTGCTGAATTTTAAATTATAATTTTTAGATATCCTTGACAAAATAGTTCCAATATTTATGTATTATTCAAATTATATCAATTGAAATTGATTTTTTCGAGAAAAATAAATTTTCTCAAAAACAACATATTTCATAAAACTTTTGAATAGGATTTTTTATGCTAAATATCAAATTTATTTGAAAAGTTAATTTTTGAGCATTATTTCAACTTCAAAATTTACAAGCCATAGATGTTAAGATAATTTATTTACTTTTAATCTTTACTGAAATTTAATAGTTATCTTATTAACATTGAATGTATTAAAACATCATGTTTTGTGAATATAACTAGAGGTCCTGATAATGTATTTATCTCTCGTAAAAAAAATTTCAAGTTTTTGAATTACTGAAGTGTAATATTTTTTTTAATTTAATCATATTAAATTTTTTTACATCTAATTTTTAGTTACTTCATACAAGTTTACATCATTTTTTGTTATTTTTCAAATTTGAACTTTCTCTTGAAATATTCTAAGTGATTAGGACGATTTCATATCAATTTACTGCACAATTTTGGATCCGATCTACGTAGATTGATTGCATTATAAATATATAAATTCTCTTTGGTGTCTGAACGTTTACATGTATTCTAAGTGATTAGGACGATTTCATATCAATTTAATGCAAAATTTTGGATCCGATCTACGTAGATTGATTGCATTATAAATACATAAATTCTCTTTGGGGTCTGAACGTTTACATGTATTTGGTGCATGTTCCAATTATTTCAGTGACTTTGACAAATAATTGTTTGATATAGAAACTTGAAACTCTTTGTTACTGGTCGCGTGATGCTCATGCATTGTAAACTAGTCAACTTAACCATTTTGCATTTGTGTCATCCAGATCTTTTGTCTCCTTTGCGCATTTTTCAGATGTTGTTATGCTTCTCGTTTGTTGCACTGGTTAATTTAGTACATTCTGACTTTAGCAACATCTCCACAAGAGTATGACGCATGATACGATGGAGACTTTAAAATCACGACTGATTGCAAACATGACGATTACTGCGTTGAAATATTGAGAGAACAGTGAAGTCCATAGAAGCAAACATAGATGTAAAATAAATCACATTCAATTCTCCAATAGAGAATCTCATTCTGATTTTACACGAACTTAAGACAGATATATCAGCACAGTGAGGATAAGGAGAATTCTGCCCTGTCTCGGAAATGTGGTAACAGTTTTCTTTCTCTACAAGTACGATGAAAGTGTGAAAATATTCTGTGCTTTGCAAAGTTGAAACGTCAATTGACACGGATGTAAGAAACAATGAATAGTATAGTATTTAAAAAAAAATCTTGGAGTGGAGGTCAATAATACTCCAGGAAATCCTCCACAAATAGAAACTTCAGATCATCAGTGTCTTCTAAAGCGGTGGAAACGCTAGCTCCTTCATCACTAGAATGATAGCTCGTATTAAGTGTCAGAGAACCAGATACGATCAGATCGGATTAATACAACAGTTCTGCTCTATTTGGTGGATCAGTATAGGGTATTTGACTTTCATTGACAGAAGTATAGTTGAAGACTGAGGAGGGTGGCCGTGAAGATATCACAACTGGAGATACAGATCCTGAGTTTCTACAGGGTTTTTCATTGTCAGATTCTCTTCATCGTGAGATATTTGTCTTGAAAGCAGAAAGATCCTGAAATAAAAGGCAAAAAAATCAGCCAAAAGTAAATTCTGCTGAAAAATTCACTGCTGACTTTGAATTATGACACTACCTCAGATGGAAATCAATTTTTTTTTCATAATCAGTATACCTTACATAAAGATATAAACCTTACCTGTACAGCTATTTTGTATATTGTACATAAAAAATTCTAGACCCATATATTAGAGCAATGCACAGATAGTGGAAACAAGGAATATACAAAAAGTACAAAATTTGCATGAGAAGACCTTCAGGTTTTCATCGGTTTCCCATTTGCCATTATTGCTCCAAGCTGTCAATAAATAAGATTTATATGTTGCAATTGGAATTCGGAAATAATGTTTCTTTTGAATGATGAAGACGGGCTAACCAGCCTGTTAAAAACGTACCAAAGAAGACAATGAATGTTGCGCAATGATCGAGTTCAGATAAGCTTTTTGATAGATTAAGTTAGCTCAGAGCTACAGTAGGTAACACGAGCTAAACTATAGTTTGTAATAAGTGAAAAAATAGATGGTGTGGTTCTAAATATCAACATAAAGGACCATCTGCATCACCAATAACATGACTCATGCTAGCCACACCCTTCTTGCTTTTTCCGGGATCCCAAACAGGGGCTTCTTTAGAGCAACCCATCTCATTGATGATTGCTTTCTGGCTCCGCCTTGATTTTGCACAAGAGGACACTGAAGACCTTAGTGTGGTCGCAGAAGGTTGACTGGGTTGAATGGAGCAGAGGGAATCAGCGTAGTATGTCGATTACAATCACATTTTATATGTTAGTTCCTTGGATCTCGTACTCTTCACATTTCGAAACTTCATAACTTGCTGGCTGGCTGGAAATACAATACGACGAGAGTCAGAAGAAAGCTTGTTCAAAGACTGCCCAGATCCTTTGACACCTCCCTGATCAGAAGAAAATATTTCCTGAACTTCCTCAAAATACGTGGGACCTGAAGGCAAGGACAGTAAATTCTCTTTCTCTCCGCTATCAGAACCAGCAAACTTGTCGAGATGCATGTGAATCCCATACTTGTCAAGATCCATGGTTTAGAAGGCATTTTCACCTGCTCTGATTCTGTCACAAACTCCCTTTGCTCCTTGACTGAAGTGCAGACAAGAATCATTCCTTCCCGCAAAAGAGTTAGCAAAACCCGCGTTACTTCGATCATACTCCTTGACAGATGTTCAATCTTTGCGTAGCCTCCTTTGATCAATCAGCATGCATCACTCTAAACTATATGAAAACTTTGCTTGCGAGATTATAGAGCAAGTTCATGATCAAATTATACTACAGTCCCACCACCAGGCACTTCTAAGACTTGACCATACATACGCAAGTGCGTATATAAAGCAAACTTCATCCCCCAAACTTGTTCGATCTCACGATAGAGCAGTTATTTTAAAAGAACATCATGCATAGAAGTTTGTGAACTTAATGCTACACTTGATCGTAGGTTGGTTGATGACCTAAAGCGCCAATGCGCAAAGAAAATATGTGGATATCACATATTAATGAATATTTTCATTATTCAGTAAAAATAGGAGACTAAATTTATTTACGTAAACCTGAAATATTCAAGAAGTTTTCAGAAATTTAGATAAAATTTTACGTGGCACAGTGTACATTGTGACCAAACATGTAACTCAATACACATAACGTCACATTTACAACTTCTTTTCTACGCATTCCATCTTTTAATTGAAAATATCAGTAATGAATTGAAAGAATTTCAACATGCTAAATACTACTACACCTACTCAACGCTCACTTTTATCGTAGTAGCCCACAATCGGATAGCTGTAGCGTATATCACGATCATTTTCTTTCCTAAGAGAACATATATTTAGGGTCCCAATTCCAGCTTTATATGCTTTATTGAAAATAACATTCAACAATTAATGGCGTTTACTGGTTCTCTGCTTTGTGATTTAAACATTTAGAATAAACGAAGTTACAAGGTAACCTGAAGTTCAAGCAACTTCATTCCAGAACGTAGCAGCTTATCAAACTCAGCTTTGGTCATCAATAAATGAAACGACCCTTCAGATATCTACATCGACTGCATTCTTGACGTAAACAGCTGCTTCTGTTATCTAGCTTGAAGTATAGTAACATGTGCTACAATTGCAGCTCATGTTCCATTCAGTGTCTGAATTTGATCTTACATTTCCAGCAAATAGGGAAGAAAAAACATAGCAGCCTTGGAAAGTTTCAAAAGTATGTATTTATCACGGTTGTACGTTCCCATGTCAACCGTGTGTACTCTCTACTAAACTATATTGAAGATACAATTTTAAAAACAGTCAATGCGAATGGACATCAGCCAGCAGTCATTCCTATGAAGAGCAGTCATTTGACATACCATGCTTTCCACAGAAGCTAATGCTACCAGCGGTACAATCATAAAATATTTTCCATAAGAATTTTAATTTTTAAATATAACCAGCAAACAGATTTAGTCATGCTGCAATGTTGTGCCAACACTTTTTCTCACATTTCCTTCTGCCCTTGCAATTTTGCCATTTCCCTACGAGTAAATTTAAAGGGTAATGGTATGTCAATTATTTCAAAGCTTCAATTCCTATCAATCCAATTTATTCATATACAATAAAGACTTCTAATACATTCAACTGTAGAGATGTTCTCCTTTTTTGTTACGGAATATACGACTTAAAGTACATGAACTCATAAACTAGTCATGGAGCATTTGTGTGCTCAAGCTCCATGATTAATCTTTAATGAATTTATTTACCTCACGAAATGTCCTTATCACTATAATAATATAATTATTTCGATGATATCATGAACATTGAAAGAGTTTTGAAAGTGATTGATCAATTCTTGTGCCAGATTACACCATTCTCATTAGGTTAACTATCATATCTCCAATAGGATAATATTCTAATTTAATAAACAGAGACAGATATGTTTCAAATAGGATGATATCCAATATCAATATGTTTATTCCTATCATAAAACGTAGTAGCGACTATACAAACAATGACAGACTAATGATCACACGAAATTCTATCGTGTGATGTGGCAACCAGCATCAAGTTCTCCACTAGATTTTTAATCCATATACACTCAATGACACATGTTCTAGGCAGAGAATTCATTTTTGTTGTTGTTTGATTACCAGCCTAGTTAATATCTATAACCAGATAAGGGCTTGTGGATCTAAGAGTGATCATACTCAATTTAATAACTCGTTATGCTCTTCATACATCAGAAAAATTTCTTTATGATTGCAATATACCTCTGGCCATACCTTGATAAATTTCATTTTTTAAATAGATTAAATTAGACTTACTACACTTAGACTCCAATAGCATAAAGATACATCACACACTTATAATCTTCATCATGCAAACTTGTTTGTCTTCATCAGTAGACTTTTTTTCCACTTCCAATTATGTTGTTGCCAACTTACTTTCATCCATTTCAAAATCGTACATTCTTTTTTAATAAGACCAAAAAATTTGCTAATATCAATACTTAAACAATGGTATCAGTCATGAACTCAGATCTTGAACCTAGACCCTATTTGACATGGTTCAAGAGATCAAGATTATAATGATAGGATGGTATCGTGAACATACATGGTCAAGATAACAAAATCAATATTTTTATTCATTTAGTAGAAATTTTATTCAGTTCTATAAATCTCATGATAAAGAAAAACTTATCAGTCAACTTGAATCATTCTCGAGAGCTTTAGTTTAGTCCATACATATTGTTTAATAACTTGCTTACAATCTGTCTAATTGGGATTGTTATTGCTTGGAGATTTCCATATGAATATTTTTTATGTACTATTCGTTTGAAAATGCAATTTTTACGTCCATATGATGAACATGAAGATGACACTGAACAAAAAATTAACAAATATAAGCTGAATGGACAGAACATAATACCAAAGAGAATATCTCACTCTAGTCCAATCCATTAACTTGAATAAAAACTCTCGCAACAAATGTTTCATAAAATCTTGCACACCATAAATCAAGATTTAAGTAATAATTAAAAATCTATATGCAAGTAATAGTTTTTCTGTTGCTGTTAATTCTACAGATTGATTCATTTGGTTTTTTTCATAAGATTTAGGTTCTTCATAAATGACTCCATGCCAATACTGTGATCTAAAATACTAAATTGATTTTTGATAGATTGTTGTCTCATGAGTTATTGATTAAGTCTTGATGTTAATTTTCCGTGAAACAAAATAGATTGAATTTTTTCTTGTTGGTTGTGATATCTTTGGATGTTTCTACTTTTCTTTTCTATCTCGAAGTAATAGTTGTAACTTGCAATTGGTTTGATTTCAAATCAAGAAACAGAATCTTTATTGGGGGAGTACAAATGACAGTGAATACACTCAATATTTATTTCTTTGTTGATATAAAATTTTTGACAGAATATATAATTGGAGTTGGAGTTGGAGTTTCTGACATATTATCACTTTTTTGTTTACTATCGATCATCTTATAAATTGAAAGTTAATCAAATAGTGATTGATTAGACTCACCATAATTTATAGGATCATTAACAAGCTCAATTCTATTATTTTTATTATCCTCAAAAACTTTGGTGTGGAGTCTTCCTCCTGCTCTAACTGAAGGAAAGTGAGATGTTAGTAAAAGAATAGCTCCCATTGAGATGAATTTTAATAAATTAAAATAATAAATCCAAAGGGTAGACTTGATAGTATTCTCATGATTGAGGTTTGAGTATAACAAATAAACATTCCGAAATATTTTCATGAAAATTATATGATGAGATTCAAAAACATATTTATTGCATTTGCATTGAACAAAATGATATTTTTTAAGAGTGAAATATCCCAAAAGGATGCAATCATGAAAATGATCATCTAACTTAGTTCCTAAACTCTATGAAAATCTAACACAAAATAATGCAGCCAACAACACAAATCTCAAACAAAGAAGTTAAATGACCTTAATAATAATGTGAATAAAATGCTATATTATGCAGCAATACCAAAGTGGGGCATCAATTTAATATACAGGCATCACAACTATCTCGTCACAATGTGGCAAAAAAAATTTAGCTTTTTAAACTATGATCTGGATGGCATTGAACAAAGTCTAGTTTTTATGCTTAACCACAATATTTTGAGGAGCATCCAGTCCCCTCCTCCCCTCAGCTTTTGATTTGAAGATCTCCCTGGATGGACATCCGCTGTCCCTTCCTCGGCCGAGTCCGCTCTCCGCTCCCCGCTGCTGCTTCTCTCTCTCTCCCTCTGCGCCTTCCTTTCCTCCGCTTTCTATTTTCCTTCCATTCTTTCTTTTCCTTCCTTTGAATGAGCCAAGTAATAAATTCGGATATGCGAGGAGATGAGATGAGAGAAAAGCAGGGCGAGCTCGGCAGCGAGGCAAGTCAAATCTCTCTTCGTGTAAACGGGCCTGCTTTATCTAATCGCGGGTCTGGGTGGGACCACTTCCACCTTCCGCATTCAATTATGACTGTGTCACTCTTCTCGCCCGTTTGTAATTAGAAACAGTAATTACAAATCAAACATTCTCATGAAACTTGCATTTTTTTCATTGATCATATAAATTTTCACTACCAAAATGAATGTAACACCAAAATCAATCCATAGTTACTAACTTGATAAACACTTGATGGTCAACATGCACATGAAAGTAAAAAAATTATTGATGAATTTGCTTTTATTTTATCAGTCAAAATATGTGTATAAAAAGATTTATCATTGAAAAATAAAAAATAATGCATGAAATCATCAAAAGATAAAATGCTAATAATACTACTCAAGTCAGAGTAAATAAGTTCTAAGGAATGTTGTACGGGTGGCCTTGTCTTTTGGAAGGAGTGTATAAATTTGCTTGTTAAAAAAAACTAAAACAAAAAAAGCTATGGCATGATACAGTCATGGTTAATAAAAAATAATATCATTTTTACATATCTTACAATAATGTTCATGAAAAATACTATGCCCAAGAAGATCAAAGTTATTAAAAATATTCATAAGATTTTGGGAAGTAAAAGTCACATAATCAGATAAAAATCTCTCATGAACATGATGAATAAAGAATAAAATGCCAAAATATATATAATCTTTAAAAAATAGAGATAATATTTAATAATTCAAAGATTTATAAGAGGTGCTTTCTATCCAGTAATATCATAATAAATATATTAAAAATCATAATTCATAAAAAAAAATGTCATCAATAGGAGCGCATGGCTGCAAAAAAATGCTGAATTAATCAAGATTTGAAATTTTTTGATAGTTTTGAGCCATGCATTTAAGATATTACTTGTTGTAATATCAAGATGTAGTTTTAGTGCTAAACAAAGAAGTTTGGATTTGTTGTATTTTAGATATTACTTGTTGTAATGTCAATATAAAGTTTATGAAAAAAGAAGAAGATTTTGATTTTCTATTGTTGCAATACTTTGAGCTCTCAGCCAATCTTTTGATGTTTGTGTCAATTTTTTTTAGTCAAAATAAAACTTATGAGCTGAAAAATAGTACTCATTATCTATTATAAACATTAATATCCAATATAATATGTTATTAATCAGACCTAAAAGAAAATTTTTAAAGGAAATTCTTGATTTGGCTAGAGTCATTGAAGTAAATTTTTTGCATCATCATGAGTACGATGAATATTTGTGAGATAAAAAAGATTTAGATTGGGTAGCAAGTAAATCTTTTTTTGTTATTATAACTGCAAAAAAATTCGGTTAGCATAATGAATAAGTGATAAAGCGTGATTTTTTTTGCCAATTGTGTTTCTTCAAGAAATTCAATTCTTCCATTTAAATACAATAGATGATTTATATCTTGAAGTTGACATCTCTTTTGATCAATTCAAAATTATTACAAAAAATTAAGTTATTTTCATTTTTGTTTAAAATTTTGTGCAAAAACAAATTCCAGGAAGGTCCAGATCCTTTACTATATCACGCAATATTGAGATTTCTCCTGGAATAATTTTTTTTTATCTTTTTGTACTGGTTTTATAGTTAGGTCATCTCAAAGATATGTCAAATTGCTTTGTTGTGTTCAATAAATGTCAAAAAAATTGTGATATATGATGCATAGAGCTGGTACAGATATTTGGTGAAAAGATTTTTTTTGTCAAAACATTTTTTATTTCAAGGAAGTATCACATCGAGGATTTCTAATAGCCTTTTGTCACTTATCATTACACCAAATAGATGGAGATAGACAACATCTAGTTGACAGTGTGGACAAATGCAAAACTTTTTAGGCAGTCAAGGATGGGGACCATGCATTTCTTGCCTATATCCAACCAGTTTTACAGTCCATCTTGAGTCACCTTCGTAGAAACTATTGTGCTGAGCTTGTTATCATTGATGAGTCTTTAAACATGTTAAAGTTGAAGTGTTTTTCCATTATGTCCTTAGAATGATGGTAGTATGTGCCATCAAGTTTTGGCTATGTTTGAATATAAAAAAATCATCAATTAAAAATACATCATGAAAATGCTCTTCACATAATGTCCATAATTTCTCAGCGATTCATTCATACAAATTTTTCCCTTTGATCTATGTGTTCCAGAGGTGAGGTGAAGAGGATTTTTCCTTTTTACTATTGAACTTCTAGATGTCCAATAAGCGCAGTCAACCAGCTCTCTTTTGCGATTGAGTCCAAGAAAATATAATTATTTTTGTTTGCCTTTTTTGAATGTTATTGGAATCTGCAATTTGTCTGTTACTTGCAAATTTTGTTGGTTCTTGCTTTCTCAATAAAGAACGCAACTTTTTGTTTTTGACATAGTAGCGGTAGTTGAATGTATAAAATTCTAAAATTTTGAGCCAACTCTTTGATACCATGGTGTGCATTCTGCATAGAAATAGGGACAACAAAAGGTGCGGAAATTCCTTTTTACTGATAGATTGAATTGATTACATCCTTTCGAGTGAGGGTTCAAATATCCCTAAACTAGAGATCAGATGAACCTCACATATGAAGTGAGACCCCATACCTGATCATGAGTAGGAGATCGGAGGACTGGCTACTGGTTATAGTGTATATCTCCAGTAAGATGCATTATTTTATCAGCCCTTTCCATTTAAAACAAAATAGCTTTTCTTGGTTATGTTACTTTCTTCTATGATCTCATTATAAATATATTTCACTTTTCCTTACTATATTCTCCATTTTTTGTTAAATCAAAAGATGGACTTTTTCCCTCCCAGGACATGTATAGAAGTTCGATTTTAGTGTTTTGACACGCTTTGATTAGTTTTTACATTTGAGCCCTCATTGAACTCATTATTGATCCTTTATCTGATTCAAGTGAGGGTCAGAAAATGAGGATCTTGTACTCGAATACCTGAATAAGAGTGCCTTGACTGATTTTAACTCCCCACCCGAATAAACTTTGAATCAACTCAATTTACTCTCTTCACTATCTTCAACTGGGAGGAACCATGCAATGAACAGTGACCCGTGAGCAAATTATATATCAACATCGGTCGGACAAAGTATAAATGTTAGAATGCAAGTAGGGGACCAGTTAGAGGAATATGCCTCTTGGATGCGCAAGTTTTCTGTAAGACTCGACATCCAAGTGAAGCCATTTAAGGTTCATAAGAAACACATCTAACTACATTACTACTGAATGTTTATAAAACTGTAACTCTTCGTGCAGACTTCTCATGAATCGTGATAGTGATGTATATCAAGATCACGATTCAATTAGGAGCTCCAGATCCTAAGAAAGGAAAGGTAAATTCGTGAAGGACGATCAGGTTCTATACTTTTGGAAAGGTCATACATAGATCACGAGTGAGTACGAAATCTACCGGTTAACCGCCGACCAAGCGTGTTGCTAAAAGAAAACTGATTGAAAATCGGTTACAGTTGTTCCAGTTGTTCGAGATGCACGCGATGTGAACAGTGTAACTGGTTGTCATGTTGCGGACAACGTCTGAGACTTTGAGCTTATATCCAGGTCTTCGCAGGTCAACAGCATGAGTCACATATAACATAACGTATCTGTTTCGAGGAGATAACGAGATATCCTCTCACATGTGACTGTCTAAGGTCTCGTCGTAAGTGGAGAATATCTATGCTGCAGACTCTTGACAATATGTCCATCGCAGCTGTTAGACTTGGACGTCTTATACAACACATTAGAACCCTGTTATAAAATCACACATGGTTGTATATTAACGAGTTTTTTTCACACAAGTGTGCATGATCTGGAGAATGTGGCATGTATCGCAAGTATATCGTTGGTCATATCTAGCTTTTTCGTCAAGGAAACCAATTGAAACCAATCGATGGTAACGAGATCGAAAGTAAGGCTTTTAGCTCCATGTTTCTGACTTTGTTGCATATTGTTACATTTCATAGTACAGTCAACTTCAGAAAGAATTCTAAAGTTTGGATGTGAATGATCATTTCAAGATATAAAGACAAAAATCTTGAATGATTGTTGACTGCAAAGATGCAGTCACACCTCTTGTTATCTAATATATGAGTTTTTTAAATGTAAGTCAAGGCTTCGAATCATATTCTATTTTCTGAATGAGCATAAAATATTTCTGACCAAACTAGTTCGAAAAACTTTCGGAACTGAATTTCACTTTTGATGTTTAACCAAAATAACATATTATTATCAGATGAAGCTCGCGTCAGAAGTATTTGGGATCCTTCAAGCTCCGTCCAAATCCTTTTGGGATACTGCGTGCACTTCAATAATTTTCTATTGCTTTCAGTAAAGGATTCTTCTCTTTTTTGAAATCCAGCAAATAATTTGATAAGAGAATAAATGGTTTCAAGCAAGTTAACGTTGCGGCCATTCATCGAGTCCGAATAAAAGGAAGGTTACCAGAGGAGAATCCCAGCACAGCAACGTTTTCCTGTAGTCTCATTTGACAAAGCTCTTCCTCTAGTTCGGTACTGCCCATTGCAGAATCCAAGTTATAAAAATGATGAGAAAATTGTCTAAAGAGTTTTGCTTTACTCACTTACTTCAACAACTCATGACTGCACAATTGAAAATAAATCCGCTTGTTGGAGCTTGAAGATCAACAACAAATCTCCAATTTCCGCTTTGTCTCGATATCGGTTGATAAGCATGGATGTAAGGCAGCCACTCCGCGAGATCTCGCGAGCCACCGATTACAAAAAGCTCTGACCCGACTGCTTTGAAACCAAGACCCCATCCACTTACATTCTCGCCTCTCTCGGGTATGGCTTCCAAAAGCCGCCACAGATTGCGGTCTTTTTCATACATCATCAACTTATTTTCCTGGATATTGATGGCAAAAAGCTCATTCTTCAAAACTGCGACAAGTGGAGGTGCCACAGTTGCGCTTGGAACAAAAGCTCTCGGCCACATGCCCTCGATCAGAGTCCATCGTTTGGTCTTGGGATCATAAGATTCTCCACACTCCAGTATTCGATCATTCGTTTGACCCCCGATGACGAAGAACTTTCCATCCATCATAAACCCTGAGCACAACTTCCTTTCTCTGTTCATGTTTGGAAGCGTTACCCACCGGCCTGTCTCGCCGTTGAAGCGCTCTGCACAATTCAGTGTAGACCCGTTGTTGGTCCCTCCTGCGAAGTATGCGAATGATCCGGATGTGGCGGAGCCAAATAGGCAACGATCGGAATGCATTCTCGGAGCTATGGACCATTGATTTCTGATGACGTCGAACTTCCATATTTTGTACCCATCCAGTGACTGGCCTAGGACGAGGAGATTAAACCCTGCAATCATGCTCTCTTTGTCGCACGAGCTGAACATATAGTCATTGGGACATGGAGGTAGGATTAGCCAGTCATTGAAAATTGGACGGTAAACTTTCCACTCATTCTCCATATTGTTTCCCAAGATGAAAACCCACTCCTCTTTCACATTCAGTGAGCTCCTGTACTTGTAAAGTTCAGGCCCCAGAAGAAACTCGCGCCAAAGTTTGCATACCAGGGCTGCAGTTCTTATGTTTGTCAGGGAGATTCGAGTCAAGCAATTCAGGCCGGCGTCATTGGGTAATAGGGGGAAGTAATCTCCGACTTTTCCTGTTTCCCCTCTGCAATTGTTCCATGAGCACTGATCATGATCATGAGAGAGCAATATTCTAGATCTGCTCGCGAACCTCATCCACTGACTGTGCAGGGTGCTGTTAGTGCCTTCATAACCACAAATGGCACCTACTTTCGTGAAAAAGTTCCGGACTTCATGATCAGTGGAGGACTTCCAGATGACAGAATCATTGCAACGCTTCCCGTTCGAACTGCTTGCTCTACTAGTACTCTGCTGGTAGGAGTTCAGCTCCGACGGCTGCTTATGAGATGCGTCCCCATCTTCCTCGACTGCTTGACTCAACTTAGAGTCGAGACCCATCCCTGGGCCATCAAAGCATTCAGGACTCTTCAATGAAGTCTTCTGGTGATCAATACAATTTCTCAGTCCCGATCTACACCCTTTCCTTCTCATGGCTCCTTCCACCATGGCTGACTCTTATTCCGTTTGTACGCCAAGGATATACATGTGCTCCGCACTCTACTCAATACCTTCAAATCCCAGGTCCAAGGTCACTCACAGGTCAGAGGGCCGGTAGTCTTCTCTGATGCACAAGCTGCGCTGGCTAATGGAATGTTGTTATCACCAGTATCCACACATCAATACTATTACTCTATGCCATGTCCGAGATGCTGCTTTCCTTGGCATGACCTGCGGCCGGGGAGCCACAATGTCATGCTTCTGAATGAGCCATGGAAGAACAAAGAGGAAGTGAAGGATCGGCATCGAGCTCCGCGCGTGCTCGCTACGCGACGGATCGAAGAGGCTCGAACGATGGCAAGACGTGTAGAATGTTTTTTAATACCTACATGTGGCACAATCCGATTGGGCAGAGCAGAAATGAACCCTAATTGCTGATTAACTAGCTCCCGTAGTCCTTCATTCGCAGTCGGATATGTGCTCAGATTGGGAAATGAAGGAGAAACGAATTTGCGCGAGTTATGATGTCCTACGTTCACTTCACGACGAAATCTTGTAGAAATTGAAATGCTTTCGTGAGAAGTCTACATTATTGCCACGACGGTGACAGGTTTATTTATATTTAGCAGTGCCTGCTACGGAATTTAGTCAGAATTTGCTGTTGCCAAAGGTACAAGAATCTTCTTTCGTGTAGTACGAATGAAACTTCAAGACTGAACTTCTCCGCTTGGATCCTCACAAAAGATTCTGTGGGGCGGAGATGTCGCTGTAAATTGGCCTGAGAAATTTAGCTTGGATCGGGCCAGTATAGTCTACATAGATTACTTTCAACCAACGAATTATGCAGTTCGTTAGTGCAGTCTCGAAGCTTACACACGTGGAAGGATAAATGGAGGTCGGTGCAAGTTGCTCATGCCCTTGCTTATCTCATTCAAAGCCACAACGGCTTTTAGTGATTGCTCCAAATCTCAAACTTAAATAGACGCGTAACCTCCGGACACATAACCATGCATGAAAATCATTATCAATGTATTCTCTAAAATGATACATTTCCAAGTGGAAAATCCAAAAACATTCTACCCAAATTATCAAACTTGCAATTTTTTTTTTCTTAAAAATCCAATTCAATAGTATCATTCCCTTGTGTCATAGTTTGAATTGTGAAGAAACACAGTAAAATAACAAAAGGGATGGGAAGACCCCATCAAGTATGGAACCAAACAGGGAATGTCTGAATTTATACTGTGGGAATGTGTAACTTCACTGAGCAGTTATTTTATGTTTTCCAAAAAGAAAATTATTTATAAAAAAATTACATTCTATAAGATTATGATAGCATCAAACATGCAAAGATAAATAAATAAATAAAGATATATATATATATATATTTCCAGCACTATATCGTATGTAAAATGTTCGAAATAATAATAATTTTAAATAAATAAATAAATAAATAAATATATATATATATACCTACCTACTAATAATTATTTATTTATCTGTATAAAAAACTTAAGAAAGTATAATATTAGATGAAATGAATAATCAATATTTTAAGTGAAAGTTTTAGATCAATAAGTCAATAGGGCCACACCATACACACATGAGCACTCTTTTAAAATTACCTTGTGAATTCACATCATCCAAGGCAACGTTAATGCTCAATCTATTCTCTACGTGAAGAGTTTCTGATCTAAGTTAAACTTGTGTCGCATCAGAACCTTGCTAGCATAATTATATGATTTTTTTTGCATCTGCATATGTAGACGGAGTCTAGCTTTCCTAATTTTCATTAAATCTCAATGAGTATACAGTTTGGAAGGAGCTTACTCATGAATCAATATCGTGTGCTACATCCTGTGTTATCTTTTAATACGAGTTCATCACATGAAATTTTGTACACTGAAACAGATATGGGCAATGGCCAAGACCTTCATGTAGCCTTAAACGTGGTGTCTCATCGAACTGATTGTTTTGCAAGGAGCATTCGAGCTCTTGAAAGTAAATGTACATTATAGCATGATGTACATACTCTACCCTCCGAAGGAAAGGTCAAAACCATTTCATGAATAAACTCTCATCTAATCTGCCTATCTAGTGTGGAGGGCATAGTCAAGATTGGAAAAGAATCAGCATTAATATATGAGCATAATTGTCAATCATGACAGTGTTCCCGTTAATGCATTGTGAAAAAGACTTTTAAATGCGATATACATCTTTGAATCTCACGGTAGAACTCATCAAGTCTTCTTTGTTCTTTAAATCTACAAGAAATGTAGAAATAATACATCCAAACAAACATCTATATGAGGGACTCGTCCGTACAAGATTAAACTGCTTATGTTCCATTCATATTTTTATTGAAACTTGGAAAGGAATGTTGAATGCCTGACTACATCCAACCAAGGACCCTACAAAAGACACTTTTAAAATCTTCACTATGACAACACCAATGTGCATGCTTTTCATATAAAAATCATGTTCTGATGTGAAAACCCCACATACTTAATTTTATTTCTCAGTAAGTAATGATGTGTGTGTATAGACAGATAGAGATCTTTCTATAATACATTGAGTTTGACGTGCATCACAATGTTATCAGAGAATTTCTTGTTGATGTGTAAATGATAGAAATATTAACCTTCATCAGTAACAATAGGGGAAGCGGAAGTTATATTACCAAAAAATAATAGAATCAATATAATTATAATCATTTCTATTCATAAATGATTCAGAATTGACCTTCAAGAAAATATTTCATATCCAAATTTGGGTATATATAGCCATATATCTACCAAACCAATTTAAACAGGGTTGATTTCCTCCAATAAGGAATTTTACATGTTTCGATTGATTATGATATCAATAAATATAGAATTATTATAATATTTTAAGTTATATGTTTGATTATACATTATATTTTAAATTCGGATTTTCTCAAAAACCATTACAGGAGTAAAAGGAGCATAGTTTTTTCTGTTCTTTGTATCACTTAAATGTAATTTTGGACCCTTTTTACATTTTTACCGCCATTCATCCGTTGTTTGTTGATTATCAGTCTAAAAAGGAGGTGGCAATGAAGTTGTGATAAATATCAACATATGAGTCAAATCTTTTGAATCAGCAAGTGTGGCAGCTTTGACAGAAAAACAGTCTTAAAGAAAATAGAAGTAAAGCATTGACTGCCAGTGTGAGAGCTGAGATCATCCGAAGCTTCTATGATGTGACACTGCCTTAGAATATGACCAGGAAAATAAAACAGAATCACCTGACTGGACGTTGTAGTCACTGTGTCACATCTACGCAGCTAATGAGTCCCGTTGACAAGGACACTACAAAACTGTGAATAAACTTTGCTTCAAACAACTATAACAAAATTGAATGATGATAAAATTTTATTTTACTCGCAAGTTGGACATCCAAATAATAAAACATTTTCAAACGTCTGACCAAATATTTCATGTAGAATTCAAACCCATGTGTATTTTAATACGTAATCTAAAAAGGCTTTCATCTAAGCATACGTTCTCATTATTAAAAGTACATTGTGAAATTCTCCATTTATTGCTGTATGTTTGACATATAATAAAAAATATTTAGAATAGGTATTAATTAATAATCTAATGATTTGAAGATTTACCTTTAGCTAATGATATTAAAATTATTACATTTATTTTATACAATCTGCATCATAAATGTCAAGGTTTGAAATATTTTCAAAATATTTTAATTCAAAAAATAAATTTTTAATATCGAAACTAGTTTTTTTAACTTTATCGTAAAATCTAGAGATTTTTCAACATTGATTTATTTTGAGCATTAATACATCTTCGATGAATACTATAAATTAAGGTTTTGAATCAAATCTCTGATATAATGAGAGGACGAGATAGGATATTTTGTATAGAATACTAATAAATTCCTGGTTCTATATTAAATGGCATGCAATTTAATATAGAACCAGGAATTTGGATTATATTTTTTAACTATTCGTTTTTCGTTCGAAAGGGCCACCAAAAATGGATTCAGGTTGTAATATCATTATTGAGGGAACGTCTTTCAGACGCGCCAGAGCCGTTTAATAAGACCTGTTATCATACCCATATTGGCTAATCTGAAACACATAAAGCTACTATAAAAGGTTGAGTCCAAAATGATTTAACGTTCTGTGCACTAATTTACAGATTTCCATCGTCTGTGAAGCAAATAAAAAAAATAAAATGAAAAAGTTCCATATCTATGATCCTCGTGCGATTGCTGGAGGAGACAAATGCAGGTGATAGCCTCCAGCTGCCGTGCCTTCTTGAGGCAAGGACCGTTGGGCTGCATGTGCAGGTTATAGGAACAGAAGTGGAAAGAAGGAGATGTGTTCCAACCTATCCTTGAACGTTGTAACCAAATCTCCCCTTCTTAAGGAGGTGAGTGTCACAATCTGGACGCAGTGAAGCATCGTATGTGAGACATTCATAGAAGCGTTGATGCGGAACACGACCTGCTTTGGCTTCAAAGAGAGGCACGAGAAAAATTATGGTGCGCCAAAACTGTACTTGCGCTGATCGTGAAGCACACATATCATTCTCTCGTTATTTTTTGTCTCAGGTGAGACTCACTTTGAATGATGACGAGGGCGATTTTCGGAACTTCGTGGAGCTTTTGTATTCATGGAAGCTAGGACGGATTACTACTTCACAGGTCGTGATAAACCTCAAAGACGTTATTCAAGATCATCCAGACTTACTCCAGGGATTTCAACACTTCTTACCATCGACGACTTTCAACATCCGGAGGAGGAAATCTTTAAGGAACAAGTAATTATTGGCCGCAGGAGAAATCACCGCGTGAAGTTTATCTCAATGGTGCAATCGCTGAAGCTTTGGACGATCCAGTAAAAGACTTTTGGGCATGTGTCTTTATCAACTGTTCGGAGATATTAATGAGCTCAAACATGCTTACATTGGACATGTTTCTAGTGGTTTACCATGGCCACTTTGGTTTGATCTAATTTCTAGAAATTCTTGATGGGCTATACATCAAACAGTCACGATAGAGGACTAAATTTTCCTAGAAGGGTCTCTGATGATATCATCGATGGTTGATTTTATATAGAAAGTAAGTATAATAGTAAGGCTTCATCTTGTTCTCAATGGGAAGAGCTAGTCTTCGTCTTAGGGCTCATAGGCAATAAGCCCCATGGATATACAGTAGAATTGTATATTTTTGTGATTTCTTCTTCCTCCCCTCTTCTCTTTCGTCTTTCTAAGAATCAATGGGAATACTGGCATTTTCTTCCCACTCAGTCGAACTCAAACTAGTTACATTATGTCCGCAATGGATAGATGTTGAAAAGTGACAGGCTCCTTTCAGTTCATAAATCCCTACAGAATACCCATGACCTACTGGCGGTTCGTATGTAGAATTCTTTGTGCATAATATCTGCATCCAACATGATCATAACAGTTCTTATGATTTTTTCATGATGTAAAATGGGGTTTTTTTGGAAATTATGTCGATAGATGGGTTCAGATCTAGATGACGTTTCCATTGAACTTTGGTTCAAATTATATCTTTCAAAGATGGTTGAAGCAGAGAGCAATTTAGGGAACTTTCAATCCAATGAAGATAGCTCTGCACTATTTGTTAGCTTGTAAATTCCGATTTTACAGCTGCCCTGCGAAGGATTCGATCCTAGAGTAACAGGACCAATTCACTCAGCCTTACCACTTGGGATCAGGTGTGCACTTTATAAACCTCAGAGCATACAGGGAAGAAGATTTGAGTGAAACGCCAAGAATGACTCCACATGTTAGTATCGCATAGTATATGCTTCGATGAACAAATAATCTATCATAAGGGCATGATTTAAACACATCTCACATTTCGAAGTTCATTCCTGCATAATCTCTTCCTAGAAAAGAAATTTGTACTTCCAAATTTGGGAAAATATTTCGAAATTTTTGGAAATTTTTCCAAATATTTATTGCAAATCAAGTAGTTGTAAATTGAACGCCAGTTTGAGATTCGTATTGTTCACCAGCTCTAAAACTACACCAGGTCTTCTAGACGTGATTCCTTAAGTTCAACTTATTTCAATCAGCATTTATTTCTGCAGCAGGATTGAATCTTTCTTTTACATCAGGTTCTTTGTAGCAACATCTGCTTTGATAAATTCATATACAGAGAGTTTGACTTGAGGCGATTACCCTTTAGTTCAACAGAATTTGATGTATGATTTGGGATTAGACCACTAAGCTGAAATTTCAAATTTACATTGCATTGGTGAGGAAATACCATGTTTTACGAGCAAGAACTGAGAAGTCTGTCTTGTATCCGCTTATAAGCTCCGTAAACGGTGGTGCTAGTTTCCCAATAAACATTAAATGTTTCTGGATGTCCATCAACTATTGTGGAGAACATGGAAAAAAGAGAAAACCTCAAATAAACTGCATGTTACTTTACGACTTCCCACTCGCTTATCCTGTAAAAGTAATAAATAATCAGTCCTACCAGTATTTTACTACAATATAAACAATCAAAGATAATATCGCGAAATAACTTTGTTCAATCCTTTGCTTGAGTGAAATTTACTCAAGCAAAAGATTTTGGATTCTTCTTTGTTTATTGTATTGTACTGAACAGCTTTGAAGCCAGCCGTGATCTAAAAAGTTTTAAACCTCCTTGATTCACCAAAACAGCTTCAACAGAACTCCTAAGTCTGCATAAAATTCAGAACATAGTTTTCGCATACTGGAACATTGAACGAAAGTTTTCGGTTCATAAAACTGTACGGATGAGCACTTTTGGAGGAGTAAAACTAGATTCGATTAGTTACAAGATCCCGTTTATGCGCCAGCTGGAAGGAGAGACGTATGTACACCTCGCATGTGTTGGTTGCAGGTTGCAAATGTGCAAGAAATCGAAAGGTTGTATGAAATTGTACATGTGCATCTTGAACATTTTCAGCTTTGGGAGTGTTAGTGTTTTTCCAGCCCTTTATTTCCCAGCCTTTGATGGTCGGTGTGGTATGGTTCATTCACCACCAGTTCTACGATCCAGCTGAGTATTTCAAGGAGTGGTACATCTGTAGGAGCATACAAGACTCAAAACTCGACTTTCTTGCACGTGGATAAATGACGAGCAACAATGCGCGTCCGAATTGTACCTGTGAAGATCGTGAAGCGCATAAGGACATCTCTCGTGGATTTTTGTACATGGTGAAACTGAGTTTAAGTGATGAAGATGTGAGGTTTCGGAAGTTTTTGAAGCTTCTGAGTGACTGGAAAGCGGCACACATCACAATTATAGAGGTTGTGATAGAGGTTAAATCCATGTTCAAAGATCATCCACAAATTCTCAGCGGGTTCCGAGAATTCCTTCCACTGGAGTTTGCAAATCTCATTCCCAAGGTGGAAAACTGTCACGAACATTGAATGAAGTTTATTTCGGGTGAGTAGGTCCTGGTTTGAAGTTCCAAATAAACCTCAAGGATCTTGAAAAGTGCTTCTTTGCCAGGAATGATTATGGACCAATCAATGAGCTCGAGCAATTCAGATTTGATAACAGATATCATGCTTCTAGGCAAAAATGTCATCCCCATGCTTTTTCAAGGACTGTTTAGACAGATGATCATCTTACATAATCCAGCAAATATAAAAATGATGTAGATTCTATTTATCTTGTACTGACTGAGAGGCCCTCGCTGGTTTGAAACCGTAGAAAGCTATCTATTATTATATATGATGTAGGTTTTAAGTGATATCTGAAACCTGGGACTGGAATTTGTTCTATATTTTTCGTACATCCAACCTGTGGCTTGTATTTTATCTTTTTTACTATTGACAACTGGATAGTCAACTTAATTTTGTTCATGATGAAGAATGAATGAAAATGTTGTCATTAGTATGCATAGAATGCTCAAGATTTTGTATGGCATACTTGAAAGTAATCTTGACGTCGGTGGGGACCCTGTACCGACCTCAAGATTTAGCTTGGGTTTCAGAAGTACCTGCTTTGATGACCCAGACGTCTGTTCAATTCGCTACGTAGTGTATTTGGACTCTATGTCTGATATTCAACTTCATTTTAGTAAAACTTAGATGTTTTGGTTGTTCCATCTCTAGAGTTAGCTGGGCAGCACATAGGAAAGAGAGCTGAACTTTTGGCCTTCAAAATTCCAGCAACAGCAAACAGTTAGTAATGCAACATGCGATGGTTCGACCTTCTTGTACAACATGAACCAGATCGATTACTCTATTGCCAAAGCCCCTCAAGCCCGAACTTTGTTTCGATCATATCTCGGTACCAACGAAAATCATCTATGTTGCGGGGTATATTCCGAAGGAGAAACACATAACTGTCACCATATTGATATTATGTGCTGCAGTTAGGAAGTGCTTGCCTGCCGATGGGCAGTGTATTTGTTTGAGCATGAGATACTCCACTCACAACACTAGTCTTTCTGAGAGACTTTACACTGTGAAGTAACACATTCCTTTCATGAATGAAGTTCTGAACATCCGGAACCTTCTACTGGCAGATAAGAGAGCTAGAATGTACAACCAGATGTTTTTAATCTTCCTCAACAAGGGTTGCAAAACAAACACACAAAAATTCTGAGAGAATGGAAAATTCCCTCACAAATGAACTCCCAAGCCCGCTAAATTTTTACGGGATATATATGTCAACCTTTCACAAATTATACGGGTGAATTCAGTAAAACCATCACTCTGTAGAATGTTCCCAAACATGGGGAAAAAAAAGGAAATTTTATGAATTGAGGGGAGCAAGAACATGTTTTACGAGACTGTCAAGCTGCCCGGAATATTATGGATCCCGTAAAATGTTCTCCCGTTGCCCATGAAACCCTGCTAGTGTACTGCCATATACGATTTACGCATGTATTTGGAACCCCTAAAACTAAACTAAAGTAAAGCCGCTGGAAAGCTACTGACTTAAAAATCATCATCAATAATATAAATGGAGTGATTTGGAAAGAACAGTGCAATGGTATATTTAATTAACATACATAGCTCCATATCACCTGCTTGAAGCGTTTGGAATTTTTGCTCATAGGTAACAGACATATTATATGTGAGTCGACCGTTCGGAAGACTGACCACTGCAAATACAATGCGATTAACAGTTTACACCAATTCCTATTCACAATACATAGCAATTTGCACTCTCCATAATGTTCTCAATTTTATATGCTTTATTGTACAAATACATATAGCATCACAATATACATGGTTGTCACATCAATCATTACACTACATAGATTGTCATATACAAACGCAAGTGTATCACAATAATATTTTCTATTCTCAAAATGTACACAAGGACACTCTGTTCATAACCATAGTATAAAGAAGAGATTACATAGTATAAAGAAGAGATTACAGTCAAGCTTAACCCATTTTGTGTTACAAATACTCCAGGTTCTCGCACTAGCTACTCTCCACCATAGCCACATTGTCCTAGGTTTGATGTTGAAAACTATACCTCAATGACCCCTAATTCAAATCTGCCCCTTGAACCTTAGGTCTCCTAATGGCACTAACTGCACAATCGGCTCTAACTGTTGTATCTACTCCTACATACTTGCATCTACCTAATTAGGGATGCCGTTACATAAGTCATGATAATTTTTGTGATAAATTAATATTCACAAAAATGGTCATAAAAATGAATGAAGATCAATATCTTGATAAATTGAGAGTGCATTAAAAATCCTACATTGGAAAGACAAAGAAGAGAAATGATATCATTAGAAATAAATATAATTTTTATTAACTTGAAATCCTCATGAACATTCACGCATTGAATAAATGAAAGTATAAATTTTAGTAAAATTATGAATTTATTAGCAGGAATTGTATTTCTACTGGATGATTCTAATCCTAAAAAATCACCATCAAATCTTTTTAAGATTTTAAAACTTAATTGAATACTTTATGCAGTTAAAAAATTTCAATGGATCACAAGATGTGAGAATACATGTGTTCATCTTTCCACCACATTCAATTTGAAATACAATATAGAAACTGAATTATGATTGTGAAATATCTTGATGATCAAAAATGAGATAATCTCTTGCATTATTGTGACTGATTACATTATCTCTAGTTGAACAACTTGTCCTGCACATATATATCTCATCATGACATATATCACATCAAATATCACTATAGATAGATTGTCATACACCAATAAAAGTGTACAACAATAATATATTTTACTTTTAAAACGTCCATAAGGACACTTCACTCATAATCATAGCATAAAAAAGAGATTCGAGCCAAACCTACCTTGAGCTTCAAAGACTCCAAGTTTGCACACTAGCTACTATCTATGCTCAACTTCAAAAATTGCACTTCAAGGAGTCCTAATTCAAACTCTACCCCTTGAGCCGTAGATCTCCTAACAATGTTGTTGGCACTTATAGCATGTCTAATGCAAATGGTGGTAATTGCACTATCGGCTCTAATTGTTATGTTAGCTCTTGTCTATGCACACCTACCTTAGTTAGATAGGTGTCGTTAACTCACTAAGGGTGCAGCTACATAAGAGTGTGGCTACATAAATCATGACAACTGTCGTGCACATATATATTGCATCAAAATATACGTTATTGGCATATCAAATATTACAATACAAAGATTTTATACACAAACACAACTATATCACAATCTTCCCGTAACTAGCTGTAAGATCTATTTAACACCTAGTCCATTAACATTATATGCCCTTTGTGGTGCTAAGATTAGGAGGCCATGTACTATAATGCCCTATCATTAATCATCTATATGTAACTCATACCAAGCAATAGTCAAACCTTCTTGACTGCTAATCACATCAAGGACAACTCCACCTTCCACTAGATACCACATTGAGAAAAAATGTCAAACATGATATATGCAATACTCTCAAATAAGAATCACATATCAACATACTAACAGCTTTATGAGTTGATACATATAATATACATCTCAAGCTTAACCCAAAACAATCATGCTTGGATCCATAATAGCATCAATGTTTGGAAAGTGACATGGTGCACAATTACTGACATGATCCTTTCAAATCACACCGTCATGATCATCTAATACCAAAACTCAACAAGGTAAAATCTCATATATTCATAGAATCATACGATCACTAGTAATATATAATGTCATTGTCCACTCTGTTGCTAGTAAATGTAATCAAGAATATGAAATCTGTGAATTGAAGGTCGATATTCACATCCTTGGATGGTAACATAGTGCAAAAAATCTCTATGTTGAGCTATAGGCAAATTTTCAAATTCCATGGGAATTATTTTACAAAAGAGTTATGCTCTTTGAGAACGCATCCTAATCCAACATAAGAAATGTTCAAGTCTAAGAGTTTAGCTTACTCTCGATGAATAACATGTAAATCAAGATCTATACCATATAATAAAAAATGATGCTACAGATGATGGTCGACTAAATTGATAACCCATGGCCAACGATGATAGATCGATGTCTAGTCTCCTAGATGATCTTTCTCCAAGCCAAACTTTCTAAATCCTTTCTTCATCGTTTGAACAATGCTTTCTAGTAGATCATCAGCCTTAGGATGATCTTTTGAGGTTCTTTGATGATTGATCAACACTTAATCACACAAAATCTTAATCTCATTTAAAAATTCATTTTAGTGATTAGTCAACATCTCGCTTAGTGCATTAAATCGGATAACAACATAACCTTATAGCGCATAAGTTGTTAACTCCCTTGACTTGTCAAGCAATGCCACCAACTCAATCCACTTGGAAAAATGCTTCACCATGACCAATATATGTGAATCATGTCATATAATCAATTGCCAAAGTCTTGCAAAATCCAATCTCCAATGATAACCAAGTCTCATAATTAGTAAGGGATGTAATTGTGGTGTAGAGGCATTGAATGATACCCAAACATGATAACAAACCATAAATCAAATCAAAAACTATCTCACCTTAGTTTGCATTGTTCTCCATCAATAGTGACTTTGAAATAAACTATATGTCCACTTTATTCTAAAATGAGCTAACTCCTCATGAGCATGTCTGACCAATTGCGTTCTTTTGAGATGTAAGTGGCACAACATGAATTTTGACACGAATTTTGCTTCAGTGGGCACTCAAAATGCCCACTAAAGTAATTGAACAAAGATACTCCAACATCACCATGTCATCATTGATGTCTTGGCTTACCCCGAAACCGTCCATATTCTCAACGTCCAAGGATAACATATCCACTCTCTGACCCAAGGGAGATATCACATAGCTCTCAAAAGCCAACAAACTCAAAAAGGCATATGCATGTCAACCCGTCACCATCTCCTCATTAGTATTGAAGAGTAGTTGAGCTTTGATTTGACAATTTGACTTGTATATGGGTTTTGATTTAACCTTTGAACATAATGATTCACCACTCTAGGTCTGTGTACAATTATGAAATCATACTCTTGTATGTTAAGAGCGCATCATGCAAGCTTTTATGAAAGCTTGTCTGATTCCATCAACCATTTCACTAGAACATGATGAGTGATGAAAATGAAAGAGTTTCCAAACAAATAATATTTAAAATGTGTCATCTACATTGTTAAAACAACTTCCAAAAGCTTCTACAAACTCCTTCCCCTTATCAACATCTTGGATAACCACTGCTCTCAAACCTAACATACTAAAATTAGATATACTTAAAAGGAATGACCTTTTATTGGTCCGCTCCAAATAGAGGCAGATGTCAACTTTTCCTTTAGCTCTACAAAAGTTCTCTCCTATTCATCTCCCCAATACCACTCTTCATCTAACTTTGTGAGCTTTGTCAAGGTTTTGGCAATAGAACTATATCCTTGTATATGTGGATAATAAAAGTTTGCGAGATCAAGAAGTGCTTACACCCTACTCACATTAAAGGGTTGCAAAATACGCAAGATTGAATCCATCTTGGTTTGCTGAACTTCCAAACATCCTTACTATATGGAATAACCCAAGTATTCCATTTGCTCTTAAAAGTACTTACACTTTCCAAGATGCAACTTGAGCTATCAGATGTTCAAATATCTCCTATAAATGTGTTTTATGCTCTATCATTATAACACTATATACTCAAATATCATTGATGTAGGCTCTGGCACAATCAAGTCCAATTAGATTACTATCCATCACTCTTTAAAATTCAACATGTGCATTGTTCAACCCAAATGGTTAGAGCTTTCAATGATACAACACATCCTTGCCATAAAAATTAATTTTCTAGAAGGTCATCTTGATGTGATCCTCATATCAAATCCGCAACTAATGATATTCTACTTCTAAATCCAATATACAAAAAACGTTTGTATGTCCAGCCACATCAAAGAACTCCTCAAATGTAGACATAACATATCTATCAGATTTTGTGTTCTGATTAATAGTCATCACAAATTGATCTATCTATATAATTGCCATATATATCTTTCTTGACTAGCATCACCACAACATTGGAATACTCTCCATATAATATATCCACTAATCTAGCCTCAAACAAGTTTTGATACCTACTTTGCATCAAATCTCTCTCCATATTGTTATATTGATAAGCACAACATAAGAATGATCCATCAATTTTCAAGTTAATCCATATACATGGTCCTTTCAAACAACTTTAATCTTTCATACTAAAGTCAAAATAGTTTCTAAAACTCCTTAGAAATATCCACATCCTACGTCTTTCTTCTCCTATGACTTTGGTATCAATTTCAATATCCCAAATCTCTTTTTTATCAACACTTGATATAGAAGATTTAGTTTCTTCTTGCTAAATGATAACCTCTTAAGCAAAAAACTTTTTTTGCTCTCTCATACTCGGCTACATTAGCTCCGTGTTAACAACTCGAGCCATACTAGCTAAAACCTCTTGAGTTGTATCATAAAGCACTATAGTGATAACCACCACTTACTCCACGTAGAAAAACTCCAACCACACTCCAAAAAGATTTCATCTCTCCTTCTCTAACATCCACATAGGACCAAGGATGAGATCTTGGGCATTTCTTGCCCCTAACTTTTGCTTCCACCATCTGGGTAGGCAAAAAGATGATCAATGGTCTTTTAATCACACTTGTGGATTGCATGCATCTATGCTTAGCCAATCCAAGGGTCACAATCCATGTCAAATAGTTTAGATCCATAGCTTGATCCAACACCAGATGACGTGATAACTCTGAAAATGTAGGAACTATTGTAATACAAGAAAAAAAGCCCATAACTTGCTCTCTTTCATCAACATTGGGTTTCACCAACCGCTACAAGTAAAACTCCCATAGAAGTCAAGGTACTCTTTCTCTCTTAGTATGAAAAGCTAGATAACTCAACAATGTGATTAATGCAGCTCTAAAATGCTCCACAAGATTCAACTCTACCATGGGTGATATGTCATCATATACCATTACATGGGAGTGTCTACTCACATCCAAAATACTCTTAAGTGGGAGATGTGAGGACCTCTACACTCCTTCATATGCTCATATTAAATTTCTCTTAGAAGAAAGTTTGTCCATCATAGACATGGATCATGTGTATGAGATTCCTCTACTAAATGATCTACAAGTGGCGTTTGATATACTCTCCTCTAGTATCACTCATCAATCCATCTACCTTCTTTGCACAGTTCTTCACCTGATATCAGGCTTATAACCTTTGATAGAAGTATCATGGGTGTCTTTGGTGACATAATTAGATCAAGGACCTTTGACTGTTTAACAAAAGATTTGGTATGAAGAGAAACATCCTTGCCGATTTAATGTGGAGGGGTAGGGTTATTATTGATGGAGGAGATGACACCTACAATTTGGCTAGTTGGGCATTCTCGCACCTTTGTTTTCTTCCATATTTGTGATTGCAGGTAGATACATCCTTGAGACGTATGCAAGGTACGTGGATAGTGGATCATTTCCTTTATATATAATATTACGACATATAAGAGATGATTTATTCCCAGAGGTATGACATGAGCTCCTATCTTTTTCCTCTTTGCTCATTGATTGGACTAGAGGTCTATAATCTACCTTGATGAACCGACATTTTCAGCATACTCTACATTCACTCTAAGTGGATCTAGCCATTCCTCGTACTACAAGGGTTCGTCTATGATTCGACAAGGGTGCATGCTCGTGGATCTTGGCTCGACGATGCATCATGGCTTTTCGACTCGCACCAACTAATTTTCCACAACCATGAGGTTCAACCTTGGCTTGATCCATCCATCTACATCTTCATTACTCACATGTGAGCGTGATACTGTTGTAGATGAAGCACTTATCCATATGACTCGTTGACCATTCAGAGGGAAGAGGATAACTACTGATGATGATATTAGGGATGTGGTGTTTGGCTCAAGAAGGAGCATTGGTATACGTTACAATTGTGTAGGATTAGAGCATATGTATACCTGGTTAGGGAGGACAAGGTTACTCTTGCAGATGTGTTGGTTATCACATGAAAAAGTTTTAGAATGGGTAATTGTCCATGGATGGGCTGCAAGTGGAGCAGCAACATACAAGATCTCCGAATATAGAGGTATGTAGAGAGATCAACTCTTTGTTCCTCTAGCTTTGAAGTTACATGAGCTATGGACACACATTTCCACATATTAGTGAGAGTCTACCATAGTTTATTATATAGACTATTTTAGTCATTGTGTTTACATTGCTCTACATAGAGCAATAGCTAGTGGAATTCATAGGAGAGCAATCCCGGTAGGTGACATTTATTAGATGCTCATGTTATTTGTAGACCTAGATAGTTAGTATACATTAGGCCAAGTAAAACATATTTCCCATTGTGATGTGATTGGGGCCTAACCGCCATTCTACTTTTTTGTGACTACTACTTTTTGTAATTTTACTTATTTTACTTGCGTTATCTCTAGCTCCCATCTCTCTTGGTGAGTGAATATGGTGTCACTGCTTCCTTGTGAAGGGTTATATGTTCGTAATGAACAATCTCGCACCTATTTCGAGACAAGAACTACCGCACAGTACAACGCTGCAGCAAGGGTATCGGCTGAAGATTCCATAGCTTTATGAGGAAGTTATCAGCAACGTCTTTCTTGCCGAAGGTTAATGAGTACACATTTCGCCCGACAATCCGTGACTAAACTTCGGCCCAAATGTTACCGACGTGCATCAGACAATCGAATGGGTCCCACTCGAAGGCGAGGGAAATCCCACAACGTTGGCAATTGGGGGATGCGTATGCTTTTGTCTTGCGCGGGTTAGAGCTCAGTGGGTTCCGTGAGGCCATGATCAGAGCCCAGACGGGCGAAGCCGAGCCTTGCCTTGGATCTTTTGACAAGGGGAAATGAATGTGACTGGAATTTGTTCAATCGATTTCACCTTGATTTCCTGTTGTAGACAAGAATTAAGGCGAAATCGATGTGACCGATGGTAAAGCGATCGTAAGCTTCATTCTGTGGTTTTCTACGTGGTATTGTGGCTTGCGGCGGTTGTTCGTGGAGTTTGTGGACGAGACGATCGAGTAGTGCAGCTGTTTGGGTTGCTCACCTTTGATTACCGTATGCTTTGAAGAGCATGCAAAGAGATACCAAACGTTGTCGTTTGACTTCGAAGAAAATTGGTAAGCATGCAAGGATCAGGTTATTTATTAGCCAATGAGTCGCCACCGCCCGAGGGGATTGCCTGGGGCGGTGAAGCACCCGCGGATAGACTTGGGAAGCATATATCGGACGCTGTTGATATCATAACAAACGGAATATCTGCAACAGGTATCCCCGAGCTTGAGACTGCAGCTAAACCTAGTGCAATTCCCACTCCTGGACATGAGACTGAGAGTAGCAGTGGAGTGAAGGACGACATTCTTTCTGTTAATTTGAATGTTGGACACAGAGCTCAGACTGCTTCAGGAGAAGAGAGTGAAATAAGCAGTGAATACGGAGCTGGAGAAAGCGATGGACTTGTGGGCGCGGGGAGATCTGGATATGATGCTGGTGATTATGGAACATTTCAGATTGTTTCGGCCTCGTCACCACTTGGGAAAGCTGGTGAAGGGACTGTGCTCGAAGAAATCTCGTCGAACGAGCTAAAGTCTAAGAACACTTCAACCTCTGGTGCCTCGAGTTCTTCCGGTCCAGGCAGGTGCGGGACTATGGTGAGATGTGTCATTAAGATCATACAGTCCGCGGAATCCTTATTGTCAAAATGGAGTCTTCTCCTAATAGTTCTGGACCGAATAGCAATTATCAGGTAGCCTTTCTTGTCAGTTGTCCTGATTTTCCCTTTCACCGTTTGAATTGCCTTCCTATCCTTCGTGGTATTGCAAGTGTTCGTTGTTGTTGATTTTCTGAAAAGATGGTATTGGCCTCTGAAGAGAAGCCGAGTATAGATGTTTTCAACAGTGTGGCCGGAGTGCGCAGTAGTCTATTTCTCGTCTTGCTGCTTTCCGAATACCTCAAATGCACACAGTACTGTACATTTCAAGTATTGTGTGCATTTGTGTAAATCACACGTGCGAATACAGTCTCCTTGAAACATTCTTCCTCCCTATGAAAACTTCATAGCTTCAGACGCATGAAATTTGTCAGGAGACAAATTTTTATGGTTTCCGAAGAATCTATCGTTAGATGTCTCGGGATTAGTAGTTTGAAAGTGCAGGGACTTTCCCTTGGTGGAAAGACGTGTACCTATCTCCCAGCCACAGCACCACGCCACCGGTACGCTACGGACGTATTGGATTCATGACTCCCGAGGAGATGTCCTGTCACCCACCTTACAAGTCTGAATGGCTTGGGATCACGCATTGCCCAATTTTGTACGAAAGGGGCAGTTCGCAAAGGGGTGGACATCAAACTTCGGAGATCCAAACCGGGGGATGTCCCCTATCCACCTGTTTAAACTAGAGAAGCGTATATCCACATCTGTTGGAAAGGTTTCATCTTGTTTATGAGCTGGGTAGTGTGGAATCGTTGATATAATTTCAGGCCGGGGCCTGCCAGTTCTAAGGCCCCATTACGTAACAGATCAAGGATTTAAACTGCAGGATGCGAGTGCATTACAAGGAGGATAACCCTGGTCCTTTGAAGCAGAGGGAAGATTCGTCCTGTTCGTCCGCTGGACAGAAGAAAGCATCGGAAACTTTGGCAATTCATAGGTGGAAGATAGCTTATGCTTTTGCCAAGAACTCAAACGTATATTTTCTCTCCTCTGCTGTCACCTCTGAACATCTGAGAACATCCCTCTTGTACACGTTGTGTTTTCCGGGAACTGTCAATTTCAGGATATTCAGGGTAGGTATTCATATGCTTGTCGACCTTGAATTCATGTCTCTATCTTGCTGTGTTCAACGCAGGTTTCAAAACAGAAGGCCTTGAGGTCCGTCATAGGTACCGGGGCGACATTGGAAGGCTATGCCTTGGGCTTTTTGAGTATAGAGAGTGCAACTCGCAAGATGCTGTTTACTTATATGTATAATGAGTATCCTCCATTTTTGTGAGGTGATTAGCTGTTCATCACAGTTCTGCAATTTTTTTTCCTTCTTTCTCGACCTTTTCAATGCCGCCCATAATTGAAGTCGTAATAAACTTTATCACTGGGATGCTGGAACGAAAGGTGGTATCGTCATTTAACCGTAGTGATCCAGCATGTTTCCTTGATTGTTGTGAAGAAAAACGGAGTACATCCTTCTCGGTGTCATTCTGGGTCACCTCTTTGTGCTGATATTGAAAGCTGAGAACAAATGGGTGACCTTTCACCCCAGCATGGACGCCCTCATGCTCGCAGACGTCATTCTTACGTCAGTTTATACGTAAGGGCCACTACTGTACTTTACAGCCCCCTTCATAGAAGCCTCGTCTATGACCCGGAGCACATTTAATTGGATTGTCTGTTGGTTTTGATTGTACGAGCTTCTCCATGTCGAGGTTCCTGATCGAAACGAACATTCTCCACTAGGAAGTACATGCATAGACAATCGAGGTGCGCTCTTGTTCAAAAGAAACCACGCGGAATAAGAGAGTGAAGATTTTGCAGCTTGAGTCACCAATGTTGGGCGTGTTAGTGATGTAAATCCCAGATCCAGACGTGATTTGGATCATACGCTGGTGACTAATCATCTTACATTTCCTCCCGAAGAACGCCCAACTTCTGACCTACTTTGCTTTTGTCCAACTTCTCACAGAGCCGAATGTGTTGGGCGGATCTTAACGTTAGGTTTATACCAGGGTCCGCATGCATATCTTCGAAATGGCATCAACAAACTTGACCTTATCATTGTTTTGGATTCCTGGTAATCTTTTGCTCCACTTTATTTACATGGTGTCAGCCATATGCCTAAGCTCCCATGATCAGTTTGTGAAACTAAGATTCTCTATATGATTAGGTTTATGGATTTGTAAGCTGTAATTGCCTTTTGGAAGTGATTGCCTTCCTTTTTTGATTTGAGTTCTGCTTAAGTACAATCAGGGTCCACATTGTGAGGACATACATCATGAATGGAGACAAGTGGCTTCGCATTGCAGTACTCCGCATGTTTCGAGGATTGCTGGTTCTTCGTCATTTTTCTTTCGTTGGGGATATATTCGTAAGCCTGCTACTACTTTTCTTCTTTCCTAGCACTTTGACCATTATCTAAATGCATGATCAACCTAAACATCAGGTTTTGAAGCGCTGTTTTGAGTTGGCCTACTACTTAGTAATTAACCGCAAAGTCTAGCTTCTAGGAAGTAACTAAGCTCAAACATTTGTTAGCACCGGTCAATCAGGGGTCTATGGTCTTCACGCTGTAACCGGTAAATTCTAGTTAAAGAATATACTGGTGGGCTCTAATCTCGATTTAAGTTTTGGACAGATCATCTGTATCTTTTTGTCGAAGTGTCCTTAAGATGATGTTTAAGAGAAGCACTGCTCTTTTAATTACTATTCTACCTTCGTGAGAAGTCAATGCATGGGTTGAGATTTCAGGTCGTTCTGGTCCGTGCGTTCATCATGGTATGTAGGGACGTTTGTTTGCTGGCATATACTCATTGTTTAAAGTAAGTGAATTATATTTCGAATCTAGCAGCTGAAGCTCCTGTCGGGCCCGGTTGCAAGGACCAATGTTTTGTACTTATACTGTCGACAATCATATTCAGCACTGGGGTTCTTACTCTTAAGGACATTTCCCTGTTTTCTGCAACTTGCTTTACAGGCGATCTTAGATGCAATTAGCCGGAGTGTCGGTGCTTTGGAAACGGTGATCATGTTTACACTTATGTTCCTATCGTTCTATGCACTGCTTGGAATACAACTTTTTGGTGGGAGTTTTCACTTCAGGTGAAGCTTCACACTAATTTGCTGAGATTTTCATATATCTTGGTTGTTGAGATACTTTTATAGGTTGCTATAACCAAATTGATGGAATCTGTTTGGATTGTGATCTAGGGCTGGCTTTGACCATGTCCCACTAAATGGATCACAAGGGTTCGCAAAAGGGCTTGTTATTGACATTCTGAATACAATCTTGTGTGCACCAGTGGTTCCAGTTCTTGATGCATTTCTTGCAGTCTCTTCTCTGAAAATGGATCATGATCCTTGTAGGTGCGAGAGGAAGAGTGATAGGGAAGCAAGTTTTCCTGAAAGGGCCTGCGTTAATTATTATAAAGCCATATCTGACCCGCAAGGGGAATATGTAGGTTGGACAGATACGTGTAATAAATCACCATTCGCGGCTATGGTCTGCAAGGTCAGTAGATCAGTCCTTAATACCTGTTTGTAGACAGGGTTTCCGTCATCCCATTTCGATTCGCGTGTAGCTTTTAAGGTTTTACATGTAAAAGCCGTTCGGATTGACGCAAACCAGCGCAATTGATCATGGATAGGATTGTATGCTTGTGCTCTTCTTAAAGCCTACTCCATCATCCTGCCTTTTATCACGTCCCCTGAAATCTTCATCATTTAATCCCCCCAGTTTCTCTTCATCATTTAAGATCTACAACACCTATCCAGTTCATCAGGTTTTATAAAGCACTAGATGTTTACTTCCCATCACCCAAGCCTGGAGATTTGATATACCACTCATGTTCAAAGTGTTGTCTTCCAGGAACGCTCGAATCCAAATTGGGGAGCTACCAACTTTGACAATTTTGCTGCATCCATCCTTATCGTTTTCCAGGTTGGAACAGTTTGCTAGATTAAATATGAAGTACACTATGATTCTCTGTTCTTCGATTGCTGATAGGTACAATCTGTTTGTCACTAAAATGGAACAGTGTGAACGTAGTCAAGCACGTGAAGTTATTTCCCTCTTAAGTATCGTCCAGACCTAGGTACTTTCACATTTCAATTTTTTCTTATTACTCCACCTTTCAATCCTTAGATTTGGTATTGGTTCAGTCGAGAGTTCCTGTTACTGGTTGAGTTCAAAATTCAAAACTCAGTTACGTGAAGATATATCCCTCTACTTGATATTCAACTATAGTGAAATACATGAGTGAAAGGTTCTGATTTGTTTCGCCTGAAAGGTGAAAGAAATGTCCAATGATGACACCACTGGGTTTTTACCTAAAACCCAGCGACTGGAGATTGGAGTCGTTGGGTAGTTAAAGGATCGACGTATCATTCTTCAACTAGATAGCGGTGTCGCTAAGTTCACCTTTTATGTGTCAGTCCATCAAACTCGGTTGTGCGTTACCCAAAAATCAAGGCTGTATTACTTTGAAGACGACTTGTGGAAGGAGTTAGCCAATCATTTTTAGCCAATCATTTTTCCTAGTCACATGTTTTCCAACATAGTTCAACAATTTATTTACAGGTTATGAAAAGTAGCACACGAATTACCATGGTGACCGTGAAAATTCTCCTTCTTTACGCCTCCGTTGTATGGAAGACATGTATGAAGTCCCCTAGTGTGAACTAAATGCCAAAACCAAGATGCAATTTTTCAGTGTTTGTTCAGATAACTTGAAAATCATGTATCGATCCTAGCCTATCGGATGGTTCCACAGGTTCTTACTTTTGAAGGATGGTCTCTTATCATGAGGTGGGCGAACGACAGCTCAGCATTAAAAAGTGAGTCTGCACTTCCTGTTGTATATATATTCCCCTTTTTCTTTGGGGCAATGTTGTGTATATACATTACTCAGTCGCCGGCAAGTCTGTGAGACGTTTATGTAGATAGGAATGAATGCAATTCTTAATTTTTATCGAGCATTCATCCGCTGCTGGGGGAAGAGAAGAACGGGAAAAGGCTATGAGATTTACCCAGCAGTTGGCCCCGAGTTTGCCCTGGTTGCTTTTGGGTAATACAAAACTTGTGACGGGGGTTACTGGTTCTTACCCAGTTGCTTCGACACCATGATGGGCACTTTGACCATGTCTTGTTGTCTTCGCTTAGTATCCCTGCTATGATCAAAGTGTTCAGGTACTGTTGCTGGACAGGTTCATGGTGATTGGTGCTCTAACGATAAACACTAACTGTGTCCATACATGCTCGACTCGGTGCCTTTCACAGGGTACCGATATGTTTTCTTACTATATGGTTCGAGTTTTAGATGCATATTGTGGTTTCGTCATCCGCTATTTTCGTTCGTGGATCTCAGTTGTACAAATCCCGTGGATCTGGTAGTCAATTGATAAGTATAGATAAAGTATCTTAATACACTCCACTGTCTGTCTTCTTACTAACTCTGGGTGTGAGAGTGAGAGTAATCTTTGTTGGCTCATTCCATCACCAAAAACATAAAAGAAAGATATATGAGCTTTTAGCAGTTGATGATTTGTTATGCATAGAGCTGCTGTAATTGTTTCTTTTAATGTAATACAGTTCCAAAGCTCGGCCGAACAGAGCTTAGAGGCTACAGTTTTCTGCTACCATTGTTTTAATGCACGAAGGTCTTTTTCCTTATTATGATTTCTAGTCATGAACTCTAACTTAAAGATACTCACCTGAGTCTTCATTATCTCTTGTGACAGGCACGCAGACATATTTTGTTATCCTAGTCATCTTTGGGAGCTACTTCTTGGTCAACGTTTTTGTGGCAACCATTAGTGGTGTCTTTTTACGAGTGAGAAAGGAACACCAGGTGCGTTGTGCTTGAAAGGGCTATTCTCGCTACCGGAGAGAAATAGTGGACAACATGTTTTCTCATGAATGAGATATGAATTCAACTTACTTTTAATACAAATGAACAGGCTTCACTAGTTAACTACATTGGTTCGAAACAATGTTTGCCTTGCTCACACCATATCTGGGCACTGATGAGAACATGTGTGAGACCAAGGTAACGGTTTCGGATCGATGTGTGATGGGCATTATGGTCAGTATTATGCGGATTAGATTATTAGTTGACGTTGTTTACTTCTTGGCTGTTTTTAATTGTTTTTGTTCTTGCCTGCATACTCTCATCACCCATACGTGTCGTCCCAATCGCATTGTTATCAAGCGTCTCCTCTCTCTGTGAATCCAGCTACTCTATCTTGTGCATTTCATCATCGCCTCTAGTCGTTTACCATTGTTAATTTTTCAGCGTTACTAGCTCATTGTGGATTGTTTGTTTCTCTTATTACTAGGTCCCGTGATCGACCATACTGAATGTATCATTCCTGTCTGAAACCTTTTCATTGATATCGTTCTATCCCTTTCCTCTGGGCACTACACTAGAGGGATTACTCTCTGTTGGTGTCCACAGTCATCATGATATCTATCAAATGTTTCTGTGGGTCTGGAAGGCTGTATAAGCTGACTTATGATTTTGTTGTATCGTCGAAAAGAAAGATCAGATTATCGTAATAACATGCTTGTCCAATACTTGACTCGATTTTACTAAAGTTGGCTTGGGAATGCCATGCTTGTAGGTTCTAATGAGAAGATATCGACGAGACAAAGCATTCTCATTCGCTAATGCACTTCAAATGGCTAGTTTGATAAAGGAGGTTATCTTGAGCAATGATGCAAGGTTAACCTGGAGGCACCGACTTAGGCGAAAGACTAGAGGACTGAGCACCAATTTTTCTTATGCTTTGAATCGCCAAAGCACCAGGTTGAAGAGAACTATGTCAAGAGCTGTCGACTGGAAGGACTCCAGTTCCTACTTGAAACACATTAGCAGCTTTGCTTTTTTAGGAACTGATGACTTTGCTGATATACTTCCCGATGACCCAACCCTTCCGCGATCCTTGTCTCGCAGCCTCTCCCGCATCGTCTCCTGCGCGGCTCGCCTCGGTCGTTCCGTTGCAAGAAGTGTGTCTATGACAACTCACCAGTATGTGCTGAGAATTTCTGCTAAGTGCTGGATGATAGTGCACAGCAAGGTGTTCAAGTATGCTGTTCTACTTTTTGTTTCCTTCAACATGATAGTTCTCTGTTCCGTGAAAGCCAATATGACTTCTCGGCACGCGGACGCCGTTCGTATCCTGATGACTGCAACTAACTAAAGCTTTTAGCATACTATCTACACAATATGAGAGTCAGTTGACATTATTGAATCTTGCGACGATGGTCTACGAACTAACTTGGAGCATCATACTCCAATTTAGCACCGTTGGTGTTTATGGACAGATTACATCAACCAATTTGGAACTAACTGACGGGCTTAGAAAGAGGGTTCCTGAATAGGACCAGTGTTTGATAGCATTCTTTGGTTCTAGTATGGACACAGAATTTCGAGTTCAATTCGATTTCGAGTTCACCCTTGATATCATGAACATAGGCATATGTGAATCTAATCGTAAAGCACATTTTCGACGATAGGAATGGTCACTGTAATCAAGCAGAAGCCAAAATGTACTGGAGAATCACTGATTAGCTGTATTCAGCTGTGCGTCATGTCTGTAAGATATCTGAATATAATGGAGAAGGGTCTAATCTGACACGAGCAACGTGAAGACGTGAGCCAGGATGTACTAGATAGGATAAGAATACGTTTACACCTAAGTCCGGCACCTTTTTTAGACGTGAAAATTGAGTTCTTGTCCAGCCTTTCTACTTTGTGCGAAAATTTTGTTTTAAGTCTTTGGAATTATTGCTACAAGAAACCTTGACGGAGATCAGATAAGCTGGAGATTGCCCTCATTGCAGTCTTTGCTGCCGAGCTGATCTTGCGCTTTCTAGCAACCGGCCTTCCTGGGTTTGTAGATGAAAGTATGAGTAAACTTCACTCTAAACTCTAAATGTTAGACTCTTTCTTGGAGTAATGTGAATTATCTTGCATACACTTTCATGGAGAAAGTTCTCTCAATGAGAGAAGTATTCACGAAAACTTCTCTTTAGCAGGGATTTGGTGAGAGGGTACACACATAAATCCCCGTCCGAATTCTTGTGTTCTTTGCAAACCTTAACCGAGGTGCCTTAGTCTGTCTTTCCTGTATTTTTCTACTGCCAATGCACTGCGGATCCATGACATAGAAGACCAGGAGCCTCCGTTAACCTGTTTGATGGCGCTGTCATCTAGATGTGGTCATATCCTTGTGCGAACGGCTGCTACCATCTAATTTGGTGTTGTTGGCTTGTAAGGGTTCTGGATTGACTTCAACCCTATAACACCCTTTTCAAAATGTTCTGTGCCGTATGGGAAGAAAGCTCCATATTTGTTTCTTTCATCTTTCTTCTTTTTAAGACCTACTGTTACATCTCACATCCTTCACTCTCGTCAAGACCTATTATGGGTTGTCTGACGACAGCATTTTTGTATTTTCTGGAACTTCCTACATCCAATAGGCCCTGCATAATCTATTGTTTGTTGTTTCTTTGTTCCACTTGATGGGGATGTTTGGCACCATCTTTAACCTTGTTAAGATAGGAGAGCGGGAGGGTCCAGGTAAGTATAGAGGTATTTCACTTCTCAGTGTAGTCCGGAAACTTGTCTGTGTGATCATCAGGGAGGGACAGGCAGGCTTCCGCCAGTCCCGAGGCTGTGTTGATCATAGTTTCACTCTCAGCCAGATAATATTGGGAAGAAAGACGGAATGAAACCGACCTATCGCTCTTTCCTGTGCCTAAAAAAGGCAGAAAATACTGTCTAGTGGGATGGGCTTAAGTTCGGCGTATGGAAGGCTGTCATTAGGAATATGGAAGGCCGTCCTTAGAAGGAACATGTAGAGGTTGGTACAGCAGTTACAACACAACACCAAGAGCACAGTCTGGGTGCAACTTCAAGCAGTATCTCCTGGAGTTTCTTGACTGAATACAAGTCTTAAGGTCAACTTCCACACTTCATCTTACTGAACCACCACGAGAAGAGCAAGATGGTGGACCACCTTGCAACATGCACACTTGCTAATATAGAGGATTGAATCGTTGTCCATAGTTTGTCTGTACTATCTTTGCCACAATGAAGGCGACAATATACCAAAACTTTGCTCAGCTGGTTGAGCCGGAAGTGCACTTAGAATACCTTTGGCAGCTGTGGGTTTTCCCACATCCAAAACCCAAAACTGCCCCTGTCTTGAGCGGCAGTTTCGTGGTTTCTCTGGGGCCCCAGATCCACATAGATCATTGCGTTTGGTCAAAGTTTCCTGGCTGTGACTTAAGAACTTCGAACCTATGGGGACAAATACAACTATAAGAGAGACTGTCCTTACTCTCAAGGACCCATCTTCTTTTTCATCCTCCCTCAATAATTCTTCCTCTTCATTTCTAACTGGCACCCCCTGCCAAGGGGCAGAATCTGTGGTCTTCAGGCCACGACAGGGAAATGTTCATGAGTGCAGTGCTTATGTTTATCGATGGAACATGAGAAGGAGCTTATGATGTTCATTTGATTAATGCTACAAGACAAGACTTCAGACTTCAGACTATGGACTTGTCCTTGCAAATCTGAACAATACCAAGCATATTAACGGTTGTGCATGGGTTGCACCCGTCTCAGAGAAATAAGATTCCTTCTTTTACTAATAAATTTATGTAAGAGTCCTGTCTCTTGACTGCTTGTTATTCGTCCATCAACATACTATATTTACTCATCTGTATCTGCTCGTAGTCCCTATCCCAACCTAGAAGTTCCAGATATGTACCCTGTTGCCTCTTCCAGTTATGATAATAGCTCGGAGTGCGCTCTTTCGTTGCCATCTTGTTTTCCTTCGTCATCCTATTTCAACGAAGGTACGATGTACGATGGTGCATCAACTAGCCCACTTCTGCTTATTGAAGATGTAGAACTGGCTCGTTAATTATCGGTTCCATTCCTTGAGAAGTTCAAGCGTGTATTAACCAAGTTCCTTGTGGTTTGTATATTTTGTTTTCCTCAAGACCGCAGACTAAGAGACAGACAATGAATTACAAAGCATGTATTAACATGTATAATGATGGAGGACTAACTGAATGTACAGAAATGAATGTGATCGATCTTCTGGTCGTCATTATCTCTTGCTGGAATACTGGAACACATCGGAAGTTCGTCAACGTCACCCCGATCCGAATGCTGCGCTGGTTTTACGTCAAAAGGAGCAAACGGATGGCTAAAGGCGGCGACAATCAGTCAATAATGGCGCGTTGACATCAAATTCCCACGTTTACATCTTGTACTGTTTTGATGAAAATTTAAAGTTTTTCTGAAGAATACGAGTGAATCTGCTCTGATTATCTTGGTAGTTTCAAATCTAGTGTGGGAAGTTGCTCAGATCGCAAAGAAGCCTACAGAAGATAATGACGTTGTTCCGTTGACCCTCATAGTCTCACAGGTGTGACGTTGTGTAACATAGAGCATATTCATGCATGCAACAGGTATCTATCCTCAGGAGCTTGGGAGCTTTGGCGAGTGTGTACTTTTTTCTATTTATTGTAATAATTATGTTCTCCATCTTCAGTATGGAGCTATGGGGTGGTCAAATGGATGAGTTTGAAGATGGTTATCCTCGTGCTAATCATGACAGTTTCCTGCAAGCAATGCTTTTGTGGTTCATTGTTACCACGGGGGAAAGCTGGGTGGATTACATGTGGTCCGCTATGCGGCCCGGAGTTAAAAACAGGTATTTGGTGTCAATCTTTTGTCCAATTCCTTCGTCCCCTCTTCCTTCACCTTTCCCAAGTTTAGAAATAATTTGCTGATCTATTCATACCTGAAGTTCCCGAATTTACATCCCTGATGCATCTAGCTCCTACAGCCCCCTGGAGATCGGGATACTTACTCTAGATGCATGTGGGCCTCTATGTACATATTCGGTTGAAACTTGTAACTTTCTGGATCTTAGTATCTGTCAAAACCGATCTAAGCTGAAGCTCTCCATGTATACAAATGCACAGAGCAGCGGTTTCAATCCTTGTCGCTTATATCACTTCCCACTCGTCGACTATGATATTTTTAGGAGAGCAAAGTTTGGGGTTCTAAACTCCCAGGTCGCACGAATCTGCCCATCAAGAGGAGCTCTTGTTTATGCCTTTTTTCCTTTACTTATATAGTTCAAGTATAGAGATGAAAATGTGAGGATTTGAGTATCGTAATCTCACTTCAGTGTCACATAGACAAAATGTCTAGAAGCTTCTAATTGCACATTTAATCTGGTTTGACTCAAAGGAAAGTACTAACCGTATCATCGACACGACCAAGCATACGCTGAAAGTGATGTGTGATGGGATTCTGGCCAGAACATCAAATAAGATACTGAAGGTCATCGTCAATTTCGTGTAAAGAGCGTTGTTTGCAGATACTTTATTTCTAGGAATGGCCGACCTTTAATTAACTCTTGATTGATCGTAGAGAGCTTTTGAGTCGCAGTTTCATCGGGATTTCCATATTAAAATTTGCGACCTGGTCTCCATCAGTATATGACTGTATTTCCTTTCTCAGGTGGGTTTCTCCATTTATATTCATCTTTTACTACATGATAACTGCTTATGTGATCCTCAATCTAATCATTGCGACAATTTTGGAAGAAATGGAGCTGTCAGACAATCAGAAAAAGGACCTACAGAAGGTATGGGGATCGTATACAGTGTCTGAACCGTCAATGTTATTAGCCTTTGTAGAGATGTTTCAAACAAACTAGGAGTTTGGGCTGGAGTTCAATCGGTGTAACTTGAAGTGCGATGTGAAGTTGACTTAGCCAGCACCTTAAGTTCGTCATTTTTTAGCACTTGTGGTGACATCAATGCCCACATCATCCCTAATGTTTTGGCTAGAATAGTGTTACTAAGGCTTGACTTTCATGTGACAAGAACACCGGAAAAGTGGTACTTCATATCAAGAATGTCCGTGTGCTGCGTATTAGATTTAGCTCCAGCGGGGAGTACAGGGCTCCTCAAGTAAGAAACCGTGGGAGAGTTTGCAGACATCGAAATACTAGAGTACAGAGATGTCACAACGGGAAACAACCATACTATGTGCTGAAGAGAACAAGTATTCTCTCCTGCATCATCACATCTCTAACGAATTGTTCATTTTGATCACTTTTCTGAACAGAGAGAACACCTGAAGTGGTTACAGACCAAGCATTATCATGGGGTCTCTGAAAAAAGGAGTTCAGACTGGCTTGTTGGGGCTGTTGAAGGTGCTCAAAAAGGTCTCAAGGATGTAAGGCGGCGGATGACCTCCTTGAAGATATCGCATAAGTCGATTCTTCCTGTATCAAGTTCAAAAACGTCTGATATACCACAACAACAAGAAATAGATGACAGTCTCCAGACACCCAGCAGCCCCGAAGGTTTAAGTATGTCTCAAGAGGTTTCAATGAAAAGAGCTTCGTGCTCAGCTCTTGACACATCAGTTTCTACTGAAGAGGAATTTCAATCGAAAGCAAGAGTTCACCGGCGAAGCAGCTTGAGTAGCTTGGATCCAATTATTGACAAGGCACTTTTAAGGCGCAGCCAAGAAATGGATGTATTGTTACTGAGAAGTGGATATACTGGCGCAAATTTGGCTGCAACTGTCAGTGGTGGAAATAGAACTCTCTTACAGTCTGCATTGTTGGCTGTCGCAGATGAACAAGCTTTGGTTGCAGCTGCTAAAAAGAAGGAAGTTACAATCATGAACCAAATAGAAAACGACTTTCAGTCTCCCGCCACCTCAAAAAAGCCTGCGTATACAAGAACGAAAAGTGTTCGTGGAGTTTCGTTTCTCCTATCCGAATTTCAAGAAGCACCGGCCTTGGTAGAAAAAGTAGTACCTTGGTGGTTGAGCAGTCGGTCTCTCTTTCTATTCCATCGTGACAATGTCTGCAGAGTTTTTATCACGAAATTAATTGAACACCCTGTTTATCTTGCGTGGGAGTGCTCATGGATATTTCTGGGTGTTTACGCGCTGATACGGCAATCACCAATGGGATCATATGTCGATAATTGGATTAATTATTCGGAATATGCGCATGTTGCTGTAAGTCGTCGCGATCACTACATACCTGTACTTGGATGATCATGTTTGGGTGTGGTACTCTTATCTGTTGTTGGAATCTTTTGTCATATGCCACCTCAGGACCGAATGCCCCAGGTCTGCTAACACACCTTCCGCTTTCGCTTTAGCTTGCTTTATAAGGTTCATTCCTTTAGTATGTCATAATCTTTACCCAGTTTCTGTTCTTTCATTTAAAGGTTCGCTTTCTTGTGCATCGATGATGTTGTGTTAGGGCCGTTATATGTTCCGTTGACAAGTTTCTCTCTTCATTCTTTAACCATTCAGATTCAGGGTTCAACGATGTCAGTGTGTCGTTGCTCTTAACATTCAGGTCTGTACGGTCACATCTCAGACAACTGTTATCTCTTCGCACAACTGCCTTCGTACTGGATCACGCTGGTAGTATATTCTTACAAAGACTAGGTTGTAAAATTAGCCTTTTTCCAGATGTTTTAGTTCAGACTTTCTCCTGGTTTGAAGAAGGCCTCTCGTCTTAGGCTCTACTATGTCTCAATCCCCATACAATATTTAAATTCTATCATTTAAATATCATGCCTGCTTACTTCTAGCAGTACATTGTCTTGTAGAAATATTGAAGTTCATTCCTTGCTTTTTCCAGATTTATCAGCTTGCTCCACCCTCACAACCAGTCGTTCCTCACTTCTCACTTTCCATCTTGTCATGATCAACATACTCTTTTTATGTTTAACTTGCCTTCTGTTGTCCACTGTTATTTTACCTGCTCTCGCAAAGTATGCAGTCCTTCTACCTTGTGCAGTCTACACTCGGCTCCTCTCAAATTGCTTTAGCAGATGACTAGTCCGTAGTAGTGCTCAACTCTTGCCAACGATTTGCAGATGCACTCCGCATGCCCTCTTGTTCCTGCCCCAATTTACTTTACTGTACGTCTCCTTCCATGGGTCATATATGGCCTCTGAAGATCCGGATCACCTACATTTGTTACATTTCCACACCCAAGATGCCTCGTATTTGCATCACAGCGTCTACTGCTATAGCAGTTATCTTATACACTAGCTCAATCGGTCAACATACCGCTTGTCATGTATATTGTTGCTTGGTTGTCCATGGGTAAATGTATACTTCTTATCCAACATCATATATAGTGCTTAGGCATGAAAGATCTAGTGAACGAACTGCGAATGGATTGTTTCAGTGTAATTCGAAAGATAGCACACGCGGAGACACGGTAATCATCCATTTTTCTAGCTTCTTATCTGCTGGGTTCTGCGCATGGCTCCTGTGTGGCTGCAGGTTTTTCTAGTTGATCTATTTTTGAAGCTAATTGCTTACGGCTTAATCTTTACACAAGAACCATACCTGGGGGATCCATTCAACTTGATCGACTTCTTCAACTTGTTGTTTTCGCTAATCAGACTACGGATGTTTTGGAGTCATGACGGATCGCGACCGACTTTTGATTTAGCGGCTCGATGTTTGATGACAGTTCGCCCTTTTCGATTGATTGGTCGGTTTGCAGGCCTAAGGAGTTTGTGTCTTTATATTGTGAAGACTATTCCAGCCATTTTCCAGGTTTTCCTTTTCACACTGGTTGTGTATGCAATCTACGCTGTTATTGGTCTACAACTTTATGCAGATCGATTCCGTTTTTGTTCAGACCCGGATGCCGAGAGCCACTTGGATTGTGTCGGCATTTTCCGGAACGATGTTGGAATCATGGCGCCGCGCACATGGACGAATCAGGCCTTTAACTTCGATAACTTTGGCAACGCCATGTTATCACTGTTCGTGGTGTCCACATTCGACAGCTGGCCTGACAGATTTCTTTATCCCGCTATGGACTTGGGTCATAAAATCGGGCTCCAACCTCGTCGGAATCAAAGTCCCTCACATGCCGTTTATTTCGTTTCCTTCGTCTGCATCGGAGGTTTTTTCATTCTACGACTGTTTGTGGGTGTTTTTATTGATCAGTTTGGAATCATCTCAGGGCGCAAATTGCTGACTGAAAGGCAGAAGTTGTGGCGGGACACCAACCGCCTGATTCAAGGCTTGAGACCCAAGCGTGTACCTATAATATTTCCTATTAACGGAATACGCCGTTTCTGCTTCCAAGCTGTCTACAATAGGAAATTTGAGCTTCTGGTGGTCTTCGTAATCATGGTCAATTCCATATACCTGACAACAATACAAGTTGGTTCGAATGAAAAAGTTCCTTTGTTGTTGACTGAGAATCCCGGGGGATACCAAGTTATCGAACTCATGTTCGTGTGTCTGTATATCGTGGAGGCTACAATGAAGCTTCTTGGCACCCAGGTGAGAATTTCATCTCTTTCCTTGCGGTCAGTAGTGAAATAGCTACTGTGGTGCTTCTTATGAAGTTTACCAGCTATACTAGGTCCGTTTGTGTCGGATGTAAGGGCGGGTTTCAAAGAACGGTGCATTTGTTGTAGCTCTGGCTGGGGGGGAGGGGGGCGACCATTCAAGGTTTTCGTGATAATAATAGAAACTTTGGAAAGAGAGACAGGTTGTCTTGTACGGGTAGGGAAGCCCATTGTTGCGAGCGCTCCACCGTGCATCTATCCCAGTTGCACGTCTGGCTGCGATGATTTATCCAACTCCGGCGATTAGCGTAGATGGTTTATCTGCTTGTCTCTTTGAACTCATCTGCAGATCAGAGATTGGTGGGACGACAAGTGGAATGTCATGGAGTTATGTATGGTTATCGTATCAGCGAGTTGTTTATATCCCGGTACCAATAAGAAAAGGTATTACACGGGAGCATTTTTTACGATAATAAGGATCTTTCGTGTGATTCGTTATTTACCAACTTTGAATCGCATGATGAGTACAGTTCTCATCAGTTTTCCGGCTATGGTAAACATCATGTCGTTAATGGGCATTTTCCTCTGTTTCTTCGCCTCAATGGGGAATTTCGTCTTCTGGAACATAAGAAACGGGCTGTGCATAGAGAAACATACCAGGGACTTCAGAGACTTCAGTGGTTCTTTCCTCATCTTGCTTCAGGTATGTATTATTCTCGTCCTGTCAGGCTCTCTGCATACACCCTTGGCAATAACTGAATTCAGGACTGAGTTGGTGTAATTCCGTTCTCAGTGAATGTTGCTGCAAGTTACACTGGACTTGCTTGCTAGTTTGGTCTGTGGGTGGCTTTGCGACTAGTGTGGCTGACTTCTTGTGTTATATCTGCGAGCAGATAACGACTCTGGACGATTGGTCTTGCTTCTTGATTGATCTCAGAGTTACTAGCCCGCAATGCCTGCATACTGATTCAAACACTTCAGACGACTGTGGATTTCCCGTTGGAGGATTAATCTACGTCCTGGTTTGTGTTATCGTAACGACCTACATATTTTCGAATCTCTTCATCGCCCAGATTTTGGATACTATCACTTTTGGTTTACTCAGTGATGAAGTTCTGTTGTCGCCAGATCACGTGATGGCTTTTCAAGTTCAGTGGTCAAAGAGCGATTACGACCCCAGGTAAAAAGCTGGCACTCGCATCTTCTTTTCCTTAGCCTTCAGACACATCTTTGTGAAAAACATAGATTTCATCTATTGAAATTCATAACAATGCAGAGGTATGTTTTCCTTCCCTTGCCTGTTCATAGGATGTTATCCTGTGCATAAGATGATACGAGGAAATAGGAAGAAACTAACAAAGCTACCGAACTGGTTGCCCCCGGTTTGCCCTGGCTGCTCTCTAGTAGTACAGAAACTCGTGACTTAGGTCACTGGTTCTTACCCAGCTCGACACCATGATGGGCGCCGATGAAGATTTGTGTTTACGTTTAGCATTTTAATTCTTGCTATGCTCAAGCTGTTCTGGTACTTCGTCCGTGGACATATGCACGGTGTTTCGTGTGCACGGAGGGGATATATTATGTTGGTTTTAGTAATACCAGGATAATTTTAATGGCACATGCGTGGCGATAATTGTAGTATGGTGTGCTGTCACTGTTTGGCATAGAGTGCTGTTATTGGAGCATCGTGTGCCACCTTCCTTTATAGAACTGTGTTTAAAGTTGTGTATAACCATCTTCTTTCAATGTTTTGACAGCTCTGGTGTTCATATGAGTCTAGGCCAAGCTTAAGGATCTGAGAGCTGTTCATGAGTTCATTGGACTGTGTAGTGTCCAGCTTTTATATCTGAGTGATCAAAGCTAGTGAGAGTACTTTCAAGGGGGCCATTTACCTGGCGAGAGAAATGAGGGAGAGAGACGTCCATTCCATTTCAGGCAAATTTTTTCTAACCCCGAGTGACAGCCTCTTCCGAGACGGCAATCTACCAGAAGTGCACGTTAAATGTCAACACGGCAAAGCAAAGCAACAATAACTATCAGGTTATGGACCCACGATATCTGATCCTGTTTACTGAGGCCAGGGACATTATCAAACTTGGCTCAGGAAATTATTTCAAGTGGTCCATAGAGGTGGAAGAGGTGTTTACAACCCACCGCAGTTCTGTAGCACGCCCATCAAAAGAGGATGTGCTGAAGGTGCTCTTGAAGGATAGGGTGGGCCAGAAAGACCACATATAGTCAGAAAGTTATCGCGAAAGACAGTGGATGACAACAACCACCTTGTATTGATTGATCTCATCTTCTGATGGCAAACTTGGGAGATGTTGGAAAGGTTACTGTCTTTTCTAGACCATACATAAATGGTCAGAAATGATGTGTCTGAGAATGCAAGGACATGATGCCCCGACACATATCTCGAAGGTAAAGTTCGCCTCAGCAGGATAGAAGAGGGAGGGAGTAAGGTCACTCCCACCGCCAGGTGACCCAGTTATTGGCCAGCCTCTCATCCAAGTACGGGGGAATTGTGCATGCTATTAATGCTATGGATGAAAAGGTTGTTACTTGGGAGTATGTTAACTTACTCTGAGAAGATAAACGAGGAAGATGAGGATTCAGCAATGCTAGTTCATAGAGGAAGGAAAGGAAGAACCGGAGAAGAAACTCGAAAGAGCTATAAGCGTTGAGAGAAAGGGCAACTAACTTTCAATGGGTGACCAACTCGGATGTTAGGAAAGCAAACACCAGCATTAGCACTGCGAGCATAGCCATTACGGCAAAAGTGTACTGGTAGAGGAAGAACCAAGTGAAACCGACATGATGGCTTTTCAACTGTGCCTATTTGCTTGTCCATTACACGCACGGTGACTGATGGCAGATATGTTTAGATGGGTGATTACAGCCATATACTAGTTAGGTAGAGTTTTAATGTGATCTAATTGTTAATCTCTATGTCAGTTCATTTGTGTATTAAGGGGCTGAAAAGTAATTGTAAAAAGTAAAAGTTAGTTATTAACTTTTAGGTAACTACTAATTTACTTTAGAGTTTAAGTAGGGTTTGGTAGCTATTAGCCACCTTAAGATTAGGTTTCGAGTTAGAATCTTAGGATCAAGTGTGAGCCATGAAATGTGTATACATTAGTAGCATACATGTTAGAGTACACATCTTGCAAGTGATCATTTCCTCATGTATTGATGTATCTTTTGAGTGTTGGATTATTCTGAAGTGGGGGTTGAGTTAGCACTCTAGATGGAGTGATCTCAATTAAAAAGTGGAGAGTGCTATCTAGAGTTTGATATTGTTGTTTCTCATAACACACCACAGGGTAAGGGGGAGTGGTTAATCTAGGAGACAATAGAGAGATCATACGCTATGCTGGTGATACATCTATGAGACAACCTAATCAATTGATGCAACAAAGTGGAGAATATCAAAATAATGAACTACCTTGCCTCTTTAGGAATAGTAACCTAATTTTAATCTAATTTCGAGTTAGGGTGTAGAGAAGCTTTCCAAGGGCACTTGGCTACTTATACATTGTGCACCCTAGGAATCCAATCATCTTTTCTAGAACATGCTCTAACACCCTGTTGCTATCATGCACGACTCATTTTGGAATGAAGCTTCGAATGACTCTCTTGTCTACCCTAAGTGACTTGAGTGTGGGAGTTGTCGTAAGGTTAATTGCACTTAAGTTGTTACAACATATTTTTGTGAATTAATCTCAGAGTTAGACCTGATTAGTAACTCAAATAGAAGTAAAGTGTAAATTTGGACTAACAGTAAATAGAAATTTATTTTAGGGTCTTCTTTTAGTGTTACCTTTGTGGCTAAGGAGTTTCCGGCCACCATGGTTTAGGGTTTCGAATTTGTGTGACCAGGTTCAAAGTTCAGCCTGAGAAGAGTATATATATTGTTGATGAGTTAGTAAAGCAATCAAGTCGTAGTATTTATCTTGACAGTGATTATTATTTCAGGTACTGATCACACCTGTTAACTGTTGGATTATTGAGATGTGGGGTGGTGATAGCAATCTAGCTGAAATCGAGTTGGAGCTTGGTTCAGGGTGGGGAGTGTTACATTGAGAGTTCTGACCTCAAGAGCATTATCTAAATGTACATGAGGGTTAGATTGAGTGTAGGCAAGCTATGGCAAGTGGAAAGGAGTTCACATAACGTGCTATGGTAGAATCATCATCTAGAAATGATTTATATAGATCACATTCTCACACTGATTTTCAAAAATATAACTATAGGAGCTTAAGATACTTCACAAAACTCAAATAGAACCTTCTCGACCAGAAGGTTTCATCTCAGTTCGGATTGCACTCTTCCCAAAATTTTAGAGTGGTTCTATTGAGGAAAGTAACTAGAGGGCTCTGTTGCTAATTGATGTCAAGTATGTTGCTAAGTATGCAAATGGAGCTCCTCTCCATGTGATAAACTGTCGCATGATCTGATTTTGCGTGAAGATACCTCGGAATTCTTTGAGTTACTCTCCAATTAGAATTGTTGGGATTATGCATATGTTTGGGTTATGCATATATTTGTAGATTTCTAGATGTTAGATTGTAAGCCTATGAGCCAAAGATAGAGTTTGTTTTGCTTTGATGTTGGCGGGTTTAGTTAGAATATACTGTTGTGAATTAATCTCGGAGTAAGACCTGGTAGTAATTTAGTAGTAATAAAATAGAAATTAAAAAAAATATGTTTTAATTTTATAAAATAAATAATAATTTACTTTTGGATTATCTTTTTAGGGTTTCGGAATTATGTATCGATATTGAAAATTGAACTTGAAAGTTATATATGTTGTTGTTCAATTAATAAAACATTTAGATGAGAAAGGTCATCTTGCCAATGATCATTCTTTCTCACCGTTCACAAATGTGACCAGTTGGATTATTGAAATGTAGAGGTGATGATATTTATCTAATTGAATTTGAGTTGGATTCAAGGTGGAGAGTGTTATATTAAAAGTTCCGAATTCAAAAGCATTGTCTAAAATCCACCTAAGGGTTAGATTGCGTGTAGTCAAACTATAGCAAGTGCAAAAAAGTTCACATAACGTGTTATGGTAGAGACATATATAAGTGATCATATGGATCACATTCACAAATTGATTTTCAAAATATGCATTAACCGAACAATTCTCATTGGCAAGCAACCAAGTGGATTATGAGACATTTGAAAGCAACATCATATCATGGGCTAGTTTTAGTGAATCATATTGGGCTGGTGATACAATTATCAAAGGGTCTATATATGGTATGTGTTTAAACAATGGCTTTGTGGTTTCATAGAGGAGCAAGAAGCACAGCACAGCAGCTCTTTCCTCAAAAGAGGCAGAGTACAAAGCTGTGTGTTGAGGAATATCTAAATCCATAGAAGCAATATGTAAAATAGAAGCATTTTATTGAAAATGTTTCTATATGAGCTTGTGAAGACATAAAAGCTTCTATAGTTATCTGCTGTGACAACCAGAGTGCAATTCACATTGCCCATAATTTTAATTTGGATGAAATTATGAATCCATGCTAGGACATGGGGTGCTTCTTCATTTTTTTAGGGAGAAAAATGAAGTTCAAGTAGTGTTCGTTGGTACTGATATCAATCTATTGATATTCTTACTAAAGCATCTAGTAGAATTAAGTTTGAAAAGTTCAGGGACACCGGTAAGCAATGGCGGAGAGCTTCGAGATCCTTTATATACAGCCACACAGTACTTAGAGTCAACTACACTAGTTTGTCTCTTTGAGATTAGTAACCCTATCAAGTTAGCCTATTTTCGAGTTAGGGTTAGGGCTGCTTCCCACAGGCTGATCCCTGTGCACTGTACTACTTCTTGTGATCAGAAAAATGATCGCCACCCGAGGAGGAGTCATGTTTTCTGAACTTTCTCTAACCTTGTTCCTATCACGCCGTGCTCATAGTGGAGTAAAAGCTTCCCATGACTTTACTATCAACTCTAAGTGACTAAGTGATTGATTGTCCATATACATGAGAGAAGAGTGAGAGCGTTATTTTGACGTGTGCCTGGAACACGATATTGAGAGTGCAATTGACAACCACCTAAACATAAAGCAAGCCAACCTTTCTAGCTACCGAGGAAGCCACATGGTGTAATGGTGTAAAAGGTTGTTGATTGAGTTCAGATTTTGCTAGGAATAAGGAGTGGAGGAACAATCAGGTCTGATTATTCCTCCACTCTTCAAGGTCGCATATTTATTTGTCAACCTATCTCCAAAGTATGAGTTTATTATTCTATCGTTTGATTTCTTCACGATGTGTCATGGGACTATGCATACAACAAGATAGTCAGATTTGCTACTAGGTTTGATAGAGCTAATAAGAAAGTTGTTTTTTTTGTTGACAAAAAGAGGAAGTGGTGACACAAGAATATACATGGTATATAGGGGAAGAGCAAAGAGACTTGTAGATGTTATGTCTGTGGTGAGAGAGGTCACATGAGCGTCTAGTGTCAAGGAAGAGCACATATGTTAGATATGTACCTGATTTTGTCAAAAACCGGATGTCAGAGAGCAAGCTCACAACTGCAGGCTTTGATGTACATTTTTGGGGTGGAAGGGAGTCTTGCACCATAGAGAAGGATGGACAGGTTGTTTGCAATGGAGTTGCGGATGGTAACCTATTCAGATTGGTAGAGGTGAAACACAAGAAATCTAACAAATCTTATCTTTGATATGAAAAGTCACCGCAGTTATGGCATAGAAGGTTGGGTCATCTTTCTGAGTCTAACATGAGACTCTTATAGCATATGGTGGGAGGATTCATGCTACCAAAAGGATCACTTGTATTTTGTGATACTTGTGCTCAAGGGAAGTCACACAAAGCATCTTTCACACCTGGAGACAGTCCCTCACAGAATGGAGTTGTTTAAAGGTTGAATAGAACTCTACAAGAGAAGTCATTGAGCATGTTACAACATGCTCAACTTGAGTTGCAACTTTGGGGTGCAGTTATCAAGGTCGTTAACTATCGTAGAAAATGAAGTCCCACAACAACACTGAATAACATCACACCAAAGGAAGCATTGAGTGGTAAGAAACCTAATCTTACCATGTTGATGGTGTTTGGTTGTTTAGCCTATGCTCATATACCAAAGGAGCAAATGAGCACACTTAGATTGAAATCTAAGAGGCGCTTATTTCATTGGATATGAAGAAGGATTGAAGGGATACCTTCTTTACGACCCAAGAATTAATCATACGATACACTTTGGGGATGTATTGTTTGATGAAAAGAGTACTTGGAGAAACAGAGATGAGAGAATCATCACACCAACAATAGATATTTCATCTGTTTTTATAGGTGTGAGTTTATCACTAATAGGTGCTAGTGATAATAGAGATAGAGCATCATCACAAGCACATAATGATATTCAGTAGATACTTGATCCTGGAGCTAGAGAGGAAATGGTACCTAAATTAGACTTGGGAAAAGATATAGATGTACTACTTGACTCTCAATTAGAACCTTTTCCAATGAAAGTTTACATCAAAAAGATGATAAATATGGTAATGTTCATATTCCAAGAGCTCATGATTCTTTAGAGAAGGAAGAAATTGCTCCTAGAAGATACTATATGTAGAAATTTCAAGTTCATAGATTGAAGATTGCTTTAGATACAACTAATGTATCTCTACAAAATAATATTGTCAAGGAGTAATCTATCTCTGCTTGTGTAGATGATAAACCTTCATCATATGATGAAGAATCAAGATGAGATTGGAAGAAGTGGGAGCAAGCCATATTTGAGTAGAAAGAATCTATATAGAAAATTTACACATGAGAATTTGTAGAACTTCCACCATGAAGAAAGACAATTGGATGTAGATGGATATTCAAGGAAAAGAGAGGAGATGCTTGTAAGATTCTGAATAACAATGCAAGATTAGTCTCCAAGGGCTATAGTAAACAACCTGATGTCGATTACCATGAAACCTTTGTTCCAATGGCAAGGTATGGTTATATTCGAATGTTGTCATCTCTCTCAGTTGAGAATAATTGGGAGGTAGAGAAACCTCTCGGTTATTCTCAACTGTTAAAACCATATCTTGCCTCAAATGGGAAAGTTTGCTTGCTTTAGAAAGCTTTGTATGGTTTGAAGCATGCCACTAGGAGATGGTACCATAAGATGATGCTTATTTGACAATACAAGGCTTCAAGAGAGCACAATCAGACTTGAATGTCTACAACAAGGATCAAGAACTCTACATATGAATCTATGTGGATGATTTGTTGTTGATGGGGAAGGGAGTAAGAGTCGTGAAGAGTGTAATCTTTTATCTTTGCTCCATTTTCGAAATGACAATATTTGGTCTTGTCAAGTTCTTGTTAGGTATCCACATTGATAAAAGTAAAAAGGAAGGATGGATTCAGTTGAGCCAAACCAAGTACATTGAGGGGATTTACATATGTACACGATAAAGGATGCAAAACCTATTTCTACTCCTTTGGAATATGGCTGCATGTTGAAAAAAGAGATGGATGAAACTAGCAAAGAAACCATTGAAGACTTGTAGTTCATGTATCAGAGTGCAGTAGGTTCATTCAAGTTTGCTATGGTTTGTACAAGACCAAACATAGCTCACTGAGTGAGATTTCTAGCCAAGTACACTAATTGTCCAAACTCTAGCATATTGGAGATGTCTCAAGAGAGGACTAAGGTATTTGAAAGACATTTTGGGTACGCATTTGGAATACATGAAGTTAGGATATAAACCTACTCTCAAAGGTTTTTATGATGCTAGTTGGGGTGACGATTTGGACAACAGTAGATCCACTAATGCTTACCAGTTTACTTGGAGTGATGGAACTATAAGTTGAGAAACAAATAGTAGAAATCATTAGTATAGTTCACAACAGAAATTGAAATCATCGCTTCTTCATTTGCTACTCAAGAGCTGATTTGGTCCATGAGTATGTTGAACGAACTAGGTTTTATTCAACAAGCTCCAACAATACTAATGTATGATAATATTGGAACTATTGCACTCACTATAAACCTTGCATATCATCTTCGTACTAAGCACATCTCTATACATACAAGATTTTTTGAGGAGAAAAAAGAAGAAACAATAGTTAGACTAGTTTACTATCTAACTAAAGACATGATTGTTGATGTGCTAACTAAAGCATTCTCAAAAGAGAATCATAGGAAATGTGTAAGAGAGATGGGTTTGTTTCTGTCTCTTCATTAAGTGGGAGTATTGTCAATTAATCTCAGAGTCACACCATATCAATAATTCAATAATAGTAAAATATAAATTGGATTAACAATCATTAATAGAAGTAAATAGTAATTACTTTGGGATTTTTCTTTTTAAGGTTATCTTTGTAGTTAAGGAATCACCATTCAACACAGTTTAAAGTTTTGAATTTGTGTATCCAAGTTCAAAACTGAGTCTGCAAGGTGTATATATTGTTGTTCAATTAATAAAACAATCAGGTCAAAGTGTTCATCTTGACAATGATCATTCAATTATTGATCACACCTGGGAGTTGTTGGATTATTGATATGTGGGGGTGATGATAACAATCTAGTTGAATTTGAGTTTGAACTTGGATTAGATTGAGTGGAGCCAAATTATGGCAAGTGCAAGTGAGTCTACAAAACCCGATATGGTAAAGATATCATCTAGGAATGATCCATATTGATCACATTCACACATTGATTATCAAAATTACATATATAAGAAGGAAATTTGTGGAGTAAAGAGAGGAGAAAACTATCATCAAGTTCATCTACTTTCACACATGGAAATGAATTTTGACCAAAGCACTAATCTTTGAGAAACATTATTTTGATATTTTGTTGCAGCAGTTGACTAGGATGTCTTTTAGATGTATCACCAACAATGTATAATCTCTCTATTGACTTTCCTGGATAAGCCATGGCTTGTTACCATTCCCCCTTACCCTCAAGTGAGCTATGAGAATCAACATTGAGATCATACTATAGAGAGCAGTCCCCACTCTTGAATTCAGACCAACTCGAAATTAATCTAGAGGGCTAACTCCAACCCTTCTCAGTAGTTTAGCAATCAAAGGTGTGATCAGTAGTTGAGAATGTGATCACTTGCAAGGTGTGTACTCTGACTTGTGTACTATCAATATATACATATTTCATGGTTCACATTTGAACATGAGGTCTTAACTCGAAAACCTAATCTTAAGGTGGCTAATGGCTACAAAAATCTACTTAAACCTTGAAGTAAATTAGTATTTCCCAATAGGAAAAGTTAGGAACTAACTTTTACTCTTTACAATTACTATTGTATTGTTAAATACAAAGAGGAACTGAATCCAAGATTAACAATTACATCACTCCCATTTAATGAGGAGGCAATTTAAATCCCATTTCTATTATGCACTTTGTGTGTTTCTCCTTTGGAAATGATTTAGTAAGCACATCGGCTATCATGTCTTCAGTTGGACAATACACTAATCTAACTATTTTTTCCTATTCCTTCTCCTCAACAAATCTTCTATGTATAGAAATATGTTTAGTCGTAGGATGATGAATAGAATTTTTAGTTAGTGCAATAACTCAAGTGTTATCACACATTAATATAGTTGGAGCGCGTGAGTAAATCCAAGCTCATTCAACATTCTCTTGGACCAAATCAGCTCTTGAGTAACCAACGAAGAAGCCATGATCTAAGTCTCAATTGTAAATAAAGTTAGCGAGTTCTGCTATTTGCTCCCTTAACTGATAGCTCCACCACTAAGAGTAAACAGAAAGCCACTTGTGGACCTATTGTTATCATTATCATCTCCCCAACTAGCATATGAGAATCCTTTGAGAGTGGGCTCAGATCTTAACTTCATGTACTCCAAGTAAACGCCTTGAATGTCTTTTAGACACCATAGCATACTTTTTACCATCTCCAATGAGCTAGAGTTGGACAATTAGTGTATCTCGCCTAAACTTTCACTCAATGAGTTGTTTCTCGTTGGTACAAATCATAGCAAACATCAATGAACCTATAACACTCCTCACTAAAGAAATTGTATCTCCTCAATGGTCTCTTTGCTAATTTCTTCCATGTCTTTACTAAGTTTACAACCAAGATCTAAGGGTATTGCAACAGATTTTGCAACCTCCATCCTAAATTTTTGTAGAACACTTTTAATATACTTGGTGTGGTTGATTCTAATCCACTCTTCTTTCTTGTTTCCATCAATGTTGATCCCTAATATGAAATAAGCATGATCTAGTAGTGTCATCTCAAAAATATAGCAAAGGTAAGAGATAATATTTCTCATTGCCTCAACTCCTTTCCCCGTTAGCAGTAGATCATATACATACACTACAATGTAAAGCATTACATCCTTGCTTTACACACTCAAATATGAGTGTGTTCTCTTCAAGACTTGTTTCATGATATAACAATCTAACTTTTAATTTGAAGTCCTAGGTGCTTGCTTTAGCGCATAGAGTGTTTTTTTCAACAGACACACCTTTCCATTTGTAGCAATGTAGCAATCACGTATATCCATATAGATTTTCTTCTCCAAATCTCCATTCAATAAAGTTGTCTTGACATCCAATTGCTCTATGGTTGGTGATTCTACAGTGGCAGATGGAGTTGCTCCTAGAAGATCCAGCAGACAAAAATCTGAAATTTCAGAGATTGGGGATTGTTATAGAGCTTCTCTATGTCTCAATTTAGAATGGTATTGTCATGGAGGCTATATCTACTTTTGAGGATGATGAACCTTCTTCATATGCTGAGGTAGCAAATAGACCAGACTGGAAGAAGTGGAAGCAAGCTATTCAAGAAGAGAAGAAATCTCTTGAAAAGAACCACAATTGGGAGATGGTGGATCTCCCACTTGGAAGAAGAACTATTGGATGCATGTGGGTTTTCAAGGTGAAGAAAGGAGGGACTGGAGAGATTCTGAAGTATAAAGCTAGGTTGCTGGCCAAGGGATATAGTCAGAAACCAGGTATTGATTACCATGAACCCTTTGCTCTAGTAGCAAGGTATGGTTCTATGAAAATGCTCTTAGCTCTAAGAATGATAAGGAAGTAGAGCAATTGGATGTCAAGACAACTTTACTGAATGTAGATTTGGAGGAGAAAAACTACATGGATGTAGCTTATGGCTACATTCCTTTAGATGGAAAGGTCTGACTGTTGAAAAAGGCATTCTATGGGCTAAAGCAAGCACCTAGGAGTTTGGTATCAAAAGTTAAATTCGTACTACATGAAACAAGGCTTCAAGAGAGCACACTCAGATTTGAGTGTGTATAGCAAGGATGGAATGTTTTACATTGCAGTGTATGTAAATGATCTATTGTTGATGGGGAAGGGAGTGAAGGCAGTGAAAAATATTATCTCTTACCTTTGCTCTATTTTTGAGATGAGAATACTAGGTCCTCCTAAGTTTCTTCTAGGGATCAACATTGATAGGAACATGAAGTAAGGGTGGATTAGAATCAACCAGACCAAGTACATTGAGAGTGTTCTACAAAGGTACAAGATGGAGGATGCAAAATCTGTTGCAACACCCTTGGATCCTAGCTGTAAACTCAGAAAAGACATGAGGAAATTAGCAAAGAGACAATTAAGGATCTGCAGTTTTTTTACCAAAGTGTTGTAGGTTCACTGATGTTTACTATGGCTTGTACCAGACCAAACATACCTCACTCAGTGCGAGCTTTGGCCAAATACACTAACTGTCCAACTCCAACTCATTCGGGATGTGTCAAAAGGGTGCTCAAGTACTTAAAACGACACTCAAGGTATTTACTTGGAGTATATGAAGTTAGGATCTGAGCCTACTCTCAAAAGATTCTCTGATGCTAGTTGGGGATATGATTATGACAACAATAGGTCCACAAGTGGTTATTGGGTGATATTACTCTTATTGGGTGAGCAAACAACAGAAGTCATTAGCTTTATCTATAACAGAGGCTGAGATCATTAGCTACTTAAGAGCTGATTTGGTCCAGTAGAATGTTGAGTGAGCTTGGATTTACTCAACAAGCTCCAACTATATAGATGTATGATAACACAAGAGCTATTGCACTCACTAAAAATCCTGTTCATCATCCTAGGACTAAACATATTTCTATACGTAGAAGATTTGTTGAGGAGAAAGAAGAGGAAAAAATTGTTAGATATTGTACTGTCCAACGGACGACATGACTGCTGATGTGCTTAATAAATCACTTCCAAAAGAGAAACACAAGAAATGCATAATAGAAATGGGACTGAAACTACCTCCTCATTAAGTGGGAGTGATGTAATTGATAATCTCGGAGTCATTCCTCTCTGTATGTAGCAATATAATAATAATTGTAAAGAGTTAAAGTTAGTTATTAACTTTTACTGTAGGTAACTACTATTTACTTTAGGGTTTGGTAGCTATTAGCCACCTTAAGATTAGATTTTCGAGTTAGGACCTCAAGTTCAAGTGTGAGCCATGAAATTTTTATATATTGCTAGTACACAAGTCAAAATACACACCTTTCCAGTGATCATTTCCTCATGTATTGATCACACCTTGAGTGTTGGATTGCTAAGAAGTGGGGGTGGACTTAGCACTCTAGTTGAATTTCGAGTTGAACTATTCAGGAGTGGGGAGTGCTATCTAGAGTTTGATCTTAGTGTTGCTTCTCATAGCCCACCTAAGGGTAAGGGAGAATGGTAGCAAGCTATGGCTACTCCATGAAAGTCAATAGAGAGGTCAACCACTACTGGTGATACATGTAGGAGACATCCTAATGAAATGTTGCAATAGAGTTCATAATATCAAAATGCTCTACTTCCCAATCATTCTCAACTGCTAGAGCTAAGAGCATTTTGATGGAGCCTTACCTTGCTACTAGAGCAAAGATTTCATGGTAATCAATGTTTGATTTTTGACTATACCCCTTGGCCACCAACCTAGCTTTGTACTTCAAAATCTCTCCAGTCCCTCTTCTCTTCACCTTGAAGACCCACCTGCACCCAATAGTTCTTCTTCCCTTCCACCCCTGGGAGATCCACAATCTCCCAGGGGTGGTTCTTTTCAAGAGATTCCTTCTCTTCTTGTATAGCTTGTTCCAGCTTCTTCCAGTCTGGTCAGTTTGCTCCCTCATATTATGAAGAAGGTTCATCATCCTCAAAAGTAGATATAGCTTCCTCCATGACAATACCAGTCTGAATTGAGAGATGGACAACCTTTGTAACAATCACCAATCTCTATACTTCTGATTGTATGCTCGATCTTTTAGGAGGAGCAATTCCATCTGCCTCTGTAGGATCACGAGCCTCAACTATTTGTTGAGGTTTTTCATGCTTCCTTGTCCTCCTAGCATAAACATGCATTAGAGATGACCGAATTTGACATGAGATAGTCCATCTACCTCCTCTTCTGTTTCTATTTCATTAGGTAACACTTGATTTCCAACTTCAAGATCAGCATATGAGTTTCCTGAATATCAATGTGTGTTTGGGATGATGATCCATCTTTGTCATCACCAACACTTGGTAATGGCAATACTACAGGTTTACCAACATGTGTAGCAACTATAAAAGTTCTTGAAATGTTATTTCTTCCATTCATATCCTCCCAAGCATTTTCCTCATCAAACATCACATCCCTATTCCGAATTTTTCTTTTGGTTTTTGGATTGAAGAGAATGTAATCTTATAATCCTTCTTCATAACCAATGAAGATAAGTCTTGAAGCTTTCATTCCAAGCTTCTTCTTTTGCTTCTTTGGTATGTGAGAATAAGTTGGACATCCAAACACTCTCAACATGGTAAGATCAGGTTTCTTACTACTCAATGTTTCCTCTAGTATTATGACTCTTCTTCTTCTCCTTTGGTATGTGAGCATAAGTTGGACATCCAAACACTCTCAACATGGTAAGATCAGGTTTTTTACCACTCCATGTTTCCTCTGGTGTTATGCCCTTCTTCTTATGCTCCTTTGGTATGTGAGCATCCTTCAAAGTTGCTCCCTAAAATTGCATCTTGAGAATAGCTTGAGCAATCATACTCAGCCTTGTCCTTCAAGGTCCTATTCAATCTCTCTGCAAGTCCATTATGTGATGGATTATAGCTAGCTGTCACATCCATCAATATCCCCTTACTTCCCATTAAAGCATAATACTTGTGATTCATGCACTCTATGCCTCCATATGATCTAAGTTTCTTCACCTTCCTTCCTGTCTTAGTTTCTACCATGTTTATAAAAAGTTTGAATTTATCCTGAGACTCATTTTTGTGCTTCAACAAGGACACAAAACTCTTTCCACTCTTGTCATTAATGAAAGTAAGGTATCATTGTGCACCCTATAGGCTTTTGTAAACCATTTGCCCACATACATCTAAATGTATCAGATCTAACAACTCTTCTGATCTGTGTGATGACTTCTTGGGAAATGGTGTCTTGTGTAACTTCTCCATAGCACAAGAATTATAGAATTGTAATGATTGTTTTAACAACTTCACACCATTCACCATCTTCTCCAAGAGTCTCATGTTAGACTCAAAGAGATTTCACAATCTCCTATGCCACAACCTCATTGGATGCTCATGTGTAAGGTCAGCATGTTCTGACTTCTTGTGCTTCACCTCCAACAGCTTAAATAGGTTGCCATCATGGACTCCATAGCATACCACCTGTCCATTTTTCTCTATATTACAAGAATCTCCTCTAAAATGCACATCAAAATCAACGTGAGTGAGCTTGCTAACTAACATCAGACTTCTAACAAAATCAGATACATGAGTAACTTTCTGCAGCACCATAGTATGTTGTTTGTCCTTATTCACTCCTTCAACACAGTGCAAAGAAATTGCTCCTATCCTAAGAATTTGATATTCAACTCCATTTCCACTCTCTACATACCTCAACATCTCCTTCATGTTACTAAATTGATGGCTCTCATAGCTCATATGAGAGCTACACGTTGAATCCAAATACCATCCAAGATATCTTAAGTTCCCTCCTCTCTTCTGAACTATTATAGAATTGTAGTCGGTGTCATTGTTTGAGGATTACTTAGCCAGGGGTAGGCTCTCTTTCTTCTTCCCATCCTTCTTTTATTCTTGATATTTATCCTTCTCCTCAAACTTCGAACAGTTGTAGCCACCTTTTTTCTTCTTGTTCTTCCACTTTGGATAATGAAAGCCCAAATGTGCTCCATCACCACATGTGTAGCAAATTTGAGATTCTTTGCCCCTTCCTTACCCACTCCCTCTATATATCTTTTTCTTGTGAGCAACAGCTATAGTTGCTTCCTTGTATTTCCTTTCAAACCTTGTACCAAGGTGACCACCTTGTCATAGGTGTAATCCCAAGTCACTTGCTCTTCACGAAGAGCATCAAGTGAGAGCACAAGAGGCCCAAACTTCTCAGGTAGAACAGATGTGCAACCTTGAAATGAGGGTGAATGATTTTTCCTCACTCACCAATCTTAGAAAAACATAAATTCAACTTGGCTTTATGTGCAATCATATTGCCAACATCTTCATTTTCAATGTTAGAGTTAGTTTTTTTCTGTCTTTAGAAATTATAAATAGTAAAAATTAATGATTAACTTTTATTAGGTAATTACTAATCTACTTCAAGGCATAAGTCACTTTAAGATTAGGATTTTGAGTTAGTAATTCAAGCTCAAGTTTGAGACATGATCTCCTAATATATTGCGAGATTGACTCTAAAAATCAAGTTTTTGAGTTAAGATCTCATGTTCAAGTTTGAGCCACGAACTTTGTATATATTGCTAGTCTACTCTCAAAAACACAGTTGAGACGGGTTGTTGAGAAATGGTAGTGGAGTTTTTACTTTAGTTTAATGTCAAGTTGGTTTCAGTTCAGGTGTGGGGAGTGTTATCTAGAGATTATTGACCATAGTGTTGTTGCCCATAGCACACCTTGGGGTGATGGGGAATGGTAGCAAACTATCGTTAATTTAGGAAAGTCAATATGAACATCATGCAATATTGGTGATACATTTGGAAGATATCCTAATCAATTGTTACAACAAAGCTCAAAATATCAAAAAGTTATAAGTCCACAGTGAGTGCAGAGCTTCGTACGATTATAAAATTTAACACTTTGAATTATAGAGAATGGGCATTTTTTTTTGTTGAGGTTTTGAAGCTTTATGGTCTATGTAAGTTTAGTCAAGAACCTTAAGACATTGATGAATGTTTTGAAGATATGTTTACATTACATCACATAGTGACCAAGAGGTTAATGTGGAAAACCTTTTATCAAGTCAAGAAGTATCTAGTGGCAGATATCTCACATGTTTGTACATTTGGATCATATTGAAAATGTATGTAAGATTGGTATTTTTGTTCATGTTAGATTGAAATAGATAGAGATATTACTTTGAAACTAGAAGATGTTTGGCAATATGATTTCACACATATGTAAATTGAATTTATATTTTTGTTAAGATTGGTGAGTCATTAACACTCATTTCAATTCAAGGTTGCACATGAGTTGAATAGTCTATATGAAAAGTTTGAAACTCTTGTGTTTTCACTTGATGCTCTTCTTGAAGAACAAGTGACTTGGGATTACATTTATAATAATGTGATCATTTTTGCTAGAAGGTTTGAGAGAGAAGACAAGGAAACAATTATGGTTTTAACTCACAAGAAGATGATATATAGAGACATTAAGTCAAGAAAAGAAAAAGAATCTCCAAATTAGTACATATGTGATATACAACATTTGAGCTTTCAATATCCAAAGTGTAAGAACAAAAAGAAGAAATATGGTTATAACTCTTGCAAGTATGAGGAGAGGATAAATTTGAAGAGCATAAAAAAGATGGAAATAAAAGAATGCATCCATGGTTGAGGAATTTTCAGACAATGACACTAACTATAGTTGTATGAGAGTTGAAAAGAGAGGAGAGAAGTTTAGATATCTTGGATGGTATGAGGATTCAACTCATATGAGCTATGAGAGCCATCAATATAGTAACATGAAGTGTTGAGGTATATAGAGAGTAGAAATGGTGTTGAATTTCAAATTCTTGGGATAGAAGCAATTTCTTTTGCATGTGTTGGAGGATTGAACGGAGTCAAGCAACATACTATGGTGCTCCAAAAAATTATGTAAGTACTGTCACGACTTATGTAGCGGCACCTCTAGTTAGGTAGTTGCGCGTATGTAGGAGCAGACACATCAGTTAGAGCCGGTTGTGCAGTAAGCGCCGTTTGCACTAGAACTGCCGTTAGGGCCGACAGCGCCGTTAGGGGTCCTAAGGCTCAAGGGGTAGAGTTTGAATAAGGGATCCTTGGAGGGCAATTTTCAAAGTTGAGACTTTGAGAGTATGGCTATGGTGGATAGTAGCTATTGCGGGAACCTGGAGTCTTTGAAGCACAAAGTGGGTTTTGCTTGATTGTAATCTCTCTTTTATACTAAAGTGGTTGTGCCGCTGCACACATGTACTCCACAACATCTACATCATATGATGTAGAGTCACCAGCTCCATAATTTGATCTTTGTTGAGTTATAGCCATACTTGCTATCTTCTGCTCCAACTGCTCCAATCGAGATGTCATGTTCACCTCATGGGCTAACACTTGAGTAGGGGCTGGTCCTCTACCACCACCCTTGCCACCACCCCTGCTACCTTGAACTCCTCGTCCTCTTCCAAGGAGTGACATGGCAACTCTTGTCGATCATAATTCTAGATGTAGAATAAAACATTGATCTATCATGTGACCATGTATGTGACAATACTCACATGATTTTGATCCAATAAGATCCATCCTTCGACCTTGAAGACAATCTGGCTTGTGATGAGGTCCACCACATGTCCAACACACCATCCCAATAATTGAGTGTTGACGTGAAAAGGATGACAATGGTTTGGATGCATCACCTTCACCACTCTTTCCATATGGTCGAGATTGTCCCACATGTCTACCATAATCATTCCGGGTTTGTGTTGTAGATTGTTAATGTGAAGAAGTTGATGAATCTTTGCTGAACCTAGCAGTCACCACCCTCTCTTCTTGCATGTTTAGGGTTTAGGATTTAGGATTGGTCGCATTCTATGAGTGCGTGAGATTTAACCTTCTGGAGTTTTGGTATTGGAGGGTTGTGATGGTGTGATTTGGAAGGATCATGTGCGTAATTGTGCGCCATGTCACCTTCCAAACATTGATGGTACTATGGATCCAAGCTCGACAGTTATACGTGCAGGCTTGAGATGTATTTTATGTGGATCAGCTGGTGGAGCAGCCAGTATGTTAATTTGTGATTCTTGTTCAAGAGGATGGCATATGTCATGCTTGAAACCTCCTCTCAATGCGGTGCCCAGTGGGTGGTGGAGATGTCCTTGATGCGTTTAGCAGGCAAGTAGGTCTGACCGTTACATGGTATGGATTGCATATATGCGACTTACGATGGGGCATTGTAGCAACCGGCCTCCTAATCTTAGCCCCACGAAGGACATATCATGTTATGGACCAGATGGGTACGTGGTGTTAGAGGGACCTAACCGCCAGTTACGGGAGCGATTGTGGTACACTTTTGTTGGTGTATGATGATCTATGTATTGTGATGTTTGATGTGATAGCAATGTATGTTGTGATGCAATATGTATGTGCAAAACAGCTGTCACGATTTATGTGACGGCATCTCTAGTTAGGTAGGTGCGTGTATGCAGAGTAGATACAGCAGTTAGAGCCGGTTGTGTAGTTAGCGCCGTTCGCACTGGAACTGCCATTAGGGCCGACATCGCCGTTAAGGGTCCTAGGGCTCAAGGGGTAGAGTTCGAATTAGGGCTCCTTGAAGGGCAGTTTTTGAAGTTGAGACTTTGAGAGTGTGGCTATGGTGGATAGTAGCTAGTGCGGGAACCTGGAGTCATTGAAGCACAAAGTGGGTTTGGCTTGAATGTAATCTCTCTTTTATGCTATGGTTATGAGCGGAGTATCCTTGTTGACGTTTTGAGAATAGAAAAGATTATTGTGATACATTTGTGTTGGTGTATAACGATCTGTATTGTGATGTTTGATGTGACATCGATATATGTTGTGATGCGATATGTATGTGCACTACAGTACGTATCTCAATTAGTTAAAAACATGATGTCAATGATCAAGCAACGTCACTCAAGTTGGTTTTGATATGCATTCTAGAGGAAGTTCTTGTACTATAGAGAAGTATGGACATGTAGTATATTATGGAGTCCTTGATGGCAACCTCTTAATGCTATTGGAGCTGAAGCGCAAGAAACCAGAACATGTTTACCTTACACATGAACTACCAATGAGATTATGGCCTAGGAGATTGGGATATTTCTATGAGACACTTGGAGAAATGTTAAATGGTGTAAACTTGTTAAAAGAGACATTATAATTATGTGATTCTTGTACTATGGGAAGTTACACAAAACACCACTTCCCAAGAAATCATCACATAGATCAAAAGATTTGTTAGACGTGATACATACATATGTATGTGGGCAAATGATTTACAAAGTTCTAAAGGATGGACAATGTTAGCTTATTTTTATTGATGACAAGAGTAGAAAGAGTTTTATGTAATTGTTGAAACACAAAAAAAGATTCAAAGCTTTTTTAAACATGGTTGAAACTCAAACATGAAAAGAGGTGAAGAAACTTAGATTATATTGAAGCAAGGAGTACATGAATCACAAGTACTATGTTTTCATGGAAAGTAAAGGGATATTGATAGATGTGACAGTTAGAGACATTCCATCACATAATGAAATTGCACATAAATTGAATAAGACTCTAAAGTACAAGGCTATGAGTTTGATTGCTTGAGTTAATCTTAAGATGCAATTTTGCGGAGCAATTTGGAAACATGTAAACTACATCAGAAACATAAATCCTACTGCATTATTTGTTAGGAGTTAACTCAGGTCTAAAGTAACTCTGGTTAGTTTGACTATATTTAGTTAGACTAGGGCTATGACTGTACTACTATGAAAGAGTGCTCGCAAAGCTCTCTGTGACACAAATTAGTATTATTTAGTAAAGTGACTTTGAGTGTTTCGTGGACGTAGCCTCAATGAGATGAACCACGTATTTCTTGTGTCGACTCTTGATTGCATGTGTTTTCTTCGTGTATTCCTGATTCGGACCAACAATTGCTATCAGAGTGGTTGGATCGTCATGTTGAGCAATTGATTGATTGATTGGGCCCTATATGAGGAATTGGTTGTCCACGGAGGGCATAGTGGCAATCGGGAGTATAAAGTTTATTGCTGGGATTGTTAGCGCGCTTTCGGGAGTCTGGGAGAGTGTGAAAATGTGTGGAAGCTGAATTGCATCCGGTGAGCAAGATTTGCGTTGGGACAAATCGATTGAGGATCTGTCCAGTGGGAGATGCTTTGAATTAATTTGCACTGCATGAGAAGTAATATACTCTCAATTTTGTTTCGGAGGATGATTTGTGGTGGAATCTAAAGATGAGAACATATGCGCTGATTGATTGAAAATGTGTCCTAGAATTTGTAGATTTGAAACCTTAGAATTCAAGGTCACCAGCCTCTTCGTGTGACCGAGGAGATGTCTGTGTGCAACCATTGCTTACAAATCGTGAGCTGCAAGACGTGCAACGAGCATCACCAATCTGTGTTTTCAATTCCAAGGGAAAGAATCCATGAAATAGATGCTTGCTCCAATTGCACATAGGATATGAAGCGCAGCCTTCAGGAGAGAACAAAGGATGTCAATAACCTGACGAAAATTGTCATGTGTTTAAACTTCTTGTGAAAATTGGATTCTCAACCCGGTAGTGATTGCGGGGTAGTGCGGGAAGGAGGTGGTCTGAAGATGTTCCTTTGTTGGAGAAGTATTATGCCGATCACAGTGTTGGATGGGTTGCGTCGACTCACTTTTTGCAATGGAGAGGTGGAAACCTTATGCTAGATACGAATTGGTAGGTAATTTGGCAGATCATATGCTTGTCGAGGAAGTGGAAAACACCCCCACTTATTAAGATGTCAATCTAGCTTCTCTCTAATCAACAGCTACGGAGGATGAGAGGATAAGGGGAGATTTTGAATCTCTGATTGTATTGAAATTCTATCAGAGTTCTGAACAATTTTGATACGAGCTTATACTCTATCTCAGTGGGCTACAAGACATCTCTCATATTCTTTTGTCGATTGTTGATTTTGGATGCAACGAGGTTGGACAGGTGGAACCTCAGTGGTATGTCATTTGCACGTGTGGGCACATGGCAGATAACTGATTGAGCATCGTTGAGCATCAAATGGTCACTTAGCAAGCTGAATAAGGACATTCATTTTTTGGAATCCTATGAGGTGAAGGTTTCAGCGAGTTTCAGATTTTCCACGTAAAGGAAATGATATGATGATACACAGAATTTGCTTCTTCTGGAAAGCAATCGTAGAAGAAAATGGCGATATAGCTACAAGGTAGAGAGTCCGGCGCGGAAGGGTGTTGGGAATGCACTGTGAGCCTCGAGCACAAAGATCAACAGCCATGGAGAGATGAATTATTGATTATCAGTTTCTTGTTCGTTACTATGTGTTTGAGCGCTCGAGAGCAGCTGTCTTTCTTGTGGTTTAGGGATATTTTGGCCCAGGGTAAATTTCCTTTATTCTCACATGAGTGGGAAGAAGTCAAGTTTGGAGGTTCCATCTGACAATCGAACGACACAAGGGACGAGTTCAGTGCCTAGACGAAGCGAGATAGCAGTCATGAAGACAGGAGGAGCCGAATTTGACATTGTCAAACATGATGGGCGTAGTGACTATCTTTTGTGGGAGAGACAAGTCAAAGGTAAATTGAAGGCTTCCGGTTTGGGAAAGTCATTGAGGCCTAAACCCTCTACATTCAATGATGAAGACTGGAAGGACCTTCAGGAGCAAGCAGTGAGTATTGTTATACTCCATTTACAACCTTCAGTTCTGAAGCGAGTGGATGAGTATGACAATTGTACTTTATTCTTTGAGGCTCTTCAGTGAAGGTTTCATCGCAAAGAGTTATCAAATAGGTTGTACACCTCCTTGAAGTTGATGAGCTTCAAGATGAAAGATTCAGGTACGAAGATACAAGATCACATTGATGTCTTTGGTGATCTTGTTATTGATCTTGAGAATCTGGGAGAGGAGATAACTGATGAGAGGAAGGCCCTTTATCTGTTAAGTTCATTACCTGCTTCATATCAGTCATTGTCACGAGTGTTACTCCATCATGATAGACAAACGATCACTTACAATGAGGTTGTAAGTGCTCTATTGACTGATGACCTACAGCACAAGATGATGATGCCCTCTACTCCATCCTCTTCATCTGGTACGGCACTGAATGTGATCCGTGGACGGTCACAATCAAGGAATGAGAAGGATGGGAAGAAGTTTGGATCTAGAGGAAGATCCATGTCTAGGGGTAAATCCCAAGATAGAAAGACGGTGGTATGTTGGAAGTGTGGCAAGAGTGGTCACTTTAAGAAGTACTGTCGTGTGAAGACCAAGGCTAATGATCCTCCTTTGGCCAATGTGGCTCAATATTTTGATGAGGAGGATGACTTGCTTGAAGATGGACTATGAAGATAGAGGTATACCCTATGCAACTCACCAAAGGGCGTTGGTGATGTATGGATTCTGGATAGTGCTTGTTCTTATCACATTTGTTCTATTAGAGAGTTTTTCGATACTTTCTCAATATCAAACAGTTTAGTTCTTATGGAAAATGATCAACCCTGTAGAATTGAAGGTGTTGGATCTGTCCAGATTCACATGTTTGATGGAGTCAAACATACATTGAGTCACGTCAAGTTTATACCTGAAATGAGAAAGAATCTTATCTCTCTTGGAATGTTAGATTCAAAAGGTCTTTAGTGAAGTTCTAAACAAGGAGTACTTGAGGAAAGAATAGGTGATAAGATTATCTTAAAAGGACACAAGCATAGAAGTCTGTATGACTAGAGGGCAATACCATTTGTGGTGAAGTCAATCTTACCATACCTCGGCCTGAGATGGCTCATGTTTGGCATTCTAGAATGGGACACATGAGTAACAGGTACTTGACCTTCCTTCAAGATAGAGGCTTGTTACCTAGTTTAGGTAAAGTTGACATGGAATTTTGTGAGCATTGTGTTATGGGCAAGCAACATAGAAAAGCCTTTGGTGTTGGAACTCATAGTTCCAAAGAGTTACTTGAGTATGTACATAGTGACGTGTGGGGACCCTCTCCTAAAGCCTCACATTCAGGGAAGTGGTACTATGTGTTGGAACTCATAGTTCCAAAGAGTTACTTGAGTATGTACATAGTGACGTGTGGGGACCCTCTCCTAAAGCCTCACATTCAGGGAAGTGGTACTATGTATCGTTTATTGATAATTACTCAAGATTTATATGGGTCTATTTTCTCACACACAAGTCTAAAGTCTTTGCAACTTTCAAAAGTTGGAGAGCCTAAGTTGAGACTCAAACTAGACACAATGTGAGATATCTACGTTCGGATAATGGTGGGGATTAAACTTCTGAGGAGTTAAGAAGTTACTGCAAAAAGGAGGGGATCACTCGTCATCTCACCACGGTTTATACTCCGCAACAAAATACTGTTTCAGAGAGGCTCAACTAAACTGTATTGGAGAAGTTGCGTAGTATGTTGAGCCAATCTGGTTTACCATATGAATTGAAGCTGTAAATACCTCAGTGTATTTGATAAATCTGTCTCCTTCAAATGCAATCAATTTCTTGACACCGTTTGAATTCAAGCACAAACGGAGGGCTGATTATAATTGTTTGAGAATTTTTGTTGTATGGCTTATCCTCTCATACCTAAGGAGAGTAGGACCAAGTTGGATCCTACATCCAAGAAGTGTCGTTTTCTTTTATATGCAAGTGGTATGAAAGGTTATAGGCTATGGGATCCTGTAGTTTGTAAGATGATTGTCAGTATGGATGTTTCTTTCGATGAGCCCAGATCATTGAAAGAGGGGGAGATATCTCAAGGTCCTCAGATCGACAAGGGCAAATCTCCACTCACGGATGTTGCTGAGGGGGAGATTGATCATTATGGGTTTAATGATGCGTCACAAGGAGAAGCTCCATAACAGATGGAGTAAATTCCTGAACAACAAGAATTGGAGGAGCAAGTTGTCTTTGTTGAGCCTCAAGACACAACATGAAACGATGGAGATCAACCATGACCATCTACTAGGAGATCATCAAATCGGATTAGTAGAGCTCCCAAAAGGTATGGAACATGGGCTGATTCATCTATACTTGAGGATCATGATATTGAATCTGAGAATGATGATGGCAATGCGTTGACCTTGGAAGAAGTAGAACCTTGTTCATATAGAGAAGCTCAAGCCTCTATCAATAAGCTTGAGTGGGATATTGCTATGGAGCGTGAGATGCAATCGCTTGTTGAGAACAAGACTTGGGAGCTTGTGGAGCTTCCAAAGGGTCAACCTTTGGTTGATAACAAGTGGGTGTACAAGTTGAAGTATAATCCAGCGGATGAAGAGAAGAGGATCTTCAAAGCCAGGTTGGTGGCTAAGGGCTTCACACAAGAGAAAGGTGTGGACTACAACAAAGTCTTCTCACCTGTAGCAAAGTATGCTACAATTCGTCTTGTATGTGTTTTTGCTGCAATATTTGGTCTAGTTATGGATAAGATGGATGTTGTCATGGCTTTTCTATATGGATCTTTGGAGGAAGAAATCTACATGAGACAACCTACTTGCTATGAGAAGAAAGGTAAGGAGAAGTTAGTTTGTAGATTGCTCAAATCTCTATATGGATTGAAGCAAGCTCCTAGGCAATGGAATGCAAGGTTTGATGAGTTCATGAAAGCACAAGGATATTCACGGAGTATGTTTGATCCATGTGTTAACATGAAGAAGGTGAATAATGAGATCTTTAGCCTCATTATTCTAGTACTCTATGTGGATGACATGCTCATTTTGGCAAAGGAACAATCCGACGTTGATAGATGCAATAAGCAACTAAAATATGCATTCAAGATGAAGGATTTGGGTGAGTCCAAGAGGATATTAGGTATGGATGTGCAGCATCGGAAGTAGCAAAGGATGCTATTTGGTTGAATAGACTTATCACTGAGATGGGATTGAAAGAGTATGTTAAAAATCTCCATTGTGATAGTCGGAGTGCCTTACATCTTGTAGCAAATCAAGTGATGGATAGCAGGGTGAAGCACATCGACATCAAATATCACTTTATCAGAGATGCAGTTTCTGATAGGAAGGTTGAGCTAGTCAAGATTGACGGTAAACTCAATCCAGCTGATGCTTTGACCAAAGTTATTCCTTTAGAGAGTTTCAGGAGGCATTGTGCTACTATGCAGATTTTGCACAAGGAGCACTAGTACAGTTACTCTAGCAATTGTTTGATTCTTGTATATGCTTTACTCCTTCCTAGTCAGGCTACGGCTTAGTTCTAGTTAATCCTTGTTTACATGAGGACCTATGCTTCAAGTTTCCTTCTTGGACTTCCCGCGGAGTATGTATATGGATAACAAGAGTTAGAGACCCCAAGACATGAGTCAAGGGGGAGATTGTTAAGAGTTAACTCAGGTCTTGAGTAACTCTGGTTAGTTTGACTATATTTAGTTAGACTAGGACTAGGGCTGGTACTACTATATAAGAGGGCTGGTAGAAGCTCTCTGTGACATAAATTATGGTTATTTAGTAAAGTGACTCTGTGTGTTTTGTGGACGTAGCCTCAATGAGCTAAACCACGTATTTCATGTGTCGACTCTTGATTGCATGTGTTTTCTTCGTCTATTCTTGATTCGGACCAACATTATTGAATGTCATATCATCATATGAAGCATGTAGTGTTAAAAAACCTCTATGCTTGTTGTAATGTAATGGGTGCTAGTTGTAAACTTAGACAAGACATGGAAGAAACTATCAAATAGACAATTCATGATGTAGATTTTTTTCTTTACAAGAGTGTTGTAGGTTCACTAATATTTGCTACCGTTTGTACCAAACCACACATAGATCATTCAGTGGGAGCTTTGGTTAGATACACTAATTTTCCAACTCCAGCTAGTTAGGGTTGTGTCAAAAGGATGCTAATGTATCTAAAAGTCACTCAATGCATTTACTTCAATTACATGAAGTTAGGATATGAGCCTAGTCTTACAGGATTTTTTTATGCTAGTTGGCGAGATGATTATGACAACAATAGGTCCGCAAGTGACTATCTATTTAATCTTAGTAGTGGAGCTATCAATTGGGGGAGAAAATAGCAAAAATCAGTGGCTTTATCTACAACATAGTTGAGATCATGGCTTCTTCATTAGTCACTCAAGAATTGATTTGGTTGAGAAGATGTTGAGTGAGTTAGGATTTACTCAACAAACTCCAACTATATTGATGTGTGTAACATTGGAGCTATTAAACTCACTAAAACCTTTTTTCATCATCCTAGGACCAAACATATCTCTATATGTAGAAGATATGTTGAGGAGAAAGAAGAGGAAAACATAGTTAGACTAGTGGACATGTCCTGAGTTGGACTACTCTCCAACTCTAAACATGATTTTTGATGTGTTTACTAAAGCATTTCCAAAAGATAAACACATAAGTGCATAATAGAGATGGGACTCAACCTGCCTTCTCATAAAATGGGAGTGATCTAATTGTTAATCTCGAAGTGAGTTTCTTTTTGGATTTATTCGGAAAATAGTAATTATGAATAGTAAAAGGTAGTTACTAACTTTTACCATAGGTAACTATTATTTTAGCTTAGGACTTAAGTAGTGTTTAGCAGCCATGAGCAAACTTGAGTATGAAGTCTAACTCAAAAACCTAATGTTTTTCAAGTTAGGATCTCATACTCAAGTTTGAGCCATGAACTCTACATATATTGCTAATCTGATTGTAAAGAACACAAGCAAGAGTACACATCTTGTGAGTGATCATTTCCTCATGTATTGATCACACCTTTGAGTGCTGGTTTTTTGATTAGTAGGGCTTGGAGTTAGCACTCTAGCTTAATTTCGAGTTGGTCTCAATTCAAGTGTGTGTAGTGCTATCTAGAGAGTTTTGACCTTAGTGTTGTTCATAGCCCAACTGATGGTGAGGGGAATTTGTAGCAAGCTATGGGTACTCCACGAGAGTCAATAGGAGCATCATGCAGTGTTGGTGATACATGTGGAAGACATCCTAATCAACTGCTCCTACTGGATTTGGAATATCAAAATCATTTTACTGCTCTTACTTTATTTTCTACCACCACTTATGGGTGTGAGAGCATGCGAGAATTCTTGGTTCGAACTTTCATCATGCAACATAATTGTATACAAACTCCTGGTGTCTTTTGACAACCAGGGGAATGCTTGGTGTACAAGGTTGCCCCTTTGGATGCTCTGTTTTCCTCCCCCGCGCGGTAACTAGTAGAAACCTATGCACCTCCGTGCCCATGGATGAAACACCCAAGTTATATGATGGCAGATTGATGGCTCTGGAATTCGGTTGTAATTGTTTATGGTCCCTGGACCCGGTATCATCAGCCATTTGGGTCCATACTGCACACTTTCTGTTATTGCATTCTATTTTCTTTTGTTTCTGGTTTTATCTTATCATTATATCTATAGCTTCCAGCCCTCGGACTTACTCAGGTTATTTGGCCCATAATTGGCCGCTCACTTACTATCATCAATGTGATTTGTTCACTGAGTATATACACGTTCCGTGTGCACACGGGCTCGAACTGTCATCTTTCACAAGCATATGGGATCTTCTCTTACGTTGTGGCTCTAGATGCATGTTGTGTTGTGTTGTCTCGCACTTACGTTCGTGAATACTGGGGTCTTCGGTATCGAGTAATCGTATATCATTCCATGAGCAAGAGAGCTTGACAGCCATCTTTGCTCGATCTCTTCCATTTCGCAATATGTTCAAGTAAAAGTTCAAACCTGGAGTTAACATCAGATAATAAGAGCTTTTAAGAAGGCGTCTGTCAACTAAGATTACTTCTTTTTTTTGCTGAAGACCGTTTTAGTTGGAAAATGATCTGGAACTCTTTGAGCTGAAACAGATGCACTGGATACTTGGGACAACATAAACTGAAGGATTTTTTTATCGAGTTGGGGCCACCTTTGGGAGGGAGAGGACTGCAGTTTCTCAAGTGGTGAGTGACGCATCCACTGGCATCACAGATCTGCGAAACCAGTTCAGATCTCGTCGTCACAATGGTACCAGAGTACACAGACTGGTGGTCGTGTTCTTCCCTTTCCTCGTTGAAGTTGGTTCATGCAAGCTAATACTGCACGTTGTTGGCCCGTTTGATCAACTGTATTTCAGTCCGACCATCACCATGGGACAGACAAGTATTATATGTCACTGCCATCGTCGTCTTTTGTCAGGTATACGCGAATTGTGTTTGAAGTAAACCATTTTCGCGATGGAAAAGGAATTGCTTTCCGGCCTCTACTTGAAACCGTTTGTCTGTACAAGATTGGCCCCAGAGTATGTACATTTTCACCTTCGTCGTTTACTGTGATCCCTTCGTATGAGAAACATGTTGAAGTCGTCCTTTAACTGCAGTTCTAACCAACTCGTTCAGTATGATAACGTGGGGTCCCTAACGTGCTGTGTCATCTAGTTACTTGGAAACCATGATGGAGCCTGCGCTGATGAAGTCAATCCATTTTTGTAGCTTTGCTATTGTTGAAATGTTATGGTTTATGTCCCTGGACTAATACATGAGAGGTGGTGTTCATCTTCGTTGACAAGCTTTCAAACAATGTAGAGGGTTCACTGTTATCCATGTTCATTTTGCTCAAATTTCTGACGAAAATACACCGAGAAGATCTACAAGTGTTGGGATGTGAGGGCCTACCTGTTTCCTAATATCAGGTACCTTGTTCTTGACAACCGGAAATGTCGCAACTTATGTGCCCAGGGACTAGAGCTACCGGTACGCATAGAACGAGAACGAGAGATTCACAGCATCTATCAGGAAGGAGCTGCCGTGATGATCCAGGGCCTAATTCGTGGTTTTCTGCAGAGAAGGAGAAGTAAACAATCCGAAGAAGACGGAAAGAAACACGGAGACCCTCCGTATGTTGTAATCGCCGAAGACCCTCGGCTGACACAAGAGGGCGTGGCAGAAAAATCACGTGATGCGTTTGCTTTGGATGCTCCTGGTCCTTCTGAAGATGATGATGATAGAGGAGGAGCCGCATCGTCTTCGTCTGCCTACGCTACTCCAATGTCATCACCAATACTAACACCCACAACCTCCGCAGAGATCATACCAGTAGAAGAACCTTGACAACTTACCTTGAACCTCTCTTACTCAACACCCTCCCCAGGCTGCGATGTTAAGGTCGTTGTTCCTTCTCTACATGCTCACTCGGGCAAGTCAGTTACTGTATGCTTGGCGACCTCGTCGACCAATTTTGCCAACATCTTCATCGCAGTGATGCCCAAGGGAATGGTTTTCCCATCCAGTGAAACTTAGTATTTGTCAAACTTGCATATTATATTTTTATATTCTTAACTATGTTGCAAACAGTTCATTATGATATCTTCAAGATGTATCATCGGCAGCTATCCATGCTCCTATTGACTCTCATGGATTAGCTTGCTACCAATTCCGTGAAGGCTCAATTGGGCTATTAGCAGCAACACTAAGGTAATAACTCTTTAGATAGCACTCCCCACACTTGAATTGAGACCAACTCAAAAGTTGAGTTAGAGTGCTAACTCCACCTTCACTTCTCAACAATCCAACACTCAAAGGTATGCTTAGGTCCTGAGGAAATGATCACTTGCAAGGCATATATGTACCGTCAGACTAGGAATATATGTAGAGTTCATGGCTCAAACTTGAGCTTGAGGTACTTACTCAAAAACCTAATCTTAAGGTGGCTAATGGTTGTTAAATCCTACTTAAGCCCTAAAGTAAATTAGTTAACTATGGTAAAAGTTAGTTACTAAGTTTTACTCTTTACAATTACTATTTTTGTATTAAAGCCAAAAAAAAAAACTGATTCCAAGATTAACAATTATATCACTCCCACTTAATGAAGAGTCAAGTTCAGTCTCATCTCTATTATGAACTTCATGTGTTTCTCTTTTAGAATTGCTATAGTAATCACACCATCAATAATGTCCTTGGTTGGACATTACATTAGTCTAATTATTTTTTCTTCTTCTTTCTACTTGACAAATCTTCTAAGTAAAGAATTATGTTTAGTCCTAGGATGATGAACATGACTTTAGAGAGTTCGATAGTTCCAATATTATCACAAATCAATATAATTGGAGTTTGTTGAGTAATACCAAGCTCACCCAACATTCTCCTCAGACAAATCAGCTCCTGAGTGGCTAATGAAGAATCCATGATCTCAGCTTTTGTTGTAGATAAAGCCACTTATTTTTGCTATTTGCTCCCCCAACTAATAGTTCCACCACTAAGAGTAAACAAATAGTCACTTATGGAACTATTATTGTCATAATCATCTCGCCAACTAGCATCAAAAAATCCTTTAAGAGTAGGTTCATATTCTAACTTCCTATACTCCAAGTAAATGTCTCAAGTGCCGTTTAGATACCTATGAACCCTAATGAGTTGGAGTTGGACAATTATTGTATATGGCCATAGTTCCTACTAAGTGAGCTATGTCGGATCTAGTACAAACGGTAGCAAATATCAATGAATCTACAATACTCTTGTAAAAAAATTATATATCCTCAATTGTCTCTTTGCTAGTTTCTTCCATGTCTTGTATGAGTTTACAACTAGCATCCAAGAGTGTTGGAATAGATTTTGCATCCTCCATCCTCTACTTATGTAGAAAACTCTCAATGTACTTGGTCTAGTTGATTCTACTCCATACTTCTTTTATGTTTCTATCAATGTTGATCTCTAATAGAAACTTAACATGATCTCATACTATCATCTAAAAAATAGATAAAAAGGTAAGAGATTACATTTCTCACTAACCTTGACTTCCTTCCTCATCAATAGCAAATCATCTATATACAATGCAATGTAGGACATTTCATCCTTGCTATACACACTCAAATTCAAGTATGATCTCTTGAAGTTTTATTTCCTAATTTCTAAAATCAATTTAACTTTTGATACCAACTTCTAGAGGCTTGCTTCATCCCATAGAGTGCATTTTTCAACAAGCACACCTTTTCATTTGAAGTAGTGTAGCTATTAGATACATCCATGTGTATTTTTTCCTCCAAATCTCCATTCAAAAAAGTTTCCTTGATATCACATTGCTCTACTTCCCAATCATTCTCAATTGCTAAGAGCATTCTATGGAGCCATATCTTGCTAATGGAAAAAAAGTTGCATGCTAATCAATGTTTGGTTTCTGGTTATACCCCTCGGCCAACAACTTAGCTTTGTACATCAAAATCTCTCCAGTGCCTCCTCTCTTCACCTTGAAGACCCACGTACACCCAATGGTCCTTTCATGTGGAGATGCATCATCTCCCATGTATTATTTTTTTTAAGAGATTACTTCCTTTCATGTATGATTTGCTCCCACTTCTTCCAATCTCGTCTATTTGCTATCTTGTCATATGAAGAAGGTTCATCATCCTTAAAATTAGATATAGCTTCCTCCATGATAATATCATTTTGAATTGACACATGAGTCGCCTCTATAGCAATCCCCAATCTTAGTATTTGAGATTTGTTTCTACTAGTTCTTCTCGGAATAGCTCCGTATGCTTCTCTAGATCACCCGCCTCAACAACTTATTGAGATTTTCTATGTTTCATTATCCTCTAACATGGACATGTAGTTGAGGTGATCCCAATTGGACAGCAAATAGTCTATCTACCTGTTCTTGAGTTTTTATTTCATTAGGTATCACTTGCTTCCAAACTTCAAGATCAGCCTCCATATAAGTTTCCTGAATATCAATATGTATTTCAGATCATAATCCACCTCTATCATCACCAACACCTGGTAATGATAGTACTTTATGTACATCAATTGATGTAACACCTATAGCAGCTTTTGCAATATTTTTTCTTCCATTCATGTCCTTCCAAGTATTCTCCTCGTCAAACAACACATTGTTACTATGAATTATTCTTCTGATTTTTGGATTGAATAGAATGTAACTCTTTAGTCCTTCTTCATAACCAATGAAGATGAATCTTGAAGTTTTCATTCCATCACATCCAAACACTCTCAACATGCTAAGATCAAGTTTCTTACCACTCCACGTTTCCTCTAGTGTTATGTCTTTATGTGTTGTAGTAGGATTTCTGTTTCTGATTTAGTTAGTAGACTTCAAAGCTTCTCCCCAAACCTGCATCTTGATATTAGAATGAGCAATCAAATGAAGCCTTATCCTTCATGGTCATATTTAATCTCTCGGTAATTCCATTCTGTTATGGAGTTACTCTAGTTGTCACATCCATCAATATTTGTTTACTTTCCATAAAAGCATAGTATTTGTGATTCATGTACTCTATGCCTCCATCTTATCTAATTTTTTTCACCTTCTTTTTTGTCTAAGTTTTTACCATGTTTACAAAAGCTTTGAATTTATCAAAAGTCTCATTTTTGTGCTTCCACAAGTACACAAATCTCTTTCTACTCTTGTCATCAATGGAAATAAGGTACCATTGTGCACCCGATAGGCTTTTGTAGGTCATTTTCACACATACATCTAAATGTATTAGATCTTACAACTTTTTGATCTAAATGATGACTTCTTGAAAAATGATGTCATGTGTAACTTCCCCATAGCACAAGAATCACAAAATCATCATTTTATCCAAGAGTCTCATGTTAGACTCATAGAGATGTCTCATTCTCCTATAACACAGCCTCACTCATGTATAAGTTAATCATATTTTGACTTTTTTTGCTTCACCTCCATAAGCTTAAACAAATTGTCATCATGGAGTTCATAGTAAACCACATGTCCATCTTTCTGTATAGTACAAGAACTTCCTATAAAGTGCACATCAAAACCAGCTTGAGTGAGCTTGTTCACTAACATCAAGTTTTTAACAAAATCAAGTACATACCTAACTTATTGTAGTACCATAGTATGTTGCTTGTCCATGTTCAGTACTCTAACATAGTGCACCAAAATTATTTCTATCCCAAGAATTTGAGATTCAACACCATTTCCACTCTCTACACACCTTAACATTTCCTTCATGTTATTAAATTGATGGTTCCCATAGCTCATATGAGTATTGCAAGCTAAATCCACAAACCATTTGATATATCTTAAGTTTCCTCTTCTCAACTGTCATACAACTATAGTCAACGTCATTGTATGAGTATTCTCATCCAAGGTTGCATTCTCTTTCTTTTTTCCATCTTTTCTCTTTTCTTCAAATTTGTATTTCTCCTCATACTTGCAGGAGTTGTAGCGACATTTCTTCTTCTTGTTCTTCTACTTTGAACCTTGAAAGTTCAAATACCCTCTATCACCACAAGTGTAGCAATTTCTAGATTATTTGCCCCTTCTTGACCCAATGCCTCTATATATCTTCTTCTTGTGAGTAGCAACCATAGCTCCATCCTTGTCTTATATCTCAAACCTTGTAGCAAAAATGATCACTTTGTTATATGTGTAATCCCAAATCATTTGCTCTTGAGGAATAGCATCAAGGGAGGGAACAAGAGGTCAAACTTCTCAGGTAGACTACTCAACAAATGTAAAATCTTGGGATGAAGGTGAATGATTGTGCATGACTCACCAATTCTAGAACAACATAAATTTAGTTTGGCCATATGTGCAATCACATTGCACACATCTTCATCTTTAACTTGTTCCTAAAAGAACTTACTCTTTCCAAGATGCAACTTGAGGCCATGAATAATCAATCGCTCAAATACCTCTTGCAAATGTCTCTCATGCTCCACCAATCTAGCACTATGAAACAACAAAGATACATACTCCAAGATAATAGTTGATACTTTAGACTCGTTTCCAAGGGAATAAGGTACATGAACCCAAATTGAAGGAAAAGTCGAGTTTAGTCTTCTTTAGTTTACTCTAGATTTTGGAGTCTAAAGAGTAATATAAATAGGAGACCCAAATTCTCACTATCCAACAATGTTCTAATTACCCAATAATCAAACTGAATGCATAAGAATGCACAATTGAAAAGAACCAGTTGCTTTTACTTATGGAGGGGATCTCTCCTTTACAAGTTGTTGCTCAAGGCAAAAACTCAATGAAGTACTCATGGATGGACAAATATTGCTGATAACTGATTAAATTCATAGGTATTTGTATCTAGTCCAGACTATCCACGCACGTCACAACACGCACTTTTCGAGTTTTTGTTCTATCATGACTACACTTTTGATTCTCAAAGAACGCTTGTATTAAAAAAATATCTCCATACTAAATCTAGTACTTTTTATACATGGTCCTAAAAAATTTTACTAAATATTGCCTACATAGATCGCTCTCTCCTACTTCTTTGAGAATTCTGGACATCGTTCGATCGCATCTCCACTTTTTTAATGAACTCGTCGATTCCTAATTGCATCTCTTGGACATTCACAACGATTTTCTATGGATGTTCTTTGAGAATTCTATACATCGCTCGATTGCATCTCCACTTCTCCAGTGAACGCATCGATATTTATTTGCATCTCTTGGACACTCGAACCAAACCTTATACATTTTTTTCCTCTTTTCCTTTGTGTCTACGGGATTCTTCATCGCCTTCATCAACTTCTCCAACCGTTGCATCTCCTTTTCATCACACCGAGCAAATAGATGTTGGACATACCTATTAGTAAGGGACTCCACTTGAGCTGATTTTTTCATGTCAACTTGATTGAGATATGTAACATACAAATTACACAAAGATTTGCCAATCGTAAGGAATTAAAGTTTTTTCCGAAGGGAATGAGGTGTTTATTCACTACCAGTACTGAAAAAGTGAGTTTATGCATCTTTTGTTTACTCAGGACAGTCATAGTCCAAAGAGTATTGCAAATAACCAGTATTCAACCACTCTATCCAATTCAAATGTCACTACCCATCCATTAGATTACACACAATTACACATATAAATGAAATTCCACTCCTGATTTATTGATGGGAGATTGATCTCTCCTTTACAAGCCAAAGTCAAGGCGAGATTTTTGATGAAGTTCTACTGTTGAAGCTCATCCAATCATGGCTCATGGGCCAATACCCGGTAACTTTACAGGTATATCACATCAATCTAGACCGATCAAACACAACATCTACTAGCTTCTCAAGCACTCGTTCTACCCTGACTACACTTGTGATTCTCAATGAACATTTGCAAAGAGAAAGATCTTTGTACATGTAAGTCATGCATCAGCAAAGATAATTAAGGTTACTTACATCTTTTACCTTAACCAAAATGTCCCAAGCATATGCGATATATGTCACCATGTACTTGTTGATCTAAACCAAAGTCTCCCATATTGAAAGTTTCAACTTTTAGGTAAACATATCGACATTTATGAATCTTCTATTGTCCAAATCGTCATACTAATTAGTATAAAAAAAATCTTTTAGAAAAGATTCATTTTCCAACTTTGTGTTCTCCAAGTAAATATCTTGAATGCTTTTCAAATACCTTGGTATTATCGTCTCTCAAAACACTCAAAACATCTTCAATGTGATGTTGTACAATTTTTTTATTTGGCTAGAGCTTCCATTGAGTGAGCTTTGTATGGTTTTATATAAATCATAATAAACACTCGTGAATCTAAGAATTTTGATACATGAATTGCAAGGACTCAATGATATTCTTATTAATTTTATCTTTATATTTTTCAATCTACAAACATCCTTCAAATAAAAAGACAATGTGATGCATCTCCATCTTGTACATATATGTAAAAATCCTTAATGTATTTGATTTGGCTCAACAAGATTCATACCTCCTTTTAGTTATCAACACGTATGGCTAGGAGAAACAACATAGATCAATTATTCTAATTTCAAAAATAAATCACAATATTTTGCTTCCATGGATATCAATTTTTTCATTGCTTTTACTCCTTATCTAATCAAAATCAAATTATCTATTTAGTCTGCAATATGTATTGTTTCATGTGTGTTGTATGCATTCACAATTGAATGTACTTCTACATCCTCAAATACACATCAAGCTTTTCATACCAACTCTTACATTCTTGCCCATGATCAAGTTTGAGTCTATTTTTTTATACTCCTACATCCTCAAATAAGCATCAAGTGTAGCTATTCTTACATACTTGCACACAATGATTGTGATATTTATAATCCAACATCCTCAAATTAGCATCATGTTTTTGATATCAACCCTTGCAGCAAACACACTTAGTGTTTTCTTAGAACTTTACCTTCTTAAATAATCATCATGCTTTTGGTATCAACTTCTGATATTACTTTAGTCCATGCCATTTTTTTCTCAACAAGAGTATTTTCTTATATGAGATGGTCTAATTATCTAATACATCCATGTAGATTTTTTCCTTTATATTTTTATTTAAAAAGTTTATCTTCACATCAACTAGTTCTAAAGATAAATTAATTACTCTAGCTCTTTATCATTATCGACTGTTGAACACTTGAATGAGTCATATTTAATACTATTGTAGATGTAATAGTTATGAAGAAGCATCCTAGATAGATAGTTGTGTATAGGTAGAGCAGATACAGTTAGAGTTGATTGTGCATTTGGCACCATCACAAAGACAGTAGTCTTGTAGAGATAAAAACTTTTGTAGTAAATTTTGGTTGAAAAAAAAACGGATTTTGATTGTTTATTATAGAACTTTAAAACGTTTTATGTAGGGTCAAGGCGTAGAATTCAAATTAGGACTCGTCACAAGGAAGTTTTTTAAGTTGAACATTGGAGAGAATATAATGATAGAACATTATTTTGTGCATGAACCTTGATTCTTTGAAGCTCAACATAGGTTTGGTTTGATCATAATTTCTTTTGTATATCATGATTATGGGAGTTTCTGTGTGTACATTTTGAGAGTATAATAGATTACTTCAAAATATTATGGTTTACTTATGTTGTGATGTGTATGTGCACAATAGACCAAAGATGAAATAAAAATCTTTTAAGTAAAATTTTTACTAGTTAATAAATTCAAATGGAATAAAAAATATGAAAGTTTCATGGTAAAATAAATCAGATTGTTGAGATTATTTTTTGTTTTCCAATCTACATTTTTATTTAAAAATATTACCAAAAATTTATCTTAAAAACCCATGTGCATCCAATGATGTTCCTTCCAATTGGAAGATCTACAAAAAGCTATGTGTTTTTTTCCTAGAGAGATTCTTGTTTTCATATATGTATCGGTCTCATTTTCTAACCTTGTTGGTTCTTCAATCTAGAATAAAAATACATCTAGAAATGTACTCTTTCATGACAATATCATTTAGAGAAAAATATTGTATCTTAATCAATCTCATCTCTCTATATTTAAAAAAAAAATTTACTACATCTTTGATGATGAGTTTTATCTACTACTACACAATTATCAAACCTTCAAACTTGAATAGCATCATGTTTACCATGTTTCCATATTCTTCATATAATGATTTCATTAAAAAAAAAGATGAGGTTAGTACTAAAAATTCATCTAACCCCTCTTCCAAATATTTTTCTTCATACTCTAATTCTTTTCATCTTTTTCGCAATGAAATAATCTCTAATCCATATCAATAATTATTTGTAAGGATGGTCTAACTCTATTCTCATCACAAACTTGTAGTGATAAAAACACAAATATAAAAATGTAGTAGTTACTAAATGCATGCAAAAACTCTTATTATTGCTTGTACTCTTTTCATCAAACAACAAAATACTACTATATTTTTTACCTATAATTATTGGATTTTTAAACAGATATTTATTCAATCATTTTTCATGATTGATAAAATAACAATATAAAATTTATTCCAAGTGTGATGATGTTCAATAAAGTTGAAGGATTTTGATTTCTAAGATAATAAGCAACTTGAGATTTGCATCCAAAACTCCGTCTCAACATGCTCAATGACTTCTCTCCCATAGAGAACTATAATTTTAGTGTATAGACGGATCAAAGTTAATAAATTTTCCTGAATAAATGAATATATTCATACATTCCATCATGTTGTAAATCATTCTATCTCTGATTAAAAAAGTGTGAAGAAAAGGCGTTACCCTGAAAACAAATTCAATCAAATACATGTGAATCTTGCAATTTAAAAACTAGAAATTAGTTTCTTGCGTTCTTGGCATGTATGAAATTTTGTAAGGGAGCTAGGATGGCAAGCCTCTTCTTTGTAAATTTGACAACCATCATTCGAGTTCAAGTTTTATTTTTTGCCACCTAGGGCGGTACCGTGGACCGTGCAGCCAACCGTTGGCATCTGGTGATTACTCATGTTCTGGTTGTGGATAAATGCCGTTGAACGGCACGTCACGCTCACCTTCCCCACGAATCACGATCCACCTCCCGGCACTGCAAAGTCGCAAGAGTCAAATCCATCGCGCATCGTTCCAGCTTCAGGTGAGAGAGCAAGCGATTGTCCACGGTCGGGGTCAAGTTGTCACAATTCTCAACGGATTCTTTGATCGAGCCGCAATTTAACCCACCTTTTGGATCTTGTTGATCGCAGATGCTCTCTTCTCGACAGTAAATGCATCCGTCCGCTCCCATGGTCTTCTTTCTCCGGACACACATCGAGCAACTTCATCGCTCGAGTTGGAGGTTAGAAAGTGACACGCAGAGAAGATTACAGCGGCAGGCTTTCGGCAGCAGAATCTTGGACTATTATTGATGATTAAAACCCTGTTGAGCACCCCCTTGGACCTTCTTTCCTTCCTAGAAACGGAGAGGGCCGAGAGGCGAGCCAACGACCTGCTCCTCAACTTGAGCTCGTTCGCTCACTCACAAACATCAAACTTGACCATGACTCCTGCGTTAGAATAGGTTTGATTAGCACGTGGCGTTGGATCGGCTGCTAGCCAGCCCCCGAGCACGGGAATTATGGAGACGACTTGTGGCAAGTTGAAAGTCGGAACTCGGAAGATGGTCACTGCCTTGTTGCTGTTGGCTCATTCCTTCAGGAAGACCGACCTCACAAATACGAAGAATAGCAGACGTAAAAGTTTGGCGTCAGGTTTTACGTTCTCAGGGTTTTGACCAATAGAAAGACATAGATTGTTTGTTTCTAGCGAGCATGTGCTTCTGAAAGTTCGGATAGCTGGATCTGCTCTTCTGCGGTTGGAGAACGCCACAACCCACTAATCTTGAACATCCAGAGTCTATGGTACGGTAATTCATTTTTTAGACTTTAGTTGTTCAGCGACATAGTCAATACTAAGCTGCACCACAGCTACCTACGGTACCATGTAAAGGACCCTGAGTTGTTATCCATAGTCAACTACCTGCATTAGATGATATTTCGTGGTGTCTTTCTATTCACAACTGTGCATGATCTGGAGTCATATGACAGTTGAGATGAAAATAGCCTTGGAAATTCCGTACGTTATTGAATCCTCATTGATCGTCTCTTCATGTGCGGTAGCTTTGAACCTTCTCCGTGTTAGAATCATCGTATCTTCGATTTTGTTTTGTCTCAACTTGATCGTTGACACATGTCTTGACCGAATCCTGTGTCTACTATTTTTATTCCTTACCTTCTTCGTCCTTAAACGTCATACATTGTTCGAAATTCCTTCTATGCGAACTTATTCGTGAAGTGATGGACAGTACCGTAAACGAGTGCATTTAAAGGATCAAATTGTTTCCCTACATTATTTGGGACAAAGTCAAGAGGAGCGAGTAGCATAGCAAAAAGATTCGGAGACCCCACCAAGTCATATAGGGATGAAACCAAACTGGTAGGGTGGGGGCCCAATAGCCTGCTAATGTGATATAAGTATTAATATAACCAAGATAATCAAACTATCTAGATCAAACTCTTTAAATAAGATCACATAATATCATTACTTTACATTGTACAAACCAATGTGTTTTGTATGCCAATGGATACACTTTTACTAAAATATGTAACAAAATATGATAATGAAAGTAATACCCCATGTCGCCTACTATGGTAGGCTCTCATGCACTCTCATAAGACCGTGTCCAAGCTTGTGTCCATAGCTCCATATAACTCCAAGATGAACTCTCTTCCTACCTTTGTACTTGGAGACATTGGTTGTCCATCTAGAAGTATGGAAAGCTAGATCCCCTCCGATATTATGCCACAAGTAGAATCTGTAATCACAACATCCGCGAGACCTTGGATCTGGATGGACAGCCAGATCGCCTCCAAAATTATGCCACCTGTAGGATTTGTAACTATGTAACCACAACATCCGCAACAGTAATTTGGTTCGGGAGGTCCTCACAAACTAAGTGAAGATCTGCCCTAACCCGAGTCATCTGCAAGGCATACCAACACTCCCTCCATGTAAGGTATCCATCCTCTCATGCCATAGCAAATATCTTCCTTCCTCCAAATGGACAACAAATCATATGGATCTCTACTACATCTAAGCTAATACCACACTCATATGTTAGTAATGATGATGGAGATGGATGGATCAAGCCAAGACGGAACCTCATTGATGTAGAAAAGGTAGTGGTGCGAGTTAAAAAATTCTGATGCATGATCGAACAAAATCCATGAGCCTACACCCTTGCCGGAGTATTAGCATAGACTAGCCCTAAGAGTACAAGCAATGAGAAACTATAGAGCCTTATGAATTCATTGGATAAACGGTAAGATTCTAATACAATCGATGGATAAATAGGAAAAAGATGAGATCTCATGTCATGCTCTAGGGACAAAACATCTCTTGTCTGCCATAAAATAATAAAATGATCACCCATCCATATTCCTTGCATATATCTAAAGGATATAGGATGTATCACATCGACAATCACAATCTAGGAGGATAACAAAAGTGACGTAAGTCCCAACTATCCAAAAATATTACACATCTCTTTCATTGATAATAAGTCTATCCTTCCACACAAAATCGGCAAAGATGTCTGTCTCCGTGCCAAATCTCTTATCACACACTCAAAGATTCTTGGTCTAATGATGTCACCACATACGACCATGATCCTCCTATCATAAGATGTTAAGCGTGATAAAAATGCATGTGAAGGCGGAACCGCACAAAGTAAGTAGGTGGGTCAACAAGCAGTACTTAAGGAGAGTATATCAAACGTCACATGCGGATCCCCTAGTAGAGGAAGTTCATCTACATGCAGTATATCCTCGGTAAAAACTATATCTATGTAGCATGAGATAAAATCCTTGGACCTTAATTGCACTCCAAGAATGTGTAAATTATTTGTCGATGTCATACATCCCTTTAGAAGCTTGAGATCATAAGTAATGTCCATAGAATACCATGTCCTACACTTGATATATTAACTCTCAAGCCTATAAGATGAATCTCTATAGTCAAAGGTCTATCTAATATAATCTACAAGGTCCACAATGTGTGTATCATCCGCTAAGGAGCAAAACACACAACCTCACACAGCCAAAGAAGATGAGATAAGAGCTCTATAATGAGCCATGGCAAATATGGGTCCTCCCAAAGGTCTTTCTATCAAGTACCAATGGAACTATGGAATAGTGAATCCCTCCTATGAAAAGTCATGCTAATAGAAGAAAGAAGAACATGAACCGTAGAAAGAATCTAGGAAAAAAATATGTTCAACAAAGTTCCACCAACATCCCTAAGTTATCTAAAGATACATGCACATCGGACTGTAGAACACTGACTCTCTTCTAAGAAAATTCATATTGATAGAAGAGATAAGAAGATGAACCATAGAAGGACCTTATGAAAGGAACAAGACTCGCCAAAGATCCATTGGCCTCCCTACGCTCTCTAAAGATGGATGCATGTGAAACACTATTAAAAGTATTCTCAATGTTCATATGCAAGACAACCCAATCCATATTGATATCTAGGAGTGCTCGAATGCCCAAGGATACCACCTCACAACATCCTAGTGTAGACAAATTTGTTGTTGCAAGTGAGAACGATGCTCAAGGATAATGATATGACTAACAATGCGCACTAAGACCTCCCCAATAGAAATCAATCTAATACCGACATAAATTTTTTGATCTCAAGAAGTCGACTAGCATCTAGCATTTAGTTAACTGACAAAGGAATCAATTCCTCTTACAACTGATGTAGCCACTTGGAACAACTCAATTTAACCACTAGAATGATCATATGCCTGAAAGTAATATCTAAGATGCTCCTAAACCATCTTTGACAAGCCTTTTGAGGATAGAGTGGAGTTGTACATAGAAAATGGGCAAAAAAAATCTATCAAGACATAGCTCTTGTAGTTTATACTTCCAAACTTCTAATGATACTACCTCGTCCATGGGTGGATGAAAACGATGTAAATAAGAAATAGTCTCCTCAATAGTACTAGTCATAGACAAATGATGTAGGGCTCATTCGGATTTGATATACTCTTTACTTGCCCCCAAGATCTTACATCCTCATAATCGAGTAGAATCTTAAGTATCTCATGGTATAACCTTACTCCTAATCTCCGCAGTTCCTATGAACTCCTTTACCTTATGTACATTATTCAATTTGCATATATTATGTGCGACAAAGTACACCTGAACATTATTCGATATGTTTAGTTGATAATATGAACGTTCTTGTCAACGTTTTTAAGTGAACATCCGAGCACTACATTCACTTGTACTGTTTGGATCGCGCCAAGAACTTGACAAAATGATGAGACCGCCTTTCATATATACATTGTATACTTGTCCTCGATAGCAGGAAAATATGGAGTTCTTTCGAGCTTATACATGTATATCAGTATAAGAGAATGTAGAAGGTAAGAACATTGATCCTTGATCATTTGTTCACAGGCGTTGGTGAGATTCGTTTTGAAAATGGGGCTTGTAGATTTATGTGGCTGACTTGTTACTACTGGAGTATATGATCTTGTTTGCATATCGAGACTCGAGTGGATCAACATGTCATGCCGCTTGGATTGACATCAAGTACCAAGTTTAGGGAGTTGTACAAGAGGATATGTGGTGGTGTCATGAATCCTTAAACTTACAGAAGAAAAGCTTAATATATATGGTATTTAGATGTCACAATCTTCACCATGTACAGATATCATTTTGTCTCCGGATGACATTATTGAAAAATCTAGAGGAGTAACTAGCAGAATGTCCTCGATCTCCTTTATGCTACAAACGAGCTTGCGTCACTTCGATTCAGCTAACGCTGGGAGGTTTCCTTCACATGGTGATATCTAAGAATTGTGTTTTCAACCTATAGTGCAAACAATGCTAAATGCACTACCTGCTCTAACTAGTGTACTCACCCCTACACACACCTTTCTAACTTTATAATTTGTGACACAAAATCTTTTTTCTTAGATTTTAAATATATTTCAGATTGCTCATAATGAAGTTTTATGTTAATCTCTATTTTCAATAACTTAATCTGAATTTTATCATGATATCTAAACCAAAAATTATAGGGGAAATATGTTTCAATGTGAAATAGAGGTTGAATAGATTAAATAAAAATTTGAAATGAATCAAAAAAATTAAATTTTTTTGACATATATTGCAATGAAGAATCTCAATTGTTTAATTATCATGTATGGCAATGATTTTAAAAGATCGTGTTTTTAACCAATTCCGTTTTCGTTGTCAAGGCCAGTAGTGTATTAGAAATTAAAGTGGTTTTGACTTAGTTGTAATATCTTTTTTATATTATGGTGATAAGAGGAGTGTGCTTCTGAAAATTTTGTCAATACAATAGAAAATTTCAATTAAATATCAAAATGATTTTATGTTTTTTGTTGCAAATCCTTGTTTTCAATCTCAAACCTTAAGAGAAAGGTGTCGGTTCAAATCATACGCTAAACAACTTCTTTGTATATGGGCAGATGAAATCATGCATGCTATGCCACTTTCAGCTCATACAATGAAGTATTTTATACTTCTTAAATCAAAGTCATTTCTCAGTAGGGGCATTTAATGAAATGAGACGGCATAGGGTCAGAAGGTAAAGGTAAGAAAAAGTACTGTATGTTTCTTTCAGGCTGTCTGAAGAACTTGTGTTGAAATGATGTCGTCAGAACTTAAAAGCATTGAAAGTCGAAAGACTGGGCGAATGCAGGTGTGTGCTTTTAGCGTTGAAAAGCTTTTTCTCCTCGTTGAATTCCATGAGACCAAAGCAAATCATGAGGCACGAACACAGCGGAGATGGCTGATTTCTTACATGTGAAATCTGCAAAGTGCAAGCATGAGATCATTTTTTCTGTTTTCACATTGTCATAACCTTTCCCGTTCTTTGTTGACATACCGGTACTTTACTCTACTGTAGTATATAAGTACATATCTTTCACACGGTGCAGTAAAGGTTCCATGTGGTAGGTACACACCGCATCCCAATGCAGCTCAAGTCTTACAAGAATAAGTGCCGAATCCACATTTCCTACACCCAACGGATAGGCTGATCTTTAAGGCATCACGGGTTCAATATCATTCGAACGTGGATTCTTCTGCAATGATTCTTATGTACAATGTAATAGCTTCTGTGCATGCAGATGAGTGGTAGGTTTACGTCATTCTTTGAAGGTGGTGGAGATGGGAAAGGAAGTGTCATCTCGTTTACTGTTTGGAACGGTCCGAATTACTGTATTCACATTCATCTGAATGTGAATCTTTTGGGGAAATCACTCGAGTCTATATTGTCTACCTCAACTTCCACATAAGCTAAATCAAACTACTCGCTAAGTCATTTTTTAATGACCTATATGATGGGAGAGAGAAAGTAGCGCTAAAGCAAGCTAAAGGACAAGGTCCCTATCCAATGAGGCATTCCACCTGTGCAATTACTCCTTGTACTCTAGCCTCTACCCACGGGAAGTGATAACGAAAATACACTAGGAAATAAAATAAAAATTATCAGTTATCACAATTGTGGGATATGTATTCTTAAGACCAAGGTGATTCTAGCCTAGTACCTTTAGAAGTATAGAAGTTTGAGAAGTATAGATGCTGGAACGTCTTTAGGGTATCCAAGTGCTAGCAGTACGGCAAAACGTAGTAATTTGTGATCAATAGGGGGTTTCAAGATAGACCCATACATTAATGGACGGGAAGTGAGCACCCCCCTTCCCATGAGTGTTTTAGGCTATATTGCATAGGTCCATAAAAAATATTTTCTCTATAATACTCCAATACCAGAAAAACAATTTCTTGAAATGTCGATAGTGAACAAACCTGTGACAGCAATGGTATATTATCCATAACATTTGCGGGTTACTTTTAAGGATCCTGTTTCTCCCGTTACCCATAAACAAACTGTAAAAATCAGTAGACTGAGTGTCGTAATATGTGAGTCACTCTTGAGTTTCGTGATGGCTCGGTCTGCAGCAGGTCACTAATGAAGATTAGCACACTTATTATAAATGGGGTTGGAAAACAAAATGATACAGTTGTGGGAGCTGATGACGAAGCATTGGACTATTTTAGTGCTGTAATGAGATCTTCTGATCAGGCAGGAATGTTCATCGAATAGAACCCGAAAATCAAATCACCAGCACAGTGAAGATGTTGATCGAGAGAAAAAAAAGTCCCACTCTTCGTTCCAAGTCTAACAGTCACCATCAAATCTCGATTGAAGGATTCTGAGGACCGAGATAGCGCAGGCCTCGGTGAAGCGGTGGTATGGAATGGAATAGGATAGAATAGAATACTATACCACAATCACGACCGAAATCAATTGTTCGGATGTGAACAAAATCAACGTTGACTGGCATCTGAACTGCGGTCGTAATAACCAGATCGTAGATGAAAAGCAAACATGGAGGTGTTTTCAGCTTTCCTCGTCACGAAAAAAGCTCCTCCATCGACACTTCTTGAGAAGCCCATGTGACCGAACGTAAGTTCAACATGGGCCTACTGCATCCAACAAGTCGTCAACCTGGACTGACCGACCTTTTGTTAGCTAGTTGATGAAGAGCTGTTTCATGTTGGAAACTTAGACTCTCGTGAGAATTTTTATCGTATTAGCGGCTTCGTGATTGTCGTTTGGACGCGTAGAATATTCCGGATCCGAATTATTGTACTTTTGATTCTTCAGCTTTCATCCAGCGTATGATAGAACGAATAAAGCGAAGATGAAGTAAAGATCGAGGCCGGAGGCGAGTCGGCTTCCTTTAGCTCTTTGACTGTGACTGTATCAGTACTTCCTGATACATCTCCATGTACACGAGTCTGGTACACATGACGGACGTATACATGATGATCATCTCCGAACAAAGACGCCAAGAAGAAAGATCGTGGTTGTGTGATTGTGTGGCCATCTCTCTATGGATATTCACTGGCGAGCAAACATTCAATTTGTCATTTTTAACAAAGTCGCGGAGAGATTGTGAAAGAGGAATAGTCTGGCCTACAAGTGTTTTTATATATGCCAACCGAGAAAGTATAAAAACAAAAGGGATGGGAAGATCCCATCAAGTCGTACAAGGATGGAACCAAACCCGGAACATGGAGCTAGCCCCAATAGTATCCTGCTGGGAAATATGTCCTACAACACCTAAAATATCTGAACTATCCGAACTATCCAAGTCGAAATATCTACAAATAATAGAGCATTTGAAGAATCATCACCTAATGTGATTGCTATCCTATGGATTGCACACCAAGTGTTTTTATACACTTGAGGGGTTAACCTCAAGCGAGAGCTTAGTCAAAAGCAAAACGCACATCTGTCACTTTCATGTACTCTATCACAATCATTTGCTCTGAGTTTCACTCGAAGAAGTTAGTGCTAGCCGTAATGGATAAGGCACTCTTGTCGTGAGTGACAATGACATGCTGAGCCTGATGAAAAGAGTGGTTTCAGAGCCGACTGTGATGTGACGAGGAGTAGGAGGGAACTGATAGGCGATCACTTTCTGCATGGGGTTTGTGAACACTTTACGCTTTCACTTTTAAGGGGCTACTATATTGACCATGATAAGGAACGGCTGTGCTGTTTTAGCTGAGTCACATGAAAAAATGCAAGTCACAAATAACTTAAAGGATGATATCGACTTCTAAGCTCTAAGACTTGCAAACTGAAACTCTGATCATTTGATGAGAATTCTTGTAGAAGTTTACAAGCGTATAAGAATTTTGATCCGAAGGCTTTCACATCGTAAGGAAAAGTTCAGCAAAAAAATTTAGTGAAAAGAACGTTGATGCTTCCAACCAATGAAACGTGAAGAAGGTCGTTTTCAAAGGCTTTCTTTCGTCATAGACAAGTTTTGGTGCGATCGAGGAACTCAGAAGGGACTCGTGATGCAAACACTGTGTGCGGTCACATTCCAAGATGTGCAGTGGACTTGGAGTTCAGCGCTCAGCCTAGTTGCATCCGAAGTCTCAGAGAAATCTGTGGATGCTCGGGTCGGTGTCAGCATCTATGGTCAGAGCCGTCTTCAGAACTGGCCGCTGAATGAAACGGAATGGAAGATTTAGATTTCAGAAACTCCTCCATGATGGGCGCCGAGCGTGTTGGCAGATCGGATTTTTCTTCCCTGCTTTTACATGTTAGTGGACGGACACCAGATCCGCGCAAAGTCAAATTCTTTATATCTCAAAACTCGTCCTTCACCATATATATATATATAGATATATATATATTCCAAAGTAAAAATCAACATTTTGTGCTATCTTCACACTTCAAAAATAATTTCCATGTGTGAAGAAATGACATCTCAAAAATTTAGACAAGGAATAAATATGAAAATGATGTGAATAATTTCACATATGTCACGAATTTGCAAAGTTTAAAAGTCCATTGACATCACCTTTCTCTCACATCCATATCTACTTTATATTAAATATTCATTAAAAAATCTAGAGGAAAATCTCACAAATCAAGCATTTAATGAATATTTCGATGTGATCATTAAGCAATACTATCAATTTTTTATTATTGAGAATAAATCTAAAAATTCAAACACAAAAAAAAGAAAAATTTCTACTGACTTGATGAAAGTAGCTTTTTGTTTCTTGCATGTAGAGTTTAGCAATGAAAAGCTTTAGTTTATAAATAAATGTAATCAAAATCTCTTCCAAATAGTTTTTAGACAATAATTTCTTTCAGAAAAAAATATATTATACTAGCAAAAAATAATAATTTCAGTGCAACATTAAATTATGTCATTTTTTTAATGGTGATATTTCTTTATAACATAAAAAAAATTCAAAAAATATTAGAACATCAATGTAAATAAATTTTTTTTACTAATTTTCTTTATTTTTTCATATTTTTGGATACATCAATCCTTAACATCCGAAAACTATCTATATTTATTTAATTATCAAATCAAGGTTTTTGAAAACATATAAAATTATAAGAAAATGAATATATATATATATAGAAAATATTTTAAGCTAAATATCATCTAGTTTTGATCATTTTTCTATAATAAAATCATATTCTGCAAGCAAAAATTAAGATATAGTTTTCTAATCATGTTTGAATAAATTTCGACATAAAATATAAAAAATATTTTATTCATATTTTTATTTATAAAAAAATTAATAACAATATTAAACATCTATGTGCATACAAATATCAAATACATGTGCGGATTTTATTAAAATTGAGACGTAAAAAATTACAAATACGTCGTAGATATGAACATATTACAAAATTTCCATTGGATCAAATGAAACCAATGAAATTTAGAAATGAAATTTTAAAAAATATTTTTTTTTATTTTTTATTTTACAAATCATCATAATAGTTAAATTTTTATTACATAATTTATCATAATACATGATTGTTATCTATCCACATAAATTTGAATAAGACTTAATTTCAAAGATGTACATTTGAGAGAAATGTAAATTTATAAAATCATAAAATTTTGTTTTTTTATCCTTCAAATCATTGTATGTATGAGTGACAAAGTTTATCACTTAATTTATTTTGTGATTGTGTTTTTTCAGTACCCGAAAATAGATAAAGATTCTCGTTGTGTATGCTGGATCCAGTCCTCATTTTCCCATAACCCTTCTGCCATCTTTAAATTATTTCCATGCCTTTAGTTATTAATAAAATCAACTAAATCACTCAATGTTTGATAAAACATATATGCGCATCTTGAAATATGGGAGGAGGATGGATAACTGGATCATCATCACCACCAGAGCTGGTATAATTAACCATAAACTACTTTTATCGTGCTAAACTTTCTCGCATTTAAGCAGAATGAGATCATCTACATGTTTTTAACTTAAAACTTTGATTATATCACACATTACATACCTTTGAATATAAAACATAAGTTTCTATTTTATAATCAGATAGCTCATATTCCAAAGAATTCTACATTCCCTAGTATATATTGTTGTTATTAATTATTTGTCACTTCTGGAGAACGTGGAGTAATAGTTATATCTCCTCAAATTAGGACATTGGTACCCAGCTAATTCTTTGGCTAAAATGTTTCTCTCTCTCTCTCTCTCTCTCTCGGTCGGAAGTATGAAGGTTCCGCCGAGGAGGAACTCGTGTGGAAAGCCCAGTAAATCCAACGGTAAGAACAATAAAAGACTTAAACTCTCGTATAACAAATTATAATCAGGAGTTTGAGACTAGCCTAGTACAGTAATCGATGGTATTCTTATCTTGAAGAAGTAAACAAAGCCTGAGGACGAAGTCATCCCCGAAACCCGACAAAAATCTGTTAGAAGGGCTGAAGAACGTCACGCTGAAAGGATCATGATTCCTACAAGGATCTTAGTCTAAGCCTCACAAACACACTGTCTCTGCTTGGGCTTCCAGCCTGTGTGAACAGAACCGTGTTCGGGGATTCCATGCTTCGAGACGGATTTGCTTGGCTTGCTTTATAAGCCTCCGATGTGTACAGAAAACCTGAGGGGATCATGTACGCCATGGCGCCATGGCGTCTGGGAACACTGGAACAATTGACCTGTTCGCGCAACTATAATGCCAGTCATGAAGCGATACTTTCACTTCTCCGGAGATGTCTCTCTATGCGATTTGACTGTGTTGGTTTCGCGATCGTGCCAAATCACGAAATCTTGTCCACGATGTTGGAAACACCGGATGGTCCGGTTAGCCTAACCCAGCGAACCCTCCCTTCAATTCTGCACCATTCTTTCTTGTGGATGGCTGCAAGTGGAAAAGCTCCATGCACATCGGCTGCGCTGACGAGTTTATGTTTTCCCTCGAACTATGACCGGTAGATTCTCTGTCTTCTACCTTGTCAACAAATGGGAAAAAGTCTCATTGGACGTGGGCAACGACGAGACTTGGCATCAGCTTCTCCCATTCAGGAGATATTAAGATTTCCACCAAGCCTCCAGCCGCGCCTCAGATCCTCGACAAAATAGTCTCCAATCAAAATCCTTTGAGCGGGTTGGATCGTCGGACAGTTGGTTCACACAAGTGTACTCTGAGCGTTAGGAAACTCAGAGAGCAAAATGGATTCAAGACCCCATCAAGTCGCATGAAACCAAGGGTTCAGGGTGGGGCTAGGCCCCAATAGTTAGGAAACTAGTTCGCTGGCTGCGGGCAACAAGTTGGGTGGGACCGAGTCCGCGAAACTCCCTTGTTCCACTCCGGACGAGACCACCGGTTTCTTTGTCGGTTTTGAAGAAATATTTATAATAAATCTATTTTCCGATTCCCAAAAAAAAATAAAAAAAATAGTCACATTGGATGAACGTCTAGAATGTGCGCATCTGTGCTTCTGTGATTTCACGTACTACCCATCTCGAATCGGCCTCGTTTTTGACCGTCATTCATTCATGATTGATCGATTGTTTCATTTGATTAGGAGAGACGATGCCTTCTCGCACCTGGTCCATGCTTGAAAGTAAATAATTGTATATTACTCGTGATCAAGCGAGGCAGAAGTGTCGCTCGACGTTCGGGTGAGCTCATCTTCCTCGAGTTGGAATTGCTGACTTGGAATGGAAGGAGAAGCTTATGACCGCCGAGCTCTCTTCCCCATGTCTTACATTCTGACTTTGACGTTGGGATAGTGTAAGAACATCCGGATTCCAACAGGTCGTTCTTTTGGACATCGCCCAACGTCTCTTCCCTCCTTACTGCAGAAGATTGTATTCCTTGTCAAACTTATCGCAGATATCGCTGGAGTTTTAACGCTTTTTCATTGGCTGAGATTTTTGACTCTGCTGGCAATCCTGCAAATGTGAAATTTTTGTTTGTGAAAGGTTCATACTATTGTCACATTAGAGGATTTAGTTAGTACTAACATGTCTAGAAAGTGCAACACATTCTTATATAGTTTCACATTCTTTGATTATCTTGAAGTTCATTCAGCACTTCCTTCCCCCAACTCAGTGTTGATGTTTAACACCAGCATTTCTGTGTTTGTACTTTGATCCATATGATGAATAACAATTGTGTTGCTCATGATAGTTGTTGCAGTTTTTAACGTCCATGTGCAAATTACATATGAGAGAAATTTGAAGAACTTGAAAACTTTTCAATGTAACACACGCATCTAGTCATGGAAATTCGCATAAGATGGTTTTTATGTTTTGAAGTCTTAGATTTGATTACATGTCGTGTCTAAAGTAAATTTATCAGAAATAACATTACATAAATAGAAGACACATCAAAATTTTTCTCAATGAACATCCGAACTTGATGATGTTTATTTTTTCAATACTTAAATCATATACACCTAAAATTTAAATGAAGAAAAATCCAAATATCATCGTTTATCAGATGATTTTTTTAAAAAAAAATGAAATTTATTATTTTTATTTATAAAATTAAGAAATAATTTTATAAAACTCAATGACATATATGCTTATACTGTTCTAAATAAATAATATGGTAAAATTATCATCATGTGCAGAAATTTGTTGTTCTTGTAAATATGGCATGTTGCGTAGATTGTAAATTCAATTGTAGTGGATAAAGAATCCAGTGATAAATTCTATAGTAGTTCCCATATATTTCCAAAATACACTTAACTTGATGTGGATTTTTCAACATATATATTTGCTCCCAATTCTAAAATTCGAAATAAAAAAGGAACACGATACAAATAACAACGAGAAACCTGAAAATGTACAACCTTGTCGTGATGATATTGTACCTTTACAATACTTATGATAATTGAATTTACACTGTCAAATCATTCAAGGCCTCATGAACAGACGCACATCTCTCAAAAGATATCTGCATAATCAGGGAAGTCTCGTTTCATGCTTATAAATTCACATGGTTTGACATAGATGTTTCAAAGTTGATTCACGAATAACTTGTATCGATCGAATTTTACAACTTTAAGTAAAGTGGAAGTGGAGAATTCGGGGATACGCTAACTTGTATCTTTTCCCTTTTGCCCGATTCACTGGAAAGAGTGTGAAAACACCGCATGTCCATTTTAAATAGGTCTTATGTAACAACAGCCGTAATTGAAAATAAATTTTAGTCCGCCTCCGTATTCCACAATGAGTCTTTTTTTTTATTCTATTATTTCGTAGAACGAGCTCAAAAATGCTATCGGAATAACGTCATAATTTAGCTGCTGGAGTGGATTGAGTGAGGGTAAGTGTCTATCAGCGCTTAAACTTAAATCCCACAGTTCGAGGGCGTTGGAGGAGTATCCTGTCCATAGAGATTTGTAGGTGTGATTGTGGAGATCTTTGTAGTTCTTTTTCCCACTTTCCTAGCACCGGGGGTTGAAAGTTTTTTTTGGCCATTGCCTCTGTACTTTCTATGTACACTTGATGGGTTTTCCATCGACTTTTCATTAAAAGAACATCGATGAGGTGAATACTAAAAGCAACAGGAAGGTTTTTTGAACCAAACGAAGGTAAAAGAAACAGTGGGACGACCTGTCTCGAAACAAAGCGAGAGAGAGAGAGAGAGTGTGTGTGTGTGTGTGTGTTGGGATGTTGGGCTTCCGTTGCTCAGAAATACTCTCCCTGATAATCTAATATATATCTAATGGATAGCATGAACATTGCAGGATGGACATCACCGAACGATCGACCTACAACACTACCGCAGCCTAACTTTCCGAGTCGAGTGGCATGCTTGAACTCAAGTTACTCAACCCGGGACCAAGTTCAGTCTTGTTAAGTTAAGCCATTTCAGGGATTCGAAACGACAACCACTATAGGAATTTCAAGAAATTTCAAGAAAACGTTAAGACATGATATCAGCACTCGCAGCAAAGCGACAGAGAGGATTCGGGACGAAAAAGAATGAAGGAAATTAAAACACTGTTAGTTCCTCGACAAGTGAACCGCTGTTTACAGCCTCGAGGCTCATGCTTAATCTTGTCTTCACTATTAAGCACGAGTTCGGAGAGGACCGGACACTCGAGATCACAGTCGGAGGGTCCGCCCCGTACATGACCTTGCCTTAACGGCCCAGTCTTCCGATGGTGGTGCGATCATACTGGATCTGTTTGAAGCAGTCGTCGCAGACTTTGCCTTCAAGCCAGCCTTGTAGAAAGGAACCAGCTCTGCTAACTACTGTAATTAGAGATAAACCTATCTATCTTAAGAAATACATGCGACGATTCGGATCCGGAGAGCTTGTAACGACCTTCAGCTAACCGGGAAAGATTATCATTAAAACACAAAGTCAAGACCTAGGCTAATTACAGTAATGTACTGCACTTTTCGCAAAGTGTACTTGATGGTACATGTAGTTGATTCACATACTGTATTCGGTAAACACCTCGGGGCTGCTATAGACGATTCATCGTAAGTTTAACGAACTATCGTAATTCAGTGCTCGGAGATCGCCGTAAGGCCCGTAACTTGACAGAAAAGAGCACTGCTCTACTGTCCGTATGCATGTCCATCAAACATTGTGCAAAGTACTTTGCACTTATTAAATTATTTTTAATCATGACTCTAATATCTTATCTGGATCTTTTGTGATTTCTAATGTGATGTAATTGTTAGTCTCGGAGTCAGTTCCTCTCTGTATTTAGCAATAGAATAATAATTCTAAAGAGTAAAAGTTAGATAATTACTATTTTCTTTAGCGTTTGGTTGCTATTAGCCACCTTAAGATTAGGTTTTCGAGTTAGGACCTCAGGTTCAAATGTGAGCCATGAAATTTATATATATTTCTAGTACACCGGAGTACACACTTTGCAAGTGTAATTTGCTCAGGTACGGATCATGCCTTTGAGTCTTTGGATTCTTTGAGAAGTGGGAGTGGAGTTAGTACTCTAGCTGAATTTCGAGTTGGTCTCAGTTCAAGAGTGGGGAGTGCTATCTAGAGTCTGATGTTAGTGTTGCTTCTCATAGCCCACCTGAGGGTAAGGGGGAGTGGTAGCAAGCTACGGCTAATCCAAGAGAGTCAATAGAGAGATGAGGCATTCTTTGGTGATACATCTAGGAGACATCCTAATCAAATCGCAATAGATTTCAGAATATCAAAATAATATTTCGTCTTGATAATCGGTGTGTGAATGTGATCCATATAGATCACTTCTAGATGATGTTTCTACCACAACAGTCCCTGTGGACTCCCTTCCACTTGCCATAGCTTGCATACACTCAGTCTAACCCTCAGGTAGATTTAGGCAATGCTCTTGAGGTCAGAATTCTCAATGTAGCATTCCCCACCTTGAACCAAGCTCCAACTCGAGTTCAGCTAGATTGCTATCACCACCCCCACATCTCCGTAATCCAACAGCTCAAAGGTGTGATCAGTACCTGAAGGAATGATCACTAACAAGATTAACACTCTGACCTGATTACTTTACTAACTCAAAAGCAATATATACAACTCTCAGGCTTAGCTTTGAGCCTGGTCACACAAATCCAAAACTCTAAACCATGGTGGTTGGAGACTCCTTAGCCACAAAGGTAACCCTAAAAAAAATCCTAAAGTAAATTTCTATTTCTTGTCGGTCAATTTACATTTTACTTCTACTGAGTTACTAACATGGTCTGACTCTGAGATAAATTCACAACATTTCTCATACGGACAATTACATACCCATCCTCATCCATCTTCATTATATGTTGGCTCTTGAGCTAGAGAATCATGGTGGTGCTCTGAGTAGCATAATTCTCTTTCGCCGGCTGTTTCATAAGATATGCTCTGTAGCTTGAGGTTTGGTCATTGGACTCATTACCCACCGACCTTCGGACTCATTCCGACGGAACCCTTGCTCTATTTGGCTAGTAGTTTCGTTGCTTCTATCGGGGCTTCCTAGTATAAAAGGAAAGGAATATGAGGCATGAAATAACATCTAACTTGAAACATCATGTACAATAACACAAAGCTAAGGTGAGATAAAAACCGATTGGATTCCTCATACTACTCACACTCATCTATACTCTTGCTCTAGCAATGGTGCTGGCTCGACCATGTTTAGGGCTTTCCGACTCCCACCAGTTACTTTTCTAACAACAATGAGACTCTGCCTTCGCTTGGTCCACCCATATGCACCTATGAATGTGGTACTATCTTAGATGCTACAAAGACCCTTGTAGCATATGACTCATTGTCCATTCAGAGGGCAGAGGATAGCTACCCATGATGTCATTAGGGATGTGATGTTTGTTATGACATGATGATACATCACATGGACGGAGCGGTGGTATGTCTTGCAGTTCACTCAGGTTACGGCAAACCTATACTTAGTTTGGGAGGAACATGTTATTGTTGCAAATGTTGTGGTTACATATCCTATACGTGATAATGTTTCGGCAAGGTGATTATCCATCCTCTTGGAGAGACGACAAGAGTGAAGCCGTAGCATCCAAGGAACATACTCATTAGATTTCTTCTTTGGGGTCAAAGCTCCCTTCTTCTAACGCTTCAATTCCAATGCATTATGCATTGTAAAAATCTTATGATTCATACAAGATTCAGGCGAAATGCAAGTAGAAAAAGTCCATTGTACTTCTGGATACTTTTCTGATCACCTTCAAGAAAGCCGGGAAGCATGCATTCCAGTGCACATTCAAAATACAACAAGGAATCTGGTTTCTTATATCCTCCACGAATCATGGAAATTTTATGACATGTCGGTATCTTGTCCATTGTAGTCATATTTTTTCAGTACTCTTGGTCAAGATTGTGCTCCCAAGCAAGAGTTTGAATGCCCTCTTCTATGATTCCAATGAAAATCCAAGAAACGCATTACATAAAATTTGGACTGTCCGATTTGGATGAAGAGCTCCTTGCATGCCCAAGCTCCATAGTTCCCACCAACAACATAATATCTATAAGCCAAATAGAAACAACGATCAAAAACAGATCACATTAGCAATCAAAGAAACAAGTTTATCTTTGGAGAAATGCTACATATCACTTTCAAAATCAAACAACAATCAAAGTAATGGAAGATGAGAACTGATATATGTATCACTTTTCCTAACAAACTAAACCCTCAGTCCAAGTGGAGAAGTGATACATGTATCATTTTTCCAAAATAATCACTAATTTGTTCTTACTTGTACATAGAATGTGTCTTGTCCAACTCAAAATGCACAACATCCTTGCAATCTTTGGGATCCATGATGATGGTGAACGTAGTCATCAAGGCCATATTGTTTTACTTCTTCATGATCTTGATCTTCTTGACATGGATTTTGTCAATCTCCTTGATTTGCACATTCTCAAAAAATATACAAGGAGCAAACTTCTCTAGATGAGTTGATGGGAAGTAAAATTTAGTACTGTATATATTTTTTGCCACCTTATATTGTGTAGATAATCAAGTCTTCTCTTCTTCTTGTCCGTAGATAACACATCCTCACGAAGACAAGACTTGCATCTTGTCTTAAAAAGTAGTAGAAGCGTAAAACTTGCATCTTGCATTTCTACTATTTTTCTTGCAATGACGTTTGCTCCAATCTCTCCTTCAACGCCTTTTCCTTTGTTGCCCTTCTTTCTTAAAATCTTCTGATTTCATTCTTAGTTTTGACATTCTCCATGGGGGCTTCACTTAGATCCACATCGGAATCCGAGGGAATGTTCGACTTGATCCAATTTAGAATCACCTTCATTGATGAGTTTAGGAGTGGCTTATTGTACTCTTTTGATATTTGGCCAAAAAAATTGGCCAAGCTTGAGGAAGATGCTCCTTGATCATGCTCTTTATCACATTGAATAACTTTGTCGGTGTGGTTCCTCATGAATTTCTTCTTGTTCATTACAAAGACAATAAAATTATTGTATCCCAAATGCAACCATCTTGTTAAAATTCACCTCGCACAATTCATTATATTGTTGAGCATTTCTGTCGACTATGACTTCACATAGAAAATTTACATCCTCACAAGGGAAACTAAAATGAAATTATTGACTTCGATATGCTTGAAGTCATCAAATGCATCCACGACTAGCTTAGCATGACTTTTGTTGATATAAAAAGGATTTGGTACTCTAAAATCTTATATATGCAGTTGCTTTTCAACTCAACAATCTCTTCTACTGCACAAATTGCTTTTATTGATGTATCATCTTTCTCTATTCTTCGTTGAGCCAACCAAAATCCACTTACTCATCCTTTCTTGGCTCATAAAGTTTTTGGAAGTGTGCTTGAAGTTGAAAGAAATTTCCCCATCACACAACAACTTCTCTTTCAAAGTATGCACTTTCTACTTCAACTATGATTATTTTGTAACTATAAAATATTTTTTGATTTTGGTTAGCATCACCTACCTATGAGGTTTCAAGCTGCATCAAACATGATGCCTTCAAGAACATAATTTAAGAACTTCACACATTCACCCCAATCCAAAACTGTAGACAACTTATACCCCACAAACATGTTTTATCATTTGTAATTTTATCATTTTTTATGCTGAAATATTTTTGAAAATTGATGTCGTTCAGATATCCAATTGTAGAAGACAAGCTATTTGCAATGAATCTTCAGAAATTCAATGTGTTTTCTAAAACTCTGCAATTTGGCATAGGCTCATAAACTTCTTCCAATATTTTTTGCAATGTGTTTATCCGTTACACTCTCTTTTGTGCAAGACATATTGAGAAACAACTAAACATTTGATCAATTTGATCATGTGTATGAACTACAAGCAAAAAGCCTAACTTGACTTTGCTAAAGGTGTTCTTCTCTTCAAACATGCTCATGTACGCAAGCATATTTTTTTTTATTCTCCCTTGACATATTTTCTATTTGTACATAGAACACCTCAGAAAATGACACAAACCACTATGTGATGATGTTGTGCAGAATGATGACTAAGGTTGGAATCATTGTGTGTATTTGGGTAAGAATTGTACACAACCAGTTGAAACGTCCCACCAAATTTTAAACAATCAATGAAATGAATCGGTATGAAGTATTTCTCATCTATGTTTTTTAATGTTTGAGTAAAATAAACAATGCTTGTCTTCTTTTAATCCATGTCGTCAATTTGAAGTAATATGTGCTTGGCTGGATGATTCTATTTTTTGGCATGTCTATGTTTTGATGGAGGTTCAAGAATTTGATGTATTTGTCTAAAGAGGCAATCTAAGGCATTTTCATTATCAAACTATGAACAAAAAATGTTGACCACTGAAAGGAGTGATTTTGTTTTACAACATGGGCAAAACAGTGATATATGTATCACTTTTAAACTATCAAATGCTACTAAAGACGTTGAACTTTTAGTTTATTTTGCTTAGGTACAATGATACAAGTATGTGCATATCTTCATTACCATGCATGAACTTTACATGCAAACAAAGTTAGATTCTTATTATAAGGCACAATCAGCTTATTTTTCACCATAGTCAGACAATTTATGAGGGAGAATTATTCTTTTCTTCAAGTAAGAAAGCTTTGTCATATTTGATGTTTTATTCAATACAAGTTTTGAATGAAAAAAATTGATTTTTTATTGGAATTTTTTTTCATAAGTGTGCTTTCCACAAAAAAATACAAATATGAGCAACCCTAAGTATTTATCCCTCCATTTTCATGGACATAAAAATCATGAACTTTTTTGTTGTATTATTATCAAAAAAATTATAATATGATTTGTTTGGAAGTCATTTCATGTTTTTTTGGAAAAAAATTTGACACCACTCTTTTGCAGATAACATGACTTTTGACGACATGTGCATCATGGTCCATGATAACCCTTGAATCATCAAGTGATAAAAATCTTGATAATAGTCTTTTTTCCAAGCTATACAACATCTTGAAAGTAAAACAACACACGAATTGACCCTTTACCTTATACAACCATGAGTTTTTTCGCTCTCCTTCCCGTAGTATTGCATGAGGAAGAGATCATGCTCGTTTATCTTTAAATAGAAGGATTCTATTCAACATTAGTTCAACACTTTAGCACCTAGAGAAAGAAATATTTTCTCAAACAACATATAAAGTGAAGAAGTTCTCTCAATTTTCAAACATAAAATCTGTCGAAATTTCCTCGTCAAAATGATCTGAAACTATACACTTCTCAAAGTTGTCATGAAATGTTTTGCGGAAAGGGATATTCCAAACCAGCCTTGATCTGACATCGTTGATTAACAAAGAACACTACAGTACCTACCTAATAAATAAAGGTAGTCCACATGAACCTTTTGAAGTTTGAAGAGACAATGCAACCACTATAATATATCAAATAATGTAATAGTGCCTATTTTTATAACAAAAGGTACCATAAAATAGCTCTCCTCCAAAATCTGATTTGATTTGTTTGAAAAGATCAAAAACCCGTACCGTAAATCCACGGGAAATCCAGATTCATCCAAACAGTTTACATATACCCCATCCTACCCCTTTGGTTTCATCCCGGGGTATTCCCATCCTTTTTGCTATATTAATCGTTTTCCCTTTTCTTTGTTTACATCTACTGTGGAAGGTTCTTACTGAAAGTCTATGAGGAAAATTCCGTACAGAATGTAATCTCACTTGTTACGACGGGAGTTTGACCATTACAATCAATGGAGTAAATTTCCTGCAAGCTGTCTACCCTATTTTACCCCAAGCGTCCCTGCTTTCTCTCATCGTCGGTAATTTCCCTTATCTGCTGTACTTACGGTTCGAGACCGCTATTAACATCAGCGCACCAGGTTTGACATCGGCCTAACAACAAAACTTCTTCCTGCCTATGATACCACCACCTCCGCCAGTCGCTTCGACCATTCGCTATTCCACTCCCGCGCTTCTCTCCCCTGCTCTGGGGCTGCCCTTCTCGTGCCCGTCAAGACTCGCACCAGCGTATCTTTCTCCTCCACCTCTCTGTCTGATCTTCTTCCCCTTCGAATCTGATGTCATAGCCCTCCCGCTTGAGCTTGAAGTTCGGCGTCTGAATACGGCCAACCAATCAGATCGACTCCCCTGCGTTTACCAAACTGCGGTACATGACAGCTCTGGAGTCTGGAGACTGGACTGTAAGTTCTTATGAGTTCTCTTCACCCCTCCAATAGGTCAGGTGATTTGAGTCGGGTAGATGTGGCCATTTGTGCTTGCGTAGGTGTCTAGCGGCTCTATCCGTTGAGGGTTGACTACGGACTACCGGTTGTAGGGTTGGGTCGGCCTTGGCTTGGCCTTCGCGCTCCTCGCTGGCTCACTTCACTTCATCGCCACTTCACTCCCTTCCTCTCGCGCTCTACCTTCATCTTGTCCCGAATGGGATGGAAAATGCCGTTGAAGCTTGACCGCGGGATTCACTTACAAGCTGGATGCTGCTGCTCGGATTCGGGTGAGATCTTTCTTCCGAGCACCCCCAACACGCTCCTCAAGACGCACCTCGGATCGGACCAGTGACATGCGCTAGTAGGCAGACCAGACTCTGCTGGTGGTGCTACTTGAAAGGCAAACAGAGAAGAGGCGGTGGGGCTCAGTTGTGTGCAGAGTTCAGAGTAAAGCAGCGACTTGTAGGAGGGGGGATAGCGTTCTGAAAAGGCGACGCGTTTACAAAGAGGAAGACGAGACTAAGCAGGCAAGCAAGCCAGCTTTGGCAGAGAAGCTCGGGTGGCAGTCACTCGCCTCAAGAGTATCGTTATCTGTTCCGCCCCCATCGGCGAAATGAGGCTCTGTGCATCCTGAGAGGGTTTGCAAAGGCGGTGCAGAGCAGCATTTGTGGCGGCCGGGCGGTCAGGCCGCATGATGTGCTTATGTTGCGCGCCACTGAGGAATTTCCTTATGGAACAAGATTATGCGACTCCTACTCACTGAGATTTGAATGGAATGTCGTGTGTTGCCGTTGCAACCTCACCAGCGTTGGCTTCGTGCCTTTCGCCTTCCATTAGACATCGCGAGGAAAGCAGCCTTCAAGCGGATGCTCGATCACCTTCTCCCAGCTCGAGCCTAGATTTAATGCCTTCATCTGTCTTGGCTTCCACTACCCCCAAGCTATCACCCATGATTTCAATTCACAAGCCCTCTTCCGCTCTCTCTCCCATCACCCTTGCATCTCCACGGGTCCTCTGTTCCCCCAAAACGCCGTCATGGACCTCGCCTATAGGCACACCGACCACGAGATCATCTTGTTTGTGTGCAAGTTTTTCTATCTGCTCCTCTTGCTCTTGCACCCTGGCCTCGGCATGTCCCGGTGAGATTAGATGGCGGACTTTTCAGGAGAAACGGGAATCACATTCTGATGCAAAGTCAAGTGCGACTGCCGTTTCACCTTTGGAGGGTCCTTCCCCGCGGATGAGCAATGGCATGACCTCTCACAATACTGTCTTGAACAGTTCCAACGGGTTGTCTTTTACCAACAAGGGTATCCCGTCCCCCAGGTTCTCAAGTTCGACCTCTCAGCAACAAACACACGTCGAGGCTCCCTCAACCAGATTTGGAGGGTGCAACAACCTATCACATTTTTCATCTCCGAAGCCACTTTTTCCTCGGGTCAGCCATGCCAAAATCCATCCGTCTGTTGCGAGCAATGAATCTGAGAACAAAGAGAATGCAGGTGGTGGTAATTCAGGATCTTGGATTTCTGGTCCAAAAGATTTGTTCAGCTTGGATATCCCCAAAGATCAGGAGGACCCATCAGAACCCCTCCAAACAAATGTAGGAGAGTCAACTACAGGTGAAAAAGACGTTGTAGGGCACAGCGGGCGCCCGAGTACTCCACCATTGAAGCGTAAACGCCCTCCTAAGCTCAAAATCCCCGCAGGTGTCAACGTTGTGCCAAACATGATGCCACATGGCGTGGATCTGAATGAGGATGCAATCAATGAAATGACCTTTGAAGGTCCATACTTCGGAATATCGTGTAAAAAAGGTCGGAGGGAGCATCTCGAAGACATCCAACGGGCCATTCCAGAATTACATGGGGATCCTCGACAGGTGCGTGCAGACCTTTCTATATGTTTTCTCTGTCAGTTTCTTCATAACACCATTCCGCGTTTACTAAGTTCAGGGAAATGTTAAAACCTTCAGCCTTGCGCGCTCGAAAGATTGTTGATAATTTGGAAAATTTTTTGTTCTAGTGTAGGAAAGTATAGTTGAAGTGTTAAACGACAACTTTTTTGTGGATGCAGGCCTTCTTTGGTGTCTTCGACGGTCATGGAGGACGGAAGGCAGCCGACTTCGCTGCAGAGAACTTGGTCCACAATATAGTCGACGCCATGGAAAGTTCGGATAAAGAGGAGGGCTACATGGAAGCAGCCGTTCGTGCTGCCTATCTTACCACCGACGCCGATTTCCTGAAGAAGGTATATTGAAGCTTAACTTTTCTCTTATTTTTATGATACTCTAATTCGACAGCCTTGGTAATATACCCCCTGTTTTAAACCCGTGTCCGATCTAAATAGCCTCTACGTCCTGTTTCTTACATCTGAAGTGTTTCTTGGTTCATCTCCTCTGTTACTCTGGTCCCGATTTTCGTCAACCTGGCTGGAGCTTAGGCTTTCTTACTTCTCTCTCTCTCTCTCTCATCGGTTAGATCCTTCCACGAATCTTAGTAACTCATGAGTGAGCTGGCTACATTATTTTTACGGAGAAGCATCTAATTTTTCCAGACTGTTCGTATTTTGATGAACGGATTTTCATGTACTAACCGTGTCAGAAATTACATACACAGGGTGTCGGTAGCGGAACGAGCTGTGTGACCGCCATAATGAGAGATGGCTACATGGTGGTCGCAAACGCCGGTGATTGTCGAGCAGTTTTGAGCCGGGCTGGACAGGCAGAGGCTCTCACTAGCGATCATCGTGCTGGGAGAGAAGATGAGCGAAATAGGATTGAAAAGCTGGTGAGCCCAACATCAAGATTTCCCGTGCCCAACCTCCGTATTCCTTCCTATGCTACTGATTTGGACTCATAAGGGTTTCGCTTTTGGAAATCTAGTATTGATTTAGACCTTCTGTCATCTGTAAAGTTTGAGTTTTTTAGGCTTGGCTGTCAGAGCTAATCTTGGAACTTAATGTACAGGGAGGCTACGTGGATAATTTAACTGGCACCTGGAGAGTTCAAGGTGTCTTGGCCGTATCGAGGGGTATCGGCGACATCCACCTGAAAGAATGGATATCGGCTGAACCCGAAGTGCAGAAGTTACAAATTACGCCCGATTGCGAGTTCCTTATATTGGCATCGGATGGTCTTTGGGACGCGGTAGGTTCCTTGTCGATGTTCATAGCCACACTCCAGGTCTCTTGCGTTAGAATTCATCAGGACCTTTTTCGCCGGTTCACATGCTCTCGACGAATTTCTGCTTTTCAGCATCAGGATGTATGTATATTGAACAACCACGACACTGTTGTAACCGTAGATCGTTACTAACTGATGTGATATCTAGAGGTAGGTTTTGAGACGGACTCGTTCCAAATCGCAGTCTGACATCGTCCTGACCTAATTTCATTGCAGGTGACCAATCAAGAGGCTGTGGACTTCGCTAGAGTTGTTCTGCAAGCAGCGGGGGGCACGAAGGTCGAGTCAGGGTCTACGACGTCTACTCTTACATCCGGTACAGGCGAGGAATGTGGAGCAGAGGGAGGTGCCATTGAGAACCGTTCACGATTGTTTGAGGGCCAGTCTTCAGATGAAAGCCCTGAGATGTCGTCGAAGACGGATTGTGATAAAAGCAAGGAATCATGCTCAGCAACTGAGGATGATGTCGACATATTCGCAGGAACTTTTGATAGTGGAGTTCCAGAGACGGGGATTCCAGAAACACCTTCGCCTTCTGCAGGTCCAGTCGCTGCATGCAAGAGACTCCTGGAAATCGCCATTGAACGTGGATGTCATGACGATATCAGTGTTTTGATCGTTGACCTCCAGCATTTTTGCAAATCTTCTTATTAGGCTCTCCTAAATTTCAAGCGCAAGAGCTTTGTCAAGCTCTTGTGCCCAAAAATGGAGAATATCTTCTGATCTTTTGTTTCAGCACATATGAGGATTCTTTCCACTAGTTTAAGAAAGTAGAGTTGAGTGTTGGAAACTAAGATCATAGTGGAAATGCTTCTATACTAAAACACTCCTTGTATGTCATTTTTTGAGACCGTACATGCGCGGCCTAGAGAGGGGAGTAGTGAAGAACAGTAGAAACACCCTTCAAACGGAAGGCTGGGTGGAAGTTACGTTGTACAATTATAGATAATAGCAGTGTAGTAGTTATCAGATAGGCCTCCACAGATCATAGCATCTCTTTATAGTAGTTCATAGCAACTCATATTTCCACCTGTACCCCCATCTTTAGATTCGACCATATTCTTTAGGCACCTGGCATTCAACCAGATTTCTTTCGATTTCTGGGAACCATTATTCCCCAACGGTAGTCCAGTCCTACTATATTCCTAGTTCCTGGACAGGACGTGGTTGAGAGACCCGGAGAAACTTTTTTGAATGTAAGCAGGAGCCAAATTCAGGTTTTCCTGATTCTGTCAAAGTGAAGCAGGGAAGTAAACAAGTCATCGGAGGACTTCATGTCATTTGGGTCTATTGATCTACGTGTGTTTTGTCTCATGTTTTGCATCTCTCTGTTTGACTGTTATGCGCGTATGTCTCTAGGCACTCTCAAGACTTAATTGCATGCTCCGTGTTGAGGTCTATGTGTATGACATGTGGCGGTTTTTCACTATTTTTCACTCTTGGAAGAGAGAAATATATTTTTTTTAATAAACTTACTTTGGATGAAAGTACCTTATTTCTTCAAATATGACACTGTTTTTCCTGGAAAAGTTTGTTTGGTAAAGAAACGAGTGGGGATAACCTTACCAAACATCCTATTCCATGACTGCCGCGTAAGCAAATTGGATCGAAATCAATTTAGTTGATTGGTTTGTTTAGCTCCTACTCCACCAACAACTCTCTGGAGCAGTGATGATGTATGTAATCCAACTAGGTATGCAATATTTTGGAATTCATGATAATTCTGTCTTGCAATAGTTTTCCATCCAAGATGTTGCTGTTGAATACAAGGAGATGCGGACCGTAGGCTAAGGTGCCAACAGCGAGAAGAGAAAATAGTTTTCAATCGAGTTCAAGTGTTATATATTCTTCCTCTTTTGTCCTGATAGGCTGCACTTCATGTTCCAATATACATATACATGATTAGTTGTTCCTCTAGGCCTCAGGTCTTGTCGTAGATCCAACAATACAGGTTTAGTTACACTTTCAATTTATCGAAGAAAGCGATGGTAACTATTTTATATTTACTCTACCATACTTATTGCTTCAGGGTAAGGGTTATGATTAATTAGGTAAGGATGCAAGGTCACAGGCGATGGTTGAAGCATACACTAGTCCTAAAGTTTTCATACTCATACGAATCTTCTATATCACATTGATACACTTTTTGATTTGACGCAGAGTGTTGCGTTTTTGCTCCATACCCGTAAAGTAGAGACTATCCTCATGTAGTTGTCACCACTTGGATTGCTTGGTATTTAGGTGTGGAAAATATTTTAATGTACTTCATTATATCTATATAGATCGATGCTATATTGGAGAGTTTGATGCTATTATAGAAAATTTCAGCCACTGCAAAGGAGTTTATAGCATTTGGATGTAACTACGGTATGCCATGCGATTTTTAAGTTTGGGTGCATGCAGATCTTTACATGATGAGAAAATGTACATAAATTTTTGGCCGAAGATGACTTTAAAATTGAAGTCTTTAGAGTTTTTCCATCCAGGTGAGACGATGTTGTCATGGAAGCTAGGGAAATAGGCAGCCACATAAAAATGACATGTAAGAATGTCTGTTTTCAATTTTCTTGAAATAATACAACTCTATACTTTAGATAGATATGAAATAACGTGATAACTTACCACTGAGTAGTATGATTTGCATCCTCACCAGTCTTAGCATTCAGTACTTCAAATGTCAATGTGTTTACTAAGTTTCTTAGAGAGCAATTTTTGAATGCTAGCGTAGAGAAAAAGATCAAGAATATGTCTGGGCCTTATTGTTAAGAGAGCAATAATCTTTTTGACCAAGATTGGCGATGAAGTGATAGAGTTTAGGGATGACACCTTGGTGAGTCATAACTTCAGGTGGAGAGATATAAGTAACCTGTAACTTTGTGGGTAGATGAGTTATTTGTGAAATTAGTGGATCTGCAACTAATCTTGTCTAATTTTGTTAAAGTTGTATGTCCTAGAATTTCTCAGACGCGATGAGTGACATGATATTCAACGAGTCCCACAAACTAAGAGCTACCTTAAATGGTGAAACCTTTATTCAATGGATCAGATCTTTGGATGGTGGTGACTGGTGAGGAAAGTCATCACCCGTAGAATTAACCAATGAAAGTTAGTTGTTAACTACAGGCACTGCTTATATAGACCCATGCATATATAGTGACATCCACCGCGGCAGTGTCAGAGATACTTAGATTGTTTGTATCAGTAATGTTCTATAATCCTTTGGTCAAAGTATGACCCGGGCTCTTGGATATTAGAACCTTTGTCATGGTTGATGTGTATTCACGGACCTTTGGCTACTGAGAGGAATATTTGAATGGAATTCAAATCTCCCTTTCTATACCCTTTTACTTTTCTATTTTGGTTTTCTCAAATGCTTCAATGCATGTCAGTTGCTGAGGCGAGGATTGAGACTCTATTTCGCTATTAGCTTTGCACGTCACGATGTCTTTATTGTCGCACTCTGCTTCTTTCAGGGTTCGAACTCGACTTCTCCGCTGTTGTTTATGCTCCCGTAGGCGGCCTAGAGGAAACGACCAGATTTTGGAACTTGGGAAGAGCGGTCATCGTCCGAAGTTTGAAGATTGTTTCCAGATGTCGGTGGCTCAGGACGACGAAATTTGAATCATTCTCCGCTCTCTGCAGCCAACCGCAACGCACTGGATAAGTTTGAAAAGACCGGACGGACGGGCGGCGCACGTGCCAGGTCTACATCCCTCGTATATAAATATGATTTTAACGTCCTCATTCAGTCACATGTTTATTCCGCGGATAGTTTCTTTCACCCTGACAAGCATACATCTTCAAGGAGTTCCCCGAGTTCAGCAGTTGGCATCATTCATATGAATACTAGTTATGTGCTTGTAATGGATGCAAGTGCTGTTTGGAGGACATTATGTGCTTCAGATTGATCACTTTCTGCTTTCGTACGACATAGACCTCGAAGTTCATGGGGATATTTTCTTGAGTGGAATGTATTTACTTCGTACACAACTGGAGTTGATAGAATTCTGTGGCCCGCCCACTCCGAAAGCTGTGATGCATCTCTTGCTTTTGTGGGGAGAGTTTGATCAACTTCAGCTGTGTCAGTAGTCGGTAGTAACAATTCTCCTGATGTGATCGTCAGAGCGTATCTGTAGAATACGTCCAGTCTATGCTTTTTCCTGGATTTCAAGATTTCAAGAGTGCCTTCTTCTGAATTTTTTCTTCCTGATCCTGGTCTTTCACTAGACTTTCTCATACTGGCTCAGACTCCGTTTTGCAATAGCTGAAGTCATGATTTAAAGAGGTGGACACGCCCCGAAATGGGCCTGTTAAAGTCATGATCAAGTATAAGAATCTGAAATGTGTTTCGTCTTACCTTCGACGTTGAGATTGTGCTTAGACCTTGAACAAGTTGATGGGAATTCCTGACAGTTTATCTGACTATCAATTCCTGACAGCACATATGTGGGCCACTTATATCAGCCGGTGTAATATACTTGCTGCACTGAAGCATTCTCATAGAATGGACTGGACTGGATTCGGTTCACAAAAAGAAGAGGATCATTATCGACACCAAAAACGGATCTGTTTCTAAGTTCCAACTGTGCCAAGGAAATAAAGATCAATAACTCCAGTCTATGATTTCTGCGGGAGGTTTTACCTCAACCTTCGCTATCCTTGAGTGAAGCACTGCAGCAAAGTTGCCATGAGTGGTAGTTGTCATCACAAGCAGAGGGCAAGCATCTTTTCAATTGAGCTCCATGAGGCTCCAACTTACTCCACAAGTGTCCTAAAATAACATGTCCTGCATTCTGGTTACAAAGTGCCTAACCCTAGA